>CM021106.1:486116704-486489111 GCA_007115665.2 Sequoiadendron giganteum
AAAGATGAAGCTGTCAAGTTTGCCATTCTACATTTGGAAGGTGTGGCTCACGAATGGTGTCACCATGGTATTGTGACGCAAGGGTTCAACCTTGTTACTACATATGTTGATTTCACACAAAAGCTTATGGAGCGATTTGATAGAAAGGATCCGGAGGTGTGCTTTCAAGATTTGACAAGGGTAAAGCAGCTTGGGACAATGGATGATTATGTTTCAAAATTCCAAAGGCTAGTTGTTATGGTTCCAGATGTTTCCGATAAGAGACTCATGTTCCTCTTCATCAAAGGGCTATCAGAATTTTACTGTGGTTTGGTAAGGGCTTTAGAGCCGACATCATTGGAAGAAGCTATTCGAAGGGCCTTGAACCTTGAGGACTCCACCACAAAGAGTAAGCCTACGATCAAGAATGCGCCAATAGGACAGCCAAAGAAGCCACCCCACGAGATCACTCCTCAATCGACGAACCCACCACCACGATCTCACGGGATGGACTTGTCTAGGAATGAGCTACGAAGAAAGGGATTGCGCTACCATTGCAAGGAACCTTGGGCACGAGGTCACATGTGTAGGGGAAAAAAATCAGTGTTCCACGGGGACACGTCCCCTCAGAAAAACCACCCGTTTCTGAGACGGGGACGTTTTCGAGACGGGGAGACGCCTAGGAAACGTCCCTACACCGTCCCCCTGAAGTCTCCTTCTGGGAAACTTCTGGGAGACTTCTGGGAAACTTTCAAACGTCCCCTCCACCCAAGGAAACTCCAGGGAAACTTCTAGGAGACTCCAAGGAAACTTCAAGGAGACTCTAGGGAAACTTCTAGGAGACTTCCAAAGGCATCAGGCCATTAGCCTGGAGCCATTTACTATTAGTATTTACCATTTCGTACTCTGTTTTTGAAGTTTGAAGTTTGAACATTGATGATACAGTGATACTTGATTGTAATTATGATTCATGAATCATGATTATGAAACTCAAATTATGAAACATCTAGTTCTTGTTGCATTTTCCAATGTCTATATTTTCATTTTGATTTTCAATGTTCAGTGGTTCACTAGTTCAATGAAATGATATATCATTGCAATGTGTTATTGTGTTTAAACTTTTAAGTTTTTAAGTTTTGTTTCAATGTGTTAACTTTACTTATTCATTAGGCTTCTATAGTTATATAATTATATTGTTATACATCTTTTTATAACTAATTTTTCAAGTACTATATGTATTTCACACTTCAGCTGCCCCTCAGCTGCTCCCAAATTTAGGCCCTCTGCCTTCCCATCTCTCGAACGGCCCCCACCAACTCAAGCAGGACCTATTTCACACATCGCCCCATCGCAAATGGGGACCCCCAAGTTTGGTTCCGCCCTCTGCGCAACGTCTTTGAGAGTCTTTAATTTGGGTAAATTTTAAGAGTCAGTCTGGCTAAGTTGAGATTTTGAACCCGTTTTTGGGCCTTAACGTCATAGAAGTGCTTAGAACACCCGGTAGATGAAGATCACCATTGCTTTCGGTCGTTTCTGACACTTCCTATTTTTTAGGGATTCTGCTTTTTTGCTTTTTGCTTTTTTGATTTTTGGCATTTTTAGGCCATTCTGGAGTTCCTATTTTTTAGGGATGTTTTTTGCTTTTTCTATTTTTGGAAAGTTTCTATTTTGGGAAAAAGTTTCTATTTTTGGATCCCACAGAGCAGAAAATCAATATGTCTCCAGAAATCAAGAAAATCAAGGCAAAATGTAAAAAGTTTGAAAATTGGCAAAGAATTTTTGAAAAATGCCTGAGACTGGCGCCCTCAAGAGAGGAATGGCATGGAAAAGTCAAGGTCCGCCCTACCTTTGGCATGCCAAAGGTAGGCACTGGCAAGAAATTCACCAAGTCCGCCATAGGCAAGGTGGTCTCCAAGTCCGCCCATGGCATGAAAGTTGCCAAGTCCACCCTTGGCATGAAGAAGCCAAAGTCCGCCCAAGATGCTTGGAAGAGGCGCATGGCACAAAGAGGCTGAAGTCCGCCCATAAGCATGAAGGTTGCCAAGTCCGCCCTTGGCACAAGGAAGTCAAAGTCCGCCCCTAGTAAAAAAATGGCATAAAACTCATGAAGTTCGCCCAGCCTTAGAAAAAAAATGGCATGAAGAACATGAAGTCCGCCCCAAGAAGTGTGGAGAAGGGTAAAACATGAAGGGGTGCGCTCCAAGGTGTTTGGACAGGGGTAAAATTGCAAGATAATTCATTGAAAATTGAATTAAATGATGGAAACAAGTGAAATTTTCCATTGGACAAGGCACAAATAAAATTCGCCATGGCAAGGAAAATCTAAGACCAATGGATGATAAAATATGCCATAGGCAAGGAATTATAAGACATTCGCCCAACTTTGGAAGGAAAATTATTCTAAGGCATGAAAAACGGAGAATTATCTAGAAGAAGAAGAGGTTTTGGCCGCATAAAAATCACGCCTCGGCGCAACGGAATGAAATTCTTTGGCACAAAATGCAGAGTGTTTGGCAGAGCAAGCATGAAGTCCGCCCCTCTCAGCTTGGAAAATTCCTAAGGTACTAGTAAAAAAAATGGCAAAGTGGCAGAGATCTCCAAATTCGCCCAACCCAGAAGATGAATCGTTTGGCTGAATAAAAATGTCCAAAGAGGTCAGAACTCCGTCTAGAAAGTTGAAATTTGGCAGATGAGCTATTGAGCATATTTTGGCTAGGCAGACAATTTGAAAAGAGATATTTTGCCTTGGACAAAAGAAATTAGCCATGTATCAAAGTTAAACGGGTTGGAATTTAATATTTTAATATTTTAAATTATTTCCCTGACACTTAGGGAATTTTAATTAAAAATTCAAAATCCAGAGATTATTTGGAAGATTAAACTAGTCTGCCTTAGATAAATTTAAACTTTGCCATGTTCGGAGGATTTAAAATACGTTGGAAAAATAATTTTGGACAATTAATTTGATATATTTTCCAACACTTAGTCAATTTTCCTTGAGAAAATTCGAAAATCTCAGCAGAGATGGCACAGAGACGAAAGTTAGAAACTTGCCTCGATAACTGAAAGTGAAATTAGAAGTTTGCTAATCCGAGGAGAAAACGTTTCTAAAAAGTGGAAGAAAATCAAAAGAAAGAAAGCAATGCCTTGAAGAAAATCGCACTTCTCAGCCATAAAATGAGTTTCAGCAACTCATTTCTTCACAAATTCCGGCTGAGAAGCAACTATCTCTCTCGAATCTTCAGGAAATCATTCGCGAAGGAGAAATTCATTATTGTGAGAATCAAGGTAGCATTTTCTTATTGACAGGCGTGATTTTTGAGAGAAGTAATTTATTTCTTTGCTGAAATCGTACTTCCAGCATATTGGCGCACTTCTACTGGCAGATTTTCTGAATTTTAAATCCATTTGCAGCCACAACGCGATCTTTGAGGTTTGGAAGTTAATCGACAACGTATTTGCACTGTGTTTCTATCTTCTACTTCGTTTCCGGCACGAATTTCATTCATGATAGGCGAATTTAATTACTTTCAGCTTGCTTTTTGACAGAAATTTTAATTTAATAAGGCTGAAAGTGCGATTTTGTCTAAACTATACCCCAAACTCATTAATTCTTAAATGATATTGTATTAATGTTAAGTATTTTGTGCTTGCAGGCTGCCGATCGATCAAAGCGAAATATCCAGGCAGGCACAGATGAAGTTTGCAAGTAAAGGATCGCAGCCAGAGACCAGAATAAAGTCTAAATGGAAAAATGTCTCAGACACTGATCTTGGCCACGTCGATCTCGTGGAATTTAAAAAGAGGGTATATGGACATAACGGACCCTTACCAACGCCTGCAGCTAGAAGGATAGTGAGAAATGGCATATTTCAAGCTGCCGGATTCCAGCTTGCACTTTGCTGTGCTGAACTGATGGTGGAGTGTGCACTTCACTATGATGCTGAGTCAAGGCGGATTGTGGCGCCTGATGGGAGAGTGTTGGCACATCTGACAGAGGTGGCCATTCAGGAAGCCTTCGGCATTCCGGCATATCCTAAAACCGTCTACAAGACCAAGGAAGATGCTCAGAAGTTATATGACAAAAATCCTGGTCTTTGTGCCGCCAACCTTAACAAATCTTGGCTAGACAAGCCTAGACCGTCCGTTAAGAAGATGCCCAAGAAGTTGCTGCGCACGGACTTCAAGGAGGACTATGGAGATATTATTATCTTGCTGAACAGAGTGGCAGGCAATCCCTCGGGAGCACCCTTTGAGCCGTGGATGTATTACTTCATTGAGGACCTCACAAAGGTGTCAAAATGTTCAACTGGGCGAGGATGATAAGCAATAATCTTCACCACCAGCTTATCAATCTAGAGAAGACCAAAACGTTTTATATGGGTTCTTACGTCGTCTATATGTTGGCCAGAACTTACAGATATGCAGGCTTGATCTGCAAAGGCACGGTTGGCAGTAAGGAGAACGAGCTAAAACCTTATGACTGTTACCCACAACTCCAGCTGAGGGAGAAGGCGCATTTTAGGCGAGCCCACGACGCGTTCCTGATGTACATCACCAGGATACTCCAGGGAGGAACACATCAGCGGCTAACACACGAGGCCAAAAGCCTAATCAGTAAATATGGGTCTTGGTTCATCCAATATCCAAGATTTACCTATATCAGAATCCAGGGATTCACCGGAAGCCCGTACCGTCTGCCCATCTTCCCCACGAACAAGATGGTCCTACTCGAAGTGCTGAGACAGTTAGAAGAATTCCAAGGCCTTCAAAGAGCAAAGCAAAAGGCGGCAGTTACTTTTCCCTTCTTTATAGGGAACATGCTGGAGTCGTGTCCGTCATCACAGGCAGCTGACAGTGCCAGAATCGAGATACAGCATTACCCTTTCTCTCCATATCCGGCCAGAAATCACTACGACCCCCATCACCACATCAAGACGGTGGATGGAAGGAGGTACAAGCATAGGGTTGAACTGGAGGACTATTGGGCAAATGCTGTGGATGAATTTGAGGTCAGACGGAGGATGTGGTCCAGATTACCTCTCAGCTTGATCAGGGCAACCGAATTTTGTCACGTGCCAGATCAGTTGGAAGAGGACGAGAATCGGACGCAACCGCGCTTCGATGAGAATTCAGCTTTGCCCGCTGTCCAGTGGTTAGAAGCAGAGCATGCTGACTTGAATGTCTTGATGAGGCCTGTCATCAAGTTTACTCAGTGGTGGGTTGATCAACGAGTTCAAGAATTAAGGCGCCAGAAGATAACCCTGACCTATGACATGCTAAGCGAGGTAGAGTCTTATTCTTCCAATGCGGGAGCATCACAGGACCTCCTAGTGATAGAAGCCACCACGTCTAGGAAAAGAAAAGAAATAGCTGCAGGCAAAGAGCTGGTCCAGAAACAGGCAAAGATGAAACCTTCTCAATCGGCCGCCTCCAGAAATATTGAGGAGATATTGGCTACCGCCGATGCTTCACTGGCAGATATGAGAGATCCTTCTCCGATTCCTGAGGACAACGCGGAGCTTCAGCCAAATGAGGATGCGCCACCTTCTCCCACGGGCACCGAAATACTGGAGTCGGATGACGACAATGTGGGCACCCAAGATGAGGATTTTCAGGAAGGGATGATTTCAGCCCTTAGGGGAATTGTAGACGTTCCTGATAGAGAAGGCGTGCCGGAAGAAGACGGTGTTGAGCAGCTTACGATACCGGATTGGCTGAAGGAGAGGCTAAAGGTACAAGTGCCGGCAGATGAACCAGAAGAGGATGATACGGCAGACTTTTTGGCCAGACTGTCTCAAACCGTGCCCAAAAAGTCGGCGAAGAAATTCTCCAGCATACAGAGAGACGAGGCCGGCAACAGGACAGTGCAAATCGCCGTGCCTACAGTGGACAAGCCACAGGAGGATATGGCTCCACATGATTACGCCATCACGACCATTGACTTGGGTCCAACCACTAAGGGCCAAGAAATGGAAGATTTGGACAATTCTGTGTCCGCCATCAAATCAAGGTTGGCGAAGGAGGTAGCCAAAAGGAAGGAGTGCCAATTAGAGATTGAGCGCTTAAGGGAATATATTCAGCACTTGATCAAGCCACTTGATCAGGACACTACGGCAGCTCCTCTACTTCCGAACTCTTCGCAGGAGGCCATTAAAGAGATAGAAGAAAACAGGCTCACGGTTCAGGAGGCCAAAGAATGGATAGCAGCCAAGGGGATTGAAGCTGAGACATTTGTGGAGCGGCTAACTTTGGTTTATGACCAGGCCACTGCCTTGCTTTCTAGGCTCGCTTCTTTGGCAGAAGTATGGGACAGCCTTCCAGACGTGCAGGATAGAATAATCCCTTGCCTTAGGATTCTGAAAGGAGTTCCTAAGCAAGAATTGATAGAGGGAGGCGTCATCGCAGCGGGAGCAGCCTATGACTTCCACACTTGGTATTGGGCCTTGACGGCACGAGGTGAAGTCTTGGAGAGGGTTAAGATTGATGGTGTCAGATTGGAGGAACAGGTCAAGGAAGTTCAGGCCAGAATCCTCAACATAATTGCCGATGTCCTGGATAAAGAGGCGCTGCGAGAGAATGACCTGCAGTTGGAAGTTTTGAAGAAAAGTGTCCAGGAAAATATCTTCGACATCACTGGGCCCATCTTGAGGCAGGACTGGGCCAAATTGGCGAACTTCTTGAGCATCAGAGAGTCCTTTGAGAAGACTGAACCAGAGTGGGAGGAGACCTTCGCCAGATGCGCCGAGAGCATGGATGGGCTTGAATTCAGAATCGGCATGCTTCCGCAGGTTACCATGGACGAGGTTGCCTTGATCGTGTCCAGATTCGACGAATACACGGCAGCTCGAGAGGATCAGGATGTAGTCCCTTGAAAATAGCTCCAAATGCCAACTCATTGCTGTTCATTGCCAGTTAACTAAAGTCATTTTGGGAAACCCTAATTAGGGTTTCGTTTGTTAAATCTTGACCGTCGGCTCATTTTCAATCTGAGCCATTTATTCCATTTATGAAACTCTATATAAACTCATTGACCCTCATTTGTATTTTGTGAAGTGAGTAATAAAAGATTGTTGCGACGAAACTATTTCCGTTTATAAAAGCTCTTGTGCATGATTTGCTAAGAACAACTTTTATTTTCAAGTAGTATGCAAGGTTTAATATTTCTCCTTCAACACTTAGAGTAGAATTAGAATAGCATTTCATTACATGTTGGTTAGATGAATGATAGATTTGATCGCAGTGGCGGATAAAATTTTGCTCATACTTTTGTCGAGTGGATGATTTGCATTTGACGTGTAAAGTTAGTCTGAGCCATTAAATTGTGGATGCTTAACTTCTGTTTGTTTCAATTACCGATTCAAATATGAAAATTCTTATCACTTTCGTTGAAGATTGCACCTGCTTCGCGTAGTTGTCCAAAGGTGGCGAAACGAAGTGTGGTTACCCATTTTATCTAGTCGCTGCTGTCTCTTAAATTCTTAGGCATAGTTTAGATCTCTAAACCCTTATCCTTTTTTATTTTTTTTGGAAAATCTGAAGATACCCACCGAAAGAGCCTTCAAGGATAAAACCGTCTAAGTTTCAACCCGCAAAAGAATTTCATGTAAGTCCCCTTGTGATTACCAGCAATCACAACGCCCACTGGCCTTATCCACATGTCAAGACCTGACCGAAGAAACCTTGGAGTTATTGTATTGTCTACTAGATTTTTGCAAGCACTTTTCAAGAGAGGATAAGAGTGTCCTTTGGGCATTTTTATTCTGTGTTCGGTGGCGTACTCAAAACACACACCAACACGTAACTGCTGCATTAGTGAGGGTTTTGATGTCTTCAGATTATGGCTTTGCTCTTTTGTACCATTGTTGCATGATTTCTTTGAGATGTTCAAAGTCATGGGCAGGCAACTCATACCAGCTTAGGTTACAAGTATAATCATGCTGAAAAATTTCATCAGCACTGTGAGCTGCACAATATTCCTCTTCATTTAAATGCATTAAGCTGATCAAGATCATTGGCTTCATAAAATTTAGGGCCGCCATCTTCATCAGGAAATTCTTTTTCTCTTATCATGATGAGGACAACAACACTTCATAAGATCATTTGGTAGGTAACATGGTTTGCACCAAAGTGATTCTTCTTGAATATTTTCGTGATCTTTTTACAAAGGGTTGGGAGTATCTTTGTCTTGCTGCCTAACATTTCCTTGCTTTGGAATTACTTATCATTTTTCTTAGGTCTCTTAGACCAATTAGTATTGTAAGGCCTATTAAGCAACCTTTGGCCTTTACTGAAATGTGTTGCAGTATTAGAAAGTAGACCCACTCTTTGCAACCCTATAAGATAAATCATTCATTGCACCCATAAGCTTTCCAAGCTCATCGTTGGCTGTGAGAGGTTTACTCGAATCTTCCTTGTCCATAAGTGAAATTTTTACATCTATCCTCAATGTGTGTTCACTTTTCGTGATGCTCTCATTTTACTTTAAATTTTTATTGTGGCGGAGTAGCCTTCTCACAAGGTTTGTGGATTCAGTATATAATAAAAAATTTCTTTCTCTACTTTAATTATCCACAATAATAGACTCTAGTAAGATCTAGCAATTCAGAACATAGAGACAACACACAATTTTATGTGGAAACCCTTGTGGGAGAAAACCACAACAAAATAAAATATTTATATATATATATATATATATATATTTATCTTCTTTGTTCTTCTTGTAGGCTCCAACCTACTAGGGACTCCAATCTCTAGTTGACAGAAATATAGGGTCCAACCCATTGGAGGCTTCAACCACCACACAAATTGAGCTCCAACCCAGAAAGAGGCTCCAGCATCTATTTACCCTTCAATAGCTGATATTATGCTTCTTCACAAGATCTTTTTCTTGCAAATCTGATTACAACTCACATAATATCCTTCTTCCAAATCTGATCACTATCCACACAATAAGCTTCTTTCACAAATCTGATTACACCCTTCACACAATCCTGATCCAAACACGAATCTGATCCAACTACAAATCCGCTCCACATTTGAATCTTATCCACACTCAAATCTGATCCACAATCAAATAACAATCTTCCTTTCAAATCTAATCACACACTTCCCTTCAAGTCTGATCCAAATCATGCATAATTCATTTATACAAAACTGATCATAGTCATTGCATTATCTTCACATAAATTTCTGCCTTGCAAAGTGCTCTTACTTTTCACCTATATTCGTTATATATATTTGCAATTGTCCTTCACACATAGGCTGCATACATTCTTTAATATGAATCTGATATACTCTTCATTTCTGCTCTTTTATCTCTTCTGTATCTGCTACTTAACCTCAGAATATATTCATTTAATTACTTGCTATTTTGGTTCTTACTTTATCTTCTATTTACACCTCTTCATTTTGCTAAGGGATGCATCTCTATGAGAAGGGACGACTTTATGAAGGAACACATTATTTCAAAGGAGGTGTCTCATTCTATTTTAAAAAATGGGGCAATTTGTTCAAAGGTCAGCCTCCTTAATTGCTGCCTTTTAATCGTTGTTCCTTAATTCCTTTTTACTTGGTGATGAGATTAACATCTTTTTATGTGCCTTTTTTTCTTTAATTCATGAAGGTCGGCCAGCATTGATTAACAGATTTATTTGTGTTATTCTTCCTTAACTAAATTTGCTGTCTTATATTCACATTTCAGACTTAGCACCAACTTATATATCTCCTTTAAATTCAATGAATAATTCTTCAAAGAAACTCAGCCAGCATCATAATTCAGATTTTATTTTATTTTCTATAATGCAAAGAGGGTCGACATTCTTAAATAACCATAATCTCGTCTTTTTGATCTCTTGAACTTGTTTGGCCTTATTTTGATTTGTCCATACAATGACAACCACACATCTTTGACATGAATGACAATGATCTTGTTACCATACGCCTTTGACATCTATGACAATATTTCCAACACTTCTTTAGTGACAATGTTGTTACCTTGAAACTTAGGCACTTTTCCTCTAATTTCATTTGTTATTTGGTCAGGGTAGTTTGGGATCCTATAAAAATCTAGTTGGCTATGTCTTTCTCTTTCCAAGAGCTGTCTTGTTGGTAAGAGTCTTTGAGCTTGTCTCCTAAATGGAGGTCGCAAATTAGGAGGATCATTGAATTGCAGATTGTGCTGCTAATTTGGCAATGGTTGATTAGGAATATTATGATCATAATTCTGATTTTGTTGCTAGGCAATTTGGGCTTGTGGTTGATCAAGTTGAGCTTGTTGCAATTCTATTTGTGCTTGAAGTTCTTGTTGCCTCAGCCTTAGGTGTTGAAGCTAATTTAATCCTCGATGAATTTCTCTCTCTCTCTCTCTCTATACTGATTTTCTCATTGAGTAGCTGCATTTGCATCATGAAATGATGTATCATGCTCATGCTTAGTTCTATGTGAAGAGGTAGAGGAATTAGGATGCGAACTAATTCATGTGGCTCTTACATAAGGATCAAGTAAACTTGAATTTTGAACATGTGCATCATGAGGCATGCCCATTTCTTCTACCAATAGACATCATTTTTTCGAACATAAATAGTCATGCCCATGAATTCTCCTACGAGTTCTAATAATGTTATCAGCTGAATCATCTTATGCATATTGATTTTTCAAATCAACAAATGCATTATTCCTACCAAATGTACCAACTTCTTGTTTTGAGAGGAGGGCCTATTAGACTTAACAATATTTTTAGCTTTCCACATAGCTTGTTGCTTTCTTGTGTTCATTGAGGTATCTTATAGCTCATGAGAATCTCTTGATTGTCTCCTTTTTATTGTCAAATCTCTTACAATGATTTCTTCTTTTGGGTTTGATTCAGCAGAGTCGCAACTCTTCACTTAGGATAAATTAACTCCTAGACTTTATTTCCCTAGCAATGGTGCCAATTTGTTGGCTCTCAAACATGTATTCCCGCAAATCCTAAAGATTGACTCCAAAACCAAAGGCCAAGGATAATGTTGACAAAGGTAATGAGCAAGAGTTATGATTAATGTTATGGACTAAGTCACAAGGTTCAAATTCGAATTCGTGTTCAACAACAATAAAACTCGGATGAAATTCGGCAAGGGGAAAAAATTCGAAAAAAAATCGGCATTAAATTCGTCTTATATATATTTTTTTAAATATAAATAATCTATCCACAAAATTTTCAAAATAGTTTAACATTGCTAAATAGATTTGAAATCATTATAAAAAGATGACACATTTATAAACCATGATAAAATTGTCAAAGTTAAATCATAAGAAACATGTGAAATCACGATTGATTTTTTTGTCGAAAAGATACAATCAACAATCAAGACTTTATAACTTCAAAAAATCTCCAAGTCATAAATAAATAAAATAAAATAATTTTAAAAAATCAATAAAGATAAATAAATAATAATAAATAATAATAAATTTAAATATATTAAATGTTAATTTTTCAATAAAAAAATATTTTTGATTTTTTATAAACATAAAAAAAATAAAAAATGTGCATGTTTCAAATTTTATAAAACAATGAAACGTTGAAACACCTAAAAACAAAACTTCAAAAAGAAAATGGAAACCTAAACTAGAAACAAGTCACAAACCTAAAAAAACTTAAAAAAAAAGTTGCAGCGGCCTATGGGAGTGGTAGACTTGCTAGTTGCTAGAGCCTAGAAGTGGAAGCAAAATCTGCAATGACAGAGTCTACAAGTCAATACCAAGTTAAACTTGCTCCTACGGTTGCGTGGCTCATTGGGCCTTCCCCTAATGCTCTCTTATCACATGTTGTAGAAGAAATGTGTGCTTGAACTTGCTCACTCATAGTATAGACGAATTTTGTGTAGAAGAAATGTGTGCCCTAGCCGCTAGCTATCGCGGCTAAACAAACTCACTTATTAATATTGTCTAGATTCATGTATTCATACTTGTTGAAACTAGCATGGGTATTGAATTTATCAAAAACCCTCAAAGAAAACACTTTTCAAGTATATATTTTAATAAAAAAGCTTTCACTTTTTCCGTACAAATATAAACACGAATTTTTACGAATTTCATACCTTTTTTAAATGTTGGCCGAATTTCGAACTTCAAGCTAGAAATTCGACGAATCTTGTGACACAAGTTATGGATGGACCAATGCATTGAGAGAGTAATATCTCTTTCACTTCGGTCTTTTAGCTAGACCTAGGATGGTGTTCTTAGAGGTATCCTTAATATGACAATTAAAGCATGATGATAGAACAATACATAAACATTCAACAACTATACCAAGTATATGATGGGCCCCAAAACTTGTCACTAAGCCTATTGCACATTAGTTGCTTGTAAGATCTCCTCTTGAGCTGATAATAGTAGTATGCATGTTCCTATGGATAGGTTTTCGTAAGCCAACCATACGCATGTTGTATAATGATAACATACTCACAAGTTCCTCTAATGTTCTATCAATTTTAGCTTGCGTGGAATGTGACATTAGTTATGTCAATAAAACATATGAGTATAATGGATCGTAATGTTAAACATAAATTAATGAGGATAGAGGATATTAGGATGAAAATATATTGGATCATTCACCATTTAGGACTAGTGCCTACTCCTGTGGACAATAGTCATAGCTCATAAGGAGGAAAAAAGCACACCTACAACTCACACTTGGAACCAGACTTGCACACACAAATCAACAGCAAAGCTTTATGCAGCCAAGCATTCTTAATAATCCATTTCAAAGCTACAATAACCCACATGAAATGAAAGGAAAACCATTACAAAAGTCTGCAATGCTCTAAAATGTTCACACATTCATCTAACTCTCATTACCTTCATAAGAACAAATGTGGCAAGAGTTAACTCACAACTAGGTTCAAAGATTTCCCTGAATCATCATAGTTTGCCATGGAGACATTCAATTACATACAAAACTTCTTTTGAAACCCTTCCTATGATTGCAACCTGTGATTTTGTCACTCACAGAGTAGACTAGCAAGTATTGAAATCCTAGAATAACCTGAGACACTTGCAGCAAGAAAGGAGTAGAATGACCCATCCTTGTTACAGCTTTCTTGCTTGTATTTATATCATTCAGTTACAATGTATTCTACTTGTCTTGTTGGGGGAATTGCATGCCAATCAAAGCATTAAATGTACCAACACACCACTTTGCAGTAAAATCTTCATTGGATTTGTTGTCTGTCATCATAGGGCAGTAAAACATTCTTCTCACACTAAAAGAAGTACCCCCCTACCCGTTTGTAGATCTGTGGTAGCTAGGGTTCATTTATCACATCTAGGAGGCCCATTTCCATTTTCATCTTTACATGGCATTGCAATCGGATCCATGTCTTTGAGGGGACCAATGGCATTTTTGTGGGATTTGAGTGGTTGTTCAACTCCATTAAAGTCAATTTTGGGCATTAATGTGGTCCTGGAAAGTGCAGGGGAGTAGGTGGAACTTGGTGTTTGGATGGTGAGGATTATGGAGGCAAGGTGCAAGGGAAGACAGATGTCCAAAGGCCTGAGAGAAAGGAACAATGAAATGGCAGGGATTGGAATACCATTCGAATAATTTTCAGTAGGTATGATGGCATTAAAAATTCTGAAAGTTTGAGGGAAACGAGGGAGTGGGAAGCAGAGTTTGGGAAAATAGGATACTAGATGCTGTTGAGCCAATTAGAAGAAAGTTTGAAGGCTTGCTTTAGAGCTTGCATTGAGGGAAGTTGGGGCTTCGAACCAATCGTTACCAACTTTCTTTGGAGGCAAAGAGACTTGCAAATTCAATGAGATGGCATGATTTAGGGATTTGGAATACCTTGTGCCATATGGGAGAGAGAGAGATGAAAAGGTCCACGGGTCTGCAAATGACATTCCAAAGGAGATTGGGGACTGCAACTTTGAGATATTTGATACCGCAATGCTAAGGAGGGGGGTGTGAGGTTCCATGATACAACTCCTTCAAGTAGTGGGGTGTGAGGTTCCATGACACTTAGAATTTTTTTGATATTTTGATAATTAGGCATTTGTTTGACATTTTGATATCTAGGCAGGCACATGACAAGGACATGAAGGGAATCCTTTAAAGGAATTCTTTGATCAGATATCAATGACGGGGCAAAATAAGGCCAAGGTAACAAAGAGGCATAAATCAGGAAATTTTGCATTTTTGGGCATTTATCAACTGAATCCATGTGTATTCTTTATTGTTTCCTAGTCGAGCTCTTCCTTTATCTTACTACTTTCTCATAATCACTTTTCCATATGTGTACTTATTGGTGTTATTTCTAGGACAGAATTCCTTTTTTTCTTATCACTTGCTCTCTTATATATTACTGTTCTTTTCCTATTTTAAATTGAAATGGTACATCCAATACCAATTCAAAAACTAGAGTCATGTTACTATCATTGCTAACCATTGCTGTAGACCTCCTTTATGTTTGTTTGCTGGCTTGCAATGCCCTCCTTTTCCTATAACATTGTGAAAAAACCTGGTAGGAACTCTCTCATTGTCAATAGAAGCATCATTACTAGTAACTCTTTTAATTAGGCTAGTTATGCCTGCAACCTTCTTCCTGGCAATCTGTTAACTGGTCATGTGGAAATTACTTCTAACATCACACGGGTAATATAGCTACCAAATGACAATCGTGCCATAAATATAGCTTTATAATGTAGATTGGAAGACGAGAACAGAAAACGACAATATATAATGTATGTGTGCATACATACATACACATAATTTTGCAGAAGATTGAATAACCACAATGAATTAACATGGAACAAAATCAAATGAGTAGTAACGTCTTCATTAATCACATTTGTAATGTAAATTCCCAACATACTTGATTGAATTACATGTATTGAGCTCTCTAAAACTAGGGATCCAATGAATACATATATGGATGCACATGGTAGGCAGACTGATTTGAAATAGGTCAGCTAAAATTTGACACGAAACAGCCGACTGATACATGATGAGCAAGTGGATGTAGACAATGGAGGCTGAAAGTTTTCTAGGTGAACTGTCATGGGTGATTGTTTGTCTTCAGAACAGATTCACTGGAGATCCACAGGGCATATGGTCTCCTGACATACTTAGATGGCAAAACTTAAACTTGACATATATAAAGGATATGTAAAGGATTGGAAGGCTAGGTAGCACATGAAATCCATTGATATGATCAAGATGGATTGTGAAAGCACTTTTTCAGTTCCTTAGTTCCATTTTTCCAGTTTGTGCAGGTAGAAGAGAAGAAAGCAGAGCTTTTGATCTCCAAGTTTAAGCAGTATCTCTTTAAAGAATTTATGTCCATTTGTTTAATAAAGAAATTCATTGATGTGGATTTTTTATCCTTGTTGAGTTTTCTTCTAGGTAAATACTAAATTGGTGTCTAGATGTATTTGCTTAGAATTGCACAAATTCAAATACTTATAAGTATACATGTAGTTTCAAAAGTATCCATGATGGTAAGTAGAGATGTAAAGGAGCCGCTTTATGATTTTATGTGATGGACTGAACAGACATCCATTTTTACTTTTTTGAGAAGGGTCATCTCCTAGTTAAATTGGTATCTAGATGTAGTTGCTTAGAATTGCACAAATTCCAATACTCATAAGTATAAATGTAGTTTTAAAAGTATTCATGATGGTAAGTAGAGATATAAAACTGTAAAGAGCTGATTTATCTGATGGACTTAACAAACATCCATTTCAACCTCTTTGAGAAGGGACATCCTCCCATAAATGAACTCCCTTTGGAATTTATGCCATTCTGAGATTAAATGATATATTCTCTAGTAAGTTGTACTAAAAAAATGAATATATGTGCATAATGGCTGGCCTTTTGCAAAGGCATGTATCTCATTTCTGAGACTTCTGAGAGGTATTATCAGTCGATTCTTGCTTTATTTTTGTTGCACATTAATTTATATGTTCATCTAGATGCAGAGTTAATCCTTTGTTTGTAATTATTCTTGATGTTGGTAGGATTTGCTATCAGAAAGTTAATGCCAATTTTCTCATGAAAATTTACTTGGTTTCAACTTGTGCTAGGATGCCAAACCTTGAAGCTCTCCAAATGCAAGTATTCTTTTTGTTCCACTAAAGTATAGTGGCATGCCCATGTTAAATAGCAGATGTTTTCCAAAATTATGCAATCTTCCAGCCTTTCTTTCCATGGGACTATGGTTTGATGATTCAACCACCTGATCATATTGGAAGCTCATGGTTTTGAATTTTCACACAGCAAACATGAATAAAAGTCATTTGTGGTTATATATCACCATATGTGTCCTGGCATTTGTCACTTCAAAAATTATTATTGCTTTTCTGCTTTATTGGAGATGGTCTCGAAACCAACGTGTTTGTGAAGACAGTATGACAGGTATGCCATTATTCCAAGTAACATATACATTAATTTGTTAGAGAATATTAGGTGTTGTTTCTCTTAATGAAATTGATGATTTTGCAATGACATATGTACATGTTTATGGAGTTCACAAGCATTATTTCAATCTTGCAAAGAAGCTTTAAAACAATTTCTGGGTTTCTTTCAGACACCAAATCCTTGCAAAGTGCCATATAATTTATTTCTTTAATATTCATGTTTATGGAGTTTAAAAATTTTAGTTGATGAATTTTATTACTTTGGTAGTAATAAAGAGAAAAGCAAAACTAGATTGGGCTTATTAGTTAAACAATGGAAGCAACTGAGTAACTTCCTACAACTGAAATATGACTGTTAATTTTTCATAATTGATACATCTGATTTTGAAAGTTTCATTAATGTACTTGGTCTATAAGCAAGCCACCCATCTATAATATTTAACAAACCACTTTTGAGGGATCTTCATTTAAGTTTGCTCTTCCATTTTTTTGAAAAGTCAGACTCTCATCCCTAGTGTTATAGGTTAACCATGTCTAGTTGACAGTTTGCTTATTTAATTGGGAAACTGCTTATTTATTTGTGCCTTTTCCTGTCTATAATCTCAGATAGGATAGAACGTGTTGCTTACCTACCAAATCTGTTGCTATATAGGGTTTCTTATATTTAAATTGCATTTACTATGTATGTCATGCAACTGGAGGTATTCAACTATTCAACAGATTGCAATCCTTTATGGAAAATCAGACGTCTCATCATCTTCATCTGCTACTATCTCTTTTTGGAGATATTCTACTAGATATCTCCCAACACTTTTAGTCTATCATGATCAACAATATAGAAAGCATTTTAACATATCCATACTTTGTGAGAACTAACAACAAATTTTACGATTACTCTGATCTCTTATTTTGTTTGTCTGGATCATACCAGGTCATTTCAAAAAAAGGGGTTGCTATCATCTTCTTGCATTTCCATTGGTCTTCTGTACACGGAGTTGTGAGGTTAGTCAGTCCATGCTAGCAGGAAATATATTGCCTCACCTATAACTTATAAGGTCTCAAGAATCTATATATTTTCTTTTTTTCCTTTCATCTCTTAACTCTCTTGTTCCTCTTTTACGGTATCTTCTTGTAAACCTTCAATGTGCATGGTTCTTATGTCTGACATATGCATTATACCATCATGAATACATTTATCCAGAAATACCTAACTGTTAATACATTGATATAAATAGTTCCTTCTGGTTTTATATTGAAGTTGCTGGTTCTGGTATGGGTGTGGGTGCGGGTATGGCGGTACAACAATTTTTTTCTATATACATATATATAAATAATGTATGTATGTAATATATTTATTAAAAAAATTAAAATTATATAATATAAAACAGTGATACTCATAATTGTCAATAAAAAAATATTTAAATACCTCGTAATTTGCAAAAATGAAAATACTCATAAATTCATAACTTAGATTTGTCAAATGTCAATACACAATGAAAATTACAATCGATATTTAATAATCTTCATATTGCTTTTCATCAAAAGCATTAGAGTCAACATTTGGTTCAATTTTAATTGAACCTCAAAGAGTTACAATGCCACTTCCACTAGCCATGTACTGCACAAGCTGCCTCATCTAAAGATATTTTTTGGCAAGTTGTGCAACAATAACATCTAAGTCAACACACTCAAGAGTTAGATCCCAATTCCTCATCACCCCCTCATTGTAATTAAGTTTCTTATGTGACAAAAGATCCTAATAACTAATGGGAATCTGGGAGTGGAGACCCCAATGGGGTCAAGGGGCGACAACCTTCATGGGGTTTGGGGGGCAATGCCTCCAGTGGGGGGGCAAGGCCTATAGTGGGGTCAAGGGATAGAGGCCCCGTTACCCAGCCCAAATTAAGGCCTTGCCCCCATAGGGGTTTGGGGGCAAGGCCTCCAGTGGGGGTACAAGGCCTCTAGTGGGGTCGAGGGACAAAGCCCCTATTACCATGCCCAAATTAAGGCCTTTGAAACCACACAAACCTTCATGATGCATACCATTTTCACAATTTTATCGCTTGAGGGAAAAATTGGGTAAGTAGGCGCTTTTTTGTTTATAAAAATGTTTTAAAAAATAAGTTTTTTTCTGGGGCAGACCTTGGGTCCCCTTGAGTTCACCTGGGTTCAGCCCAAGTTCACCCAGGGTCCCTCTTGGGGTGCTCAGGAGGGACCCTGGGTGAACCCAAAGGGTGACCAGCCCAGGACTTGGACCCGAACCTTACCCATACGGGTTTAGAGGAACTTGGTAACATAGTTTTATATTTTAATACATTTATAGATCTGTTCTGTCTGTTACAAACTAACAAGTACTTCTGAATTTATGTTGTTGTCTTTGGGAGTTTTTTTTGTGCCACACTTCCTTTTAAAGTACTTTAGGATTGCCCTTGCTCAACCCTCTTGGATGTTATTGTCCCTATGGTTGTACAACTCTGCCTTCCTTTCCTAATTTGTATCCAATTGTGTTGAAATCGTTACAGGTTTTTACAGCTTTCTGGTCTGTTTACTCTTCCAGATTACCATAGTTATCTTTGTATACGACTTATTTTTTCTATTGCTTTTTCTGGTTTCTTCTCACAGCTTCTGTAGGTATTCTCAAGACCTTTTCAATTTTCTCATTTATTCCATAACAATTATTTTCCTTGTGTTTTCTGTGGATGTCACTTGTCTGTCCAAGATGCTCACGGCGAGGACGCTGCTTGGTGATTTAATGCTATCATTTCCATGCTATCTCTCCTGTGTGGTTTGTTATTGTCTATATTTAATTTCCAGGCAGTCAGTTGCAGATAGATGAAGTTTTGTGAATTGTCATCTGACCTATTTAAACAATATAGGAGGACTAGAAACAGTATACTAAATAAATGATCAAGCAGTTAACCATTCAAGAACATCAAAACTAAATCTTGAATAAAGTTGGAGTAAATCATCAAATCTTAAAATTCTTTGAATATTCTAACTGGTTCAAAAAACAGGTGGTAAAATGGTTCTGTTCAAAACGTCAGGAAAAGACTCCTTTACATGTGAAACCTTGGTGAAGAAGATAACGAATTTGACCAATAAGGATATTATTGGTACTGGTGGCTTTGCTACAGTCTACAAATTGGTTATAGATGAACATACAGCCTTTGCCATAAAAAGGCTTAGTAGAGGTAGTGTTGATCAAGAGCGGGGTTTCGAAAGAGAGCTTGATGCAATGGGTGACATAAAGCACAGGAATGTAGTGACACTCCGTGGGTACTACAGTACGTCTCATGTTAACATTTTAGTTTATGATCTCATGAAGAATGGGAGTTTGGACACAATTCTTCACAGTAAGTGCTAACCTCAGTCCTCACCAACCTCACTATTTGTTTATGATGATTCATAATTAATCAAGATGAGATGGTTGTTTGTATGGTTTTTCATGTGTTTTTTTCTTATATCTAGATTCGAAAGCATTTCGAGTTTTCACCAGTATTCACATTTTGTTGCAGAAAGCTCTCCAAACAAAGTACCTTTAGATTGGTCCACACGGCACAAAATAGCACTTGGTGCTGCCCGTGGCATAGCATATCTTCATCATGATTGCATTCCGCACATCATTCATAGGGACATTAAGGCTAGCAATATTTTGCTAGATGAGGACATGGATGCCAGGATTGCTGATTTTGGTTTAGCAACATTGATAAATCCTCAACAATCACATGTATCTACTCTTGTAGCAGGGACCTTTGGCTATCTAGCTCCCGGTGAATGATAATTCTAAGCTTTGCTTATTTAATTCTATCCAATTTTTAGTAGTTCTTTATTCTATTCTTGTGTTCTCTAATCAGGCACTATTTACATGTGCATTTATTATTGTCATGGCTTATCGTGTCAATTATCTTTGTAGAGTATGTGGACACAGGGAGAGCCACAGAAAAGGGAGATGTCTACAGCTATGGTGTTGTCTTGCTTGAGCTCTTAACAGGGAAAAAGCCAACTGATGAAGCTTTTATTGAGAAAGGGAATAACATGGTGGCATCGGTAAGTCTGATCCTCACACTTTTTTCACCTGTAACATTGGACAGCAAAGGGCAAGGAATGAAAGGAAAAATATGGGAACTTTGTTCTGTCTGTTCTGCAGTCCATGTAGATGTCATAAAAATAGATAATTTCCCAGCATAATCTATTGTGGTTTTACATGTTTTTTCATTATTGGAATAACAGTTTTGAGCAATAATTTAGTAACTTTTGAAACTGGCATTGGATTGGTGTCTGAATTGGAAGAAATATATGCTTGAGTTGTGTCCTTTATTTTGTCCTAGCCTTCTTATGAAAACAATTGAGAGTTGACAGAAGCTGAAGCATTTTCTTTGTTTGTTTGATCAAAATCACAACTATTAGAAAGTACAAACCTGGTTATCCATTGAGAGCCATATTAACAATTGCCTGGTACCTCTACTTTTGGCAGTTGACTAGCAATACTGTGAATATATTTGAACTTTTTTTGGGATGAGCTGCTTCTCAGGGGTATCCATCATGTGGAATTTTTATATTAATAATCTTTCACTGCATACTAAATTTCCTTAAGGTATTTTTAATATGTTTTTTTGATTTTCATAAGATCCCACTATTATGAACAATTTATTTTGAATGTCTAATGTTATAACATATTCTTTGACTTGTAGCATGTTGTCACATGACTTTTGTGTTTATTTTTTCAGATGTCATCAATTTCAACAGTTTAGTAGCAAGTTCAGAGGTCACTACATTTTAATTTCTTGTTCCAGTCTCCTTGAGAACATAAATGAGGGTTAAATGAAGGTGAAATATTTTCTTTATTGTTTGATAGAAAAAGTCAACCTAAGAAAGTGCAAGCCTGGATTTCTGTTGAGCCATATTAATAACTGCATGCTGCCTTTACATTTGGCAGTTGGTTAGCATTATTGTGATAGATTTATACTTGGTATTTGTGAGCTACTTTTGAAGAGCATTGTAATGTTCCTTACCCGATCCTTTCTTGGACTGGTTTGCGTAAAGATTGGAATGTGGTCAAATGGCTCTTCTAAGATAGGGAAAGTGGATCTGATTTCCTGCAACCACAAAATGAGCCATATTCCACCAAAGGTACAAGTCCATTAGCATTAACAATTAAGCAATCATTCACATAAGTAAAACATGAAACATAGGAAAACATATGAAGGGTGGCAAAGGTGGATCCGCCCGTAGTCATGGCTCCTAGTACAGATGTTGTAATCTACAACTCTCCTTACTTGGCGACTTGTAACTGCATATTCTACCCGTAGGGTAGATCTGCCCGAAGTCCTTGGCCAAGCTCGAGGGGTTGTAACCTTCAACCTCCCACTCTAGGTGACTAGTAACTGCATACTCCACCTATGACACTTCTTTGGAAAACACATGACTCATTTGGGGGAAGCCAGCGGAGCTTATGTGCAGCCTAGGTCTGTTACCCATCCATAGCCCAACCCTCATCCTAGGGTCCTAGGGGCTAACCTTCGAAGGGTCTTAAGACACCACACTTCTCAGGCCCTTCCTCCCGAATGAGTTTATAGACACTTAGCAGACAGATTAAAATTAGAGCAAATACCAACACATGAGTAATGTAAACAACATCAAGTGAACTAGCCATAATTGTGTTTGTGATTAAACATATTAATTGTTACATTTGTTGGTCAATTATTCATCTCATTATTTTGTAAGTGTATTTGTCCTTAAAGATTGTAACCCGAATTTGCAAGCAGATTTGTTGATTAATCCAATTAGGTGAACTTAATTTGTGGATGATTCTTTATTAAATTAAATTAAGCATCATGGTACTAACTTGTATGTGACTTAGTAGTGCATTCATTTTATTGCCTTAATTAGATAAACGAGTATATTATTAATTCATCATCACATGATTACCCTTCCTGGAATGATTAAGTAACTGATTACTAAATTAATCAAAGTGGCTTGCTAACCAGTTCTACTTAATTGCATGGGTTCTTATTTTCATTTATTTATTTACAAACATTTTCATCAATATTGTATTGCTATGCTTATGCTCACAGCAAGTCGGCCCTTAGAATCATGTATCCCTTCATCCTAAGGGATCGAGTATTCTTGCCTTGACCTGTCTATGCATATTGAAAGTGTTAGATATTTAAACATTCAGAAATCAAAGATATCCGGCTATGGGGGTCGACCTAGGTTTCTCATCGCTGGGAGAAACCCAATCCACCCCATTTATAAGTCGATATCATATACTTGTATTTACAATTTAGTTGATTTTGTTTATGGACATGAAAAGACTCAAGTGTCATGCTAGTAATGAGTTTACTTGGAGGTGGGGCCGAATTCCTTCTGCTGCGTCCTTTCTTACACGTTGCCTTCTCCTTATACTGGATTGATCATAGGATGAGGACAATTCATAAATATACTTAATCTACTTATATTTATATTAAAGAGTCATCATTACTTATAAGGCTTAATAATTGCTGCAAGTATCATTATTGTATAATCATAAATAACATATACATATATATATATCATTACTTTTAATTGATTTCATTTTACAATAATTATTTTTGCATGGATATATATATATATATATCTATAAATTTATATTTATATCATTATTATCTTGGCATGAATATATGTACATATATATTTTAATACTATTATATTTAACTTACAGCCATATGTTCGATCTGCAGATATTATTATATTTTCCAGCCAGCCATGGTATCTACCCCTGTCCTTATTCACAATTGATTCCCTTCCTAATCCCCCCTTTCTTGTTTGAAACTATCTACCCTTATACCTAGCACAATCCACCAAGAGACATGGCCATTCGTTTGTGAAAGGGCATGGCTGCACCTCTTAGTTTATTCACAAATCGCACCCTTCTGTGTTTCACATGCTAATCGCTGTTTTGTCTTTGAATAAGACAAAGTAGCTTTTGTCTTTTATGAGTAATATAAATTGTTGTTTTAAAAGACTTTCTTAGATAAGGGGATTGCTGTTAAGGATAAGAATCGATGGTATTTAGGTTTGTTTATTTATTACTAGGGCATAGCCATGTTTTATTAATACTAGTGTCTTATGAATATTATTTCATATTGTTTTCTTGTGAATATTTTATTACTATGATATTTACAATTAATGATATTAATTATTCTATTCATTAGATAATTGCATTTTAATTATAATGGTATCATTATTTGTATTTTGATATTTATATTATCTTATTTAGTTATTCCAATTTCAACACTAAAATATAATAGTGTTAAATTGCTAATATATATATTTATATTTGTAATATGTATTTGGTTATTTATTTCATTTATTTATTTGCATTTTGATGCTTTATTTTAGTCCTAAAATCTAGGGGACATGACAAGCATCCAACATTTTGATTGTTAAATCAATAATCTCCAGGATTACATGGGGACACGTCCCCTGCCCCAAAACCCCCTGTCCCCGTCCCCTTCCCCTTCCATCCCGGGGACGCAAAGGGGACGTCCCCTTGCTGTCCCTGAAAATGTAAAAATCTTCGGAAACGCCAGGAAACATTTCTTGGCCATTGGGAATGGTTCCCCGTCCCCGAAACGGATTGGGGATGGCTAGCCGTCCCCAATCCGTTCCGGGGACGGCCACAGCTACAAGTCAAAAAACATTTAAAAAAAAATTAAAAACATTTTTTTAACTTTTTTTAAGGTTTGTTTCCTATGCGCGGGGGCCACCAAATGCAAATTTGATATTTGTATGGGCTAAAGTTTGGAAACAGTAAAAATATATATTTTTTTATTGAATCGAACTCTACTTTTCACACGGACATTTCATGGGCGTTCATTCACAGTGACGGTGAGCACGAGTCTGAGCTTTGAGGGAGCCACGCGACCATTTGAAAGCCAGAAATCTGGTGCCTTCCAGTCACGCGAGCATTTGAAAGCCAGAAATATCCAGCCACGTGACCTTCTCATCCACGCGAGTGACTGGCGACAGCGACTAGACGGGGACGCGTTTTCGAAAGTCTGGTGACGGCTAGGGCAAACAGGGAATATAATATATTTTTGTTTGCATTCTCAGACTGGGAGCGACACTCGTCTCCAGCAACATTTGCAGTTGCAATACAGGTAGCTTAAATTATTTTCATTTTGTTTTGTTTTTCAAGTTTTAATTTTTAAATTTGTAATCTCTTTTTAAATTTTTTTAAAATGAAATTTCAAATTATTAAAGTTTTAAAGTTTAAACTCTTATTCTATTCTAAATTTCTGAGCATAGAATTAAAAAATCCCTATGGCTATTTTTTAATTTTATGCTCAGAATAATAGAGAATGCAATTTTTTTTAAAATGAAATTATTAAACCCTTGCATTCTTTGTTATTCTGAGCATAAAATTAAAAAGTAGCCATAGGGCTTTTTTAATTTTATGCTCAGAATAACAGAGAATGCAAGGGTTTAAATTTTAAAGTTTTAAACTTTAATAGTTTCAATTTATTAATATATTATTTTAATATTTAGTTTTACAAATTTTTAGGCTATCAACAAAAAAAAAAGCATTCAAAATGAGCAGCAATAGCAATAGTGGTGGCAGTGACCCTGAGATTGAGAGTAGTGACAGTGAAAATGAAGCTACAAAAATGCCAGGAAACCCTTCTTCTACCTTTGAAATTCCATCCCATGCTTCTTTAGACCATTTTGCATGCCCTATACCCACTCTTCAAAGGTTTGCAAAAGGCCCTTTCAACAAGAAGAAACCATTGCGTCAGTTTGCCACAGATGTGACCACAGACAAGAAGAAAAATTCAAGGGGCAGTAGGAAATGGTTTTGTCATGTTTGTAAAACTAATTACCATGGGAGTTATACTAGGATTAGAGGCCATCTAGTGGGTGATTGTGGAAAGGGTGTTAGAGTTTGTGGGGCAATAACATTGGAGCAGCAGTTTTTATTTGCAAAGTTGGTTGGAGTAAGTGAAGACCAAATGATTACCATTCAAAATAAAAAACAATCATTAGCTGATTTGCAAGTCTCTTCCAATGTATCAGTTGGAGAGAGTTGTGATAGAGGGAAGATGAAAGCAAGTGAGAAAGGTTCAGTCATGGGGTTAATGAATGTGCAAAAACGTGAGCAAGCTGATGATGCAGTGGCCAAATTCTTTTATCCACATGCTTTTCCATTTTATTTGGCAAGGTCACCTTATTTCAAAACAATGGTGAGAGAAATATTGGCAGTTGGATCCTCTTATGCCCCCCATGGAGAATATAGATTGCGTACCTCCCTCCTTGACAAACAATATTCAAAAGCTACCATGATGATGGAGGAGATGAGGCAAACATGGATTAGGACTGGCTGCTCCATTGTCATGGATGGGTGGATTGATATTCGGTATAGGCCACTCATTAATGTTATTGTTACATGCCCTGCTGGTTCATACTTTCTTCGAGCTATTGATTGTTCTGGGAAGCTTAAGGATGCTGATTTTCAGTTTGGCATTTTGAGGGAGGCCATAGAGGAGGTTGGGCCTTCTAATGTTGTGCAAGTTGTGATAGATTTAGCTCGTGTTTGTAAGCTAGCTGGTTTGATGGTTGAGAGTTCTTACAAACATATTTTTTGGACTCCGTGTTGCGTACATGCTTTGAAAGACATTGGCAAAATAGATTGGGTGAAGGCAGAAGTTGCAGAGGCTAGAAACATACAGATGTTTGTATGTAACCATCAAACTTCACTTGCACTATTCCGATCTTATTCAAAGAAAGAATTCCTCAAACCAGTTGAGACTAGACATGCTAGCTACTATATTTTGTTGGAGAGGATGTTGGAGGTCCAAGATGCTCTACAAACCATGGTTGTTTGTGCAGATTGGAAAAGGTGGACTCTATT
This sequence comes from Sequoiadendron giganteum, assembly GCA_007115665.2. Lineage (NCBI taxonomy): Eukaryota > Viridiplantae > Streptophyta > Pinopsida > Cupressales > Cupressaceae > Sequoiadendron > Sequoiadendron giganteum. The sequence goes on from CM021106.1 coordinate 486,142,968, forward strand.
GAAGACAAGTGAAGGCAAGGAAGTGACAAATAGGGTACTTAATGAAACTTGGTGGGCCAACATCAAGTGAGAAATCTGTAAATTTAAATTGTTTTTGAATTTGTTACACTTACACTTTGTTTAACTTTAGTCTTTGTATTTTAAAAGTTCTCATTTTTAATTTGTTTTTTTGTAGGTATATTTGCTCTTTCATATCACTAGTTGTTGTAGTCATCTGGTATGCAGATACAGACTCTCCTAGCTTGGGAGAGATATATGAGACTTTTGATAGCATGCTTGACCAAATGAAGCAAGCTATTCATAAAAAGGATTCTGAGATGAGTTTTTATGAGGACCACATTAGGCCTATTGTGACAAAGAGGTGGAACACAATGAATATCCCTCTTCATATGCTTGCCTATGCTCTTAATCCGAAGTGGTATGTACCTAGACCTGGCCGAATGCTTCCTTCTGAGGATGACGAGGTGATAGAGGGGCTTACAACAGCCCTTCGTAAAATGTATGCCAACGAGCTTTCAACCATTCTTAGAAAGCAGTGGCTTATGTTTTCTGATCTTCGGGGTCCTACATTTAGCAAACCAGAGGCTAGGACAGATAGGGCCACCATTGCACAGAACAACCCCATTAGATGGTGGAAATTCCATGGGAAGGACACACCAGATTTGAACCAACTTGCCATCCATTTGCTCTCATAGATTGCTAGTTCCTTTGTTGCAGGGAGGAATTGGTCCACCTATGGCTTCATCCACTCCATTAAGAGAAACAGGCTTACTTCAAAACGAGCTGAGAAATTAGTTGCAGTTCACAGTGCCTTGAGACTTCAGGATCGACAGACTACTGAGTATCGATAGACTCCAGCAGCACGATGGGATGTTGATCCTGAGGATGTTAGGCAAATTGATGAGGAGGAGGCGCAACCAGGATTGGTCGGGCTACCATTGGATGATCCACTCTTGCCAGAGGATGATAGTGACTCAGATAGTTTTGAGTCTTTGGATATTCATAGCCCAAATGAGGCTTAATTTCATAGACTATTGTATTTAATTTTAATATTTTGATTTTCATGTTTGAACTTTGAGTCTTTGAGACTTCTGGATACATGTTTGACTAGTTTGAGACATTTGGATATTGATAAACCATGGTTTTATTGATGTTTGATACTGCTATTATAAATTTTTAATTTTATAATGCTTTAATGACATTTCTTATGTTGTTATAGTACTACTCTCGTGATTTACTTACATATTGATATTGTTGTTATCAATTATTAATTTATTAACATATCTATCTCTCTTTCCCTCTCTCTCTCTCTAATATATTAATAAATTTTGAAAAAATCATATATATATATATATATATGTATTTTGTATGTCACCGTCCCCTGCCGTCCCCTAAAAATTGCCCCTGAGGAAAAATCCCGGAAACGCATCCCCTGCCGTCCCCCCGTCCCCGTCCCCAACAAGGCATGTAACATAGATAATCTCCTACCTATAAAGGTTCTATCAAACATCTCTTTGGTAGTTTTTGATAGCCCATTAATATGAACAGTTAATTAGAAAGATCAAAGGTCACTACTTTCTTGAACTTGTAGCATGTCATTCATTATGTTCTCACCAGGGGCACATGATTATTTTACTTAATGTCTTAAAGAATCCCAAATAAGGGTACAGATGAAACCAATAATTCTACTCTATAGTCTTGAATTAAACTTTACTTCTCCCTAAGTGTCTCGTGACCTCCTTGAAAAAGTACCATATGTATACACAAAATATTATATTAATTTAGTCCAAACAAGGATGCAATACTTTAAGGTCAAATATGTATATGGAGAACCCAACAAGAAGAAAAATGGAAGCATCATATAACTCCAAAGCAAATGTCTTATTTGCTAAAGCAGTGAAAACATAATATATACCATCGTATGTGTATTATTTGAGCACATAATATATATAAACATCTTAAATTTGGGGAGTCTTTTGTTTGGAGAAGATTGACAGTTCAACTCTTAACAAACCACAGCATATGGATTTTGTTAAAGAGATTCTGAATTGTTTTTGCCTCAGGCCTCGCAAAGCTATCCTAGTCTATTAGTTGTGTACAGGTGTAGGTACTGTATTATTTAGAAAGTCAATGTTGTTCATAATTCCTTGTAGCTTGATGCATGTCAGTACCATATCCGCTTTGAGACATGACCTCTAAGCCTATTGTTATTCCTACCATGTCATCCACAGAGCATTCACTTCTCATTCAGCCATCATTTAATAATCGCCGAATATTTTAAATTAATAACACAGTAGCTACAATGTACATCATAAAAATCAAATTAAGGTGAGAATGTATAAATTATGGAAAACTCTGCAGGTTGACCTCTTTATTAGGGTATTTCATGCAAAAAATTACGTGCACATACCAATTATCACCCCTTGATTCAGAGAAAAAAAATGTAGCAGCAGCACAACTGTAGGAAAACCTAGCAGAGAATCAATGTTAAACTTGTCAATACAGTGGAAATATTATGTCTCTAATTGTCAATACAATATTTATAAGGCAGGGCCAAAGGAACTTAGTTCTTCCCAATCAAGTTGCTAGACTGAGAATGCTAGTTATTGATCTAAGGGGCTGATTCCCAGACTCTTACAGATCTATCTTTACTGCCAAGCATCCATTGTCTCGTATGGATAGAAACTAATGAAGGCATGCTTGGTAGAGGATATCATGCCCTTTTATGTGAGCTTATGCATCAAATTGGCTCAATGACCCTAACCGGGTCACTAGGTTGTCTTCCATCATCTTTTATCCAATAAAGCTCCACTTAGATCACAATGTTATGCATTTAGCAACTTCTAATCAAGTGACTTCTTGGATCATATACATGGTTTCTTCACAATTATTTAATTCATTATTTTTGTCTTTGTGATCACTGATCATCATATGCCGACTTATTGACATGTTATATGCTGGACAAGGTATTTGTAAGGAAATGGTAAGTACTATATTGTTTTACATAAAAATTACATCATTTGAGCTTCACTTTTTTTTTTTCTTTTTGTAATACTTCAGATCATAAAATATTGAATACATTGCATTAAACTATCATGGTAAAGTATCACATTAGCTAGAAAGTTTATAGGTTATTGCTAAATCTAATGTGTATGTTACGAGTCTTACGACACTTGAAGCTTTTGCACCATTTCTAGCCTTGTATTGTAAGAATATACAATGAAATAAGGAGCTGATACCTATGTTGTATTCAAATGGCTAGGACATGGTCTAGGTTTATTATCTCTCTTAAAATCCCCATCTTCTCTTGAGAGGGTATTCTATTCTAAAAAAGTTAGGATTCTTTGCTTATTGTTTTCTCTTTTCTATATCATGATAGGTATCTTCTCCAAAGAGCATATTTCCTAATATTTTTGTTTCCTCTAGGACCATTCTTACAAGTGTTCTTATTTATTGCTATCTTGCTTAGTTATGGATGGATTAAATTAATAATCTAATAAAGCAAACTTAAACCAAGGTTTGGAAACATTTTAAGGTTCTGTTTCACAAAAAATTTCAACGGAGACTTGTTTTCTTAGCCAATTTTAGCACCTATACTGCCTTGTGGTTTTTGGCCTGACTTGGTGTCCAAATTTTTTTTAGGAAAGTTTCTTAATTTCTGCACCATCTTAAGTTAACTTATCAGAATACAATGAATCCTATTTGATTTATTTCCAGAATTTGGCATGTGTTTTGCCAGGAATTTCAGATTTTCTACAAGTTTACAAATTCAAGCTTCTATTTGTTTCAGTTTAGAATTTTAATCTTACCTTAGATTGAAAATATAAATTTTGGGATCTTGCATAGAAATATGATCTGATTTCTTGAGCTTAATGCACAGGTAAAATCACTCATTGAAGATGGCTGTGAGGAGTATGCCTTTGATGCTGAGTTGACAGATTTATCAATACAGAGAGAGATTAAAGATGCATTTCTAATTGCTTATAAATGTTTAAATCAAAACCCGGTTGAAAGGCCGACAATGGCACAAGTTGTCAAAATGCTTGAACAAATAAAATCAGGAAGTTTTACTTGACAGATTCACTCTTGAGATTATCATTATAGAAAACTGAAAAGACAATACAAATTTAATATATGGGTTTACTTAAGCACTATGAAAACCAATTCAGCGACTACAACATTTTAATTACATATTATAATTTGCATGAATTTTGCACAAGCTTATAACAGCCCCAGCAGTTTTACTCAAAATCATGTTTATTTAACTGCACAAAAGCTAAGATTGCATAAGATGCGAATGAAATTAGTAAAGAACACTGCATGAGAAAATCTGCTAAAAAGCTATAATTCTATACCTTACAATGAGAGATCAAAAGGTGAAGCATTCATGTTATCCTTATCTTTTTGTTAATGCAACCCTCATTGCCCGAAATCTGTTAAATATTTGGAGTAGCCACAACATCAGTCATGCAAGCTTAAAAAAAGTACAAGGTTACTCATCAGTTTTATAAAATGATTGATCTTTTTCTCAACACCTTGAATCGCATAGTTCAGAGGTCCAGTGGAGAGCCTTTAAAGATAAAGGCGATGCTGAGAAATTTGAATAACTCATCAGAATTAATCCAAGACCATCCATAAATATTGGTATGAACATTGGGCCTTCTTCCATCATATTCTGGAGCAAGAAACTTGGGAAAAAGTGCCCAAACATGATAATGATTGGTTCAAGGAGACTCCTCATGAAGAGTGAGAAAATAGTCTATCAACAAAATACTAATTAAGGAGTCGATTCTTTGACCTTTTAGGAAGAGAACTACCTAAACCTATGAGAGGCTTTATAAATGAGACAATGGAACAACCCATCGGTTAAGACACAGAGATGGAGCGATAATGTGCGACCTTCCTTGATGGACATACAGATTCCAAATTCCCTAGGCTTGTACCAATTGATGGAAAAGCATTAGAAAAAGATTGTTCAAAACTTGTTTGAAGTAGGTACCAAAACCAAGACCCTAAGATGTTTTAAGAATGAAGGGGCATTCTATGTTGATGAAGATGGCAAGTTGATGTGGAGGGATCCTAATACATTTGTTTTTGATATATTAAAATGGAAAACTAGAGTCTCAACCCTATTACAAAGCAAGCCTGAAATCTGAGGAGCAAAACCATAAAACAGCTAACCAGAGACTAACAGTGGAGCAGAGAAAAGCAGCACAAAAACATCAAACAAACAATAGGGAAAGAGGGATCGTAAGACATTTGTTGTCTAAACAAAAATGGTTCTATACAAGCAACTTGCTCAAGGCAAACAATCAAAGGGAGTGGATTAGTAATAAACGATGTAAAGATTTAGTAATGATCTTGTTAGGGACACTAGAAAGAGCATTTAGTAGCCAATTAGTGATTAACTTTGGGTCATTGGAGTTAGAGATGAGTTTGATATTACTTTTATCGATAAATTTCCTTGGTGATTGTTATAAAATTCACAAGGTCATCATACAGTTGAGCTTATGATATTGGGAAACATCACAAATTGCAAATGAGATTTGATATAAGTAGGATCAATATTGCTTCAAAGATATTTGAAAAATTCACAAGGTTATCATATACTTGAGATTATGATGTTGGGAAACATCACAAGCTTGTAAATGAGGGTAGAAAGGAGAAGCTCAATCCTAGCAAAGACCTTGAAAACTCTTTTTATTGGTAGAAAGAGCATGCATGCTAAAGTAAGGTCTTTGGCTATGCATTTTGAGAAAAAGAGGTAGTACAATGGGTATTTCCACCATAAGATCCATTTGGAATCCCTATGAGACCTAGGGGCCAAGATCCAAATGTGATGGATGATATTAATAATTCCCTTGTGTTGAAGATAAGTTATGTTGATAAAAAATGGGCGTGTGACATTTGAGGCCTAAAATTTACCCAAGCTAAATGAAATTGAATTGGCAAATGGTCAAAGAGAATGATATCAACCACCACATGAATAGGCTTATTAAAGGAGAATGAAATCTGCACTATAAGAACTCTCTTTATGTGTTTGGGAACCCAATTATTTCCCTGCAAAAATTCATTACATGTAAACCATGGTTGAGGAAAATCTTTCTCCCCCTATGGTTAAGGTCAAATAGCCCAAGCTTGTTTCTTAAGTAATTGTAGGCTTCTCACTCACCCACACACCATCTCATGGAATTATGCCATATTTATCTTATGGTGGCAAACCATACTAATATCTCCATTAATAACCTAGCTAGATTTAGGGAATCCATCAACCAATTACCACAAAAACACAAAACACTCAACATCATTAGAAGCATAAAGGTTGGTCAAACTTGAAGAAATGTCAATTTGAGATGAATTGAAACAACTTTATTAGTGGACTCAATTTTGTACTCCACAACCACCAAAGGAGGAACATCAATAGAGGAGAATGACCACACCATTGTGACCAACAACATTAGACATGGAAAATATCAAGCACTTAGGACTAATAAAGTTAATTTTTTGTAACATAAGGGTCAAAAAACTTCATTGACTACAAATGTACAACATCCAAAGCACCAAACCTATGTTAAGTGGACTAGTTGTATATTTTCATCTAGTATTTGTCACTCCACAAAAATTTCATGACACATTCATTGAACACATGTATCAATTTTCATTCCCTTGCTCTTGTCTATATCTTTAAATGCATCAAAGTTGTTCCTACAAAAAAATGATTATTGTTTTGCATAAATTCTTTCAAATTTAGTAGTCTTAGTTTATTCAAATATTCCCTTTATTACTAAGATTGATCACCCCCAAATTGTGGAGGACTATAATCAATTAATTTTCTAATATTCACTTTCATCCTTAGACTTAACACCTCCAAAATGTGGAGGAATTTAAAAGATCGTCACTTCATGCAAAATAACTTTGAAATCATGAAACTTATGACAAATGAACCTAATAGTATATTTTCATCCAAAATTTGTAACCTCAAAAACATTCCACAAGACTACATCCATTATCAAAGTTCATTTTGTTACTCTTCTATAAATATTTGAACAACTATAAGTTGTTTCTACATAAAAATCTTGATGTTTGTTTTTCATAAATACTTCCAAATTTAATGATCTTAGTGTATTTGAATATTTATTTTTTTCCTTAGATTCACCACCCTCAAACTTATGGATAATCGTGAGAGCAATTAGTTTTCTAATATCCACTTTCTTCCTTAGACTTACTACCTCCAAATGTGGACTTCGAGAGTAATTAGGAACAACCACCATTGGTGCCATTGCCAAGTGAGATTGAGAGGCAAAGTGAAGAGGATACATTCTTTGTATATGATGCAAGGGTGCTTGAAACACACAAAGAAGGAAAGATAAAACTTGCCACTTGCAATGCATGTTGTACAAATGCTTTGAAGTCATTGATGCTAGTTGTGTTATTAATTTTGACATAAACATATGAGGTAGGTTTCCTCTAGGGACCTTGGAACTTTTACCTTCTTGGTGATTTTTTGGGTATTATATTTGTTAGACTAAAATGATCCAACTAGCTTCATTGGGCTTATTCACCACCATTTTTGAGAGAATCTTGACCTTAGTTTTTTTTCATTAAGGAAAAACCTTAAATCTTATGGTCTTGGGCTTGACATCTAATTTGTAAATTAGGTATATTAATGTATAAGTCTTTGAAAAACATTGATTGCCCTCTTGCATGCTTTTGAACTTTGTAAGTCCTTGGAAAGATTAACCTTAGCATAGATGAATATTTGAGGAAATGATCTAGTCCAAAACAAATAACTCATGACATGGGTTTGTCGATTTGTTGCATGAAGGCCTAAAGTACAAAGTAAGGACATAAGTTCAACCCTCAAAATTTATACTTTGAACCTCAAATTCCACAAGATCTCTAAGAGAGGGGGACTACTTCATGGTTGCTAAACCAAAATAAAAGAAAAATCTTATAAACATATTGAACACGTGTGAGTTTAATGTTAGATGGCTCTCAAGCATGCTACAAAAACCCTTAAGCATAGAATCTAAAGGGAATTTTCCAACAAAGTAAGCTATAAGAATATATGATTCTAGTCAAGAGCAAACTTTAGCATATTCATATAAATCTAAACAATTAGGGAGAATCTCAATGTAAGGACCCTTACCTTGTGAAATACCTTTGATACAAATTTCTGGGCTTTTTTTGGTGACATAATCACTAGTAAGCTCTCCAAGAATGACACTAGCATCAAATGATGCCTTAGATTACTAAGAAGTCCTGAGAAAGGTCTCTAGGTTGAGGTTTCCCAAAAGGTGGAGGGCAACCTAATGTAGCTATAATAAATGTTGAATATGATATATGGGAATTTTTCCATTGTCTTCAATTGAGAAAAGATAGCAATATTAATGTCTATCATACAAACCTAAGTTCATCTTATTTTTAAGCTATAAAATTTTCTTACAAATCTACCACAACCATCAAAGGACAATAATTGTAGGATGCTCTAACTATGGTGACATCAATATTTTGAAGGATATTTGAACACAACCTTTAAGAATACTTGTAATTAATCAAGAGTAAATTGATCTAGCTCAATAATTTTTCAAGATAGTATCTATTGCAATCCACTCCCCTTATTCGATAGATTGTAAAATATGTAACATACACAACTTGGTGTACTCCATCAATATTGTAAATACATACAAATAAACATCAAGCTTGAAAATGTTGATGTTCATTTTATTGGGTGCAAATATTACGACCCTACAAACCTAGACTATTTTGATCAGCCATGTATCTATTTCTTGTTGATTTATTATTATATTATTTAGTTTTTCTCTTTAAAAGAATCATCATTGCTTTTGATAATAGGCAATCAAATTAGAAAGTCAATGAAATCAACTCGAACTTGGAGATGACCTAGGATGAAGGGGCAATTTCCATAATATTCTCAACAAGAACTTGTAAGGAATATTAATTGGGGCCGAGAGTTATTCCTAAACAAAGAGGAAAATTAGACTAGTTAAAGGAGATCCAGAGGATAGGAGAATTTATGTTGGACAATCTTGAAGCACTAGAGTTGAGACATAATATAGTTGAAATACAACAAGAGGAGGAAGTGCAAATCCAAGTGGATATTTCATATTGTTTGGGTGTTGACAATAAGGTTAATTATATAAAGAGAGCAAGTTCATGCTAGGAATAGTGCCACAAACTAAAGAAAGGGGCTAATTAGGATGATCAATATAGAAGTGAATTTTGTGAGTTATAAAAACCTAAAAATACATGGATATGGCCACTTGGATAATCGCCATAGGTGAAGGCCAAACTAACAAAGGGATTGGAAGAAGCCAAAGAGGATACATAGTGATTGACCTTGTAGACCCTAACTACATGACAATGAAAAGGGTACACATGCTAGAACAATGATAATATAGATAAACTATTTTAAAAATCTAAACTTGAAAAGAAAGAGTTATAAATGCTTGAAAGATACTTCCTCCTAGTTTAATTATTCCAAAGATGGCTCTAGAAAATTCCAAATTTATTTTTAGACAACCTATCCAAACCATAGAGTTTAATGGTCAAGTGTTTGAATAAAGAGATACATTGCTCTAGTCCAAAAGCCTTTATGGTCCTTATGTAAGGAAGCTAAGTCGATAGTTTAAGAGCATTGAGGAAAGATGATAAAGAGCAAGATATGGGCTTCCCAAGGAATATGCCATAGATAGAGATGACATTCATGGATGCACAAAAAATAAGGAAAAAAGGACATCTCTACTTCCAAACATCATGTAACTAGAAGAGTCGTTGAACACCAGACCAATCAGGGTCCGTTTGTCGAATCTCCCTCTCTAGTTTCGGGAGGAATCATGTTATGAAGCTATTGGCAACACCATTGGACGCTTCTTAATGGTAGAATCTACGACTAGGGAGCTTGGGCATACTACGATGGCTCAGTTGTTAGTTGATTTGGACATCTCCAAACCTCTCCATGGTGATGTAGTCTTACTGGTGGAGGACAAACCTTGGAAGCAGCTCTTGGACTATAAGGGTATCCCTTTTTGGTGTAGGAGATGCTTCTCAGTGGGTCACTTGGCCTCTACTTGCCCTCATGCCCGTCACAAGGGCGTTGCGACGTGGTGGAAGGATTCTCTCTCAGACCATCTCACGGTGGGTTCTCCTCCTTTGGGAGTTTCTTCTGCGGAGGTTGACCCTATTGTGTCTTCTCAAGAACTTATCCCTGCTCCTCTTCTGGTGGTCCCTTCCATGGAGCCGCTATTGGTTTCTGCTGACGTTGTCTCTATGTCGTCGAAACCTTCTCTTGTCGATGCTCTGTTTGAACCTTCCCATCCTTCGTTATTCAAATCTATTGGACCTTTGTTAGCTCTTGTCTCTGTTGCTTCATTGTTGTCTCCCTCACTGCATGGTGGCTCCTCTCTCGAGGTGGTTGTTATGGGAATAGAGGATATTGAAGATTCTAGATTTGCTTAATAAATTTTTTCTCTAATATATCAATTTTTTGGCCCAAAGAATAATGTTGTTAGAGAGGTAATCATAATTCTTTATAGTCTAAAGCTAAGAAACTAGGATTACTTCATTGCAATCTAGTTTTTGAAAAATATATTTTTTAGCAAGACTTCAAAATGATCAAGCAGCTAAGAGAATTTATCTCAACTCTTTACCTTGTACATTAGGGAGTTGGGCTGAAAATTATTTGCTTGAGAAGAAGTCAATGTAGAAGATTGCACTTTTGTTGAATTACAACTTCAATAACAAAAAAATACAAAACAGTGCTTTCTCAAGGGGCTTGGGCTTAGGTTGACTACCCAACACCAGCCCCCTAGACCACCATAGGACCAAGGGCTAATTATTTTAAGCCCCATGCTTCTCCTCATGGCATAATTGTGCAACTTTCAGTAAATTGGGTTTACATTGGTCTAATCTCTTTTTTTAGCATCAATGGCTAAATTATTTCATATTTCCCTTATATCTTATTTCTCCTCATTTATCTTTTGTGAAATACTAAAAGTTTCATCAAATTTTATTTTTGTAAACATACACTTTTACTATAATATTTATTATTAATACTTCTTTCCTTGATAGTATTCTTTACCATAAAATTTTCCTTATTTTGTAGTTTCTTCTTTACACACCAAAAAGAGGAGTGTAAAAATAAAAGATTTTATTTTTGATAAAATATAGGTCCAATATTGGATTACTTATGTTAGAGAAATCAATCCTAGGGTGATGCAATAAGAAAAAATCATAATAGTGTTGTAGATAACATATGCGTAACATAAATATTCAAGAAATTTTACACATTCATAAGCACCATTAGATTTGTTTTCTCATATATTCATACCATATTTATTTTATACAATCTAATTATTTATCACAAGAATAAATATACACATCACCTATGCTTAGGTAGAATATTTTGCATTATTGGTCTACTATTCTATTTTGTTTTCCCTTTTCTCTTATTTTTATGTTCTTCCCATATCTTGTTCTTTACTTCTTTATATATATCACAAAAATGACACTAATTTGCATACAATGTGAAGTGTAGGTGACAAAGCATAGTGTCTTTTTTTTGAAATAGAAATAACACAATTGTTTCTATTATTCGGTAAATTGGATATAATTTTCCACAATAGAGGCTACAAAACATGGTGTGTTTTGGGTACCATGTAAAGTGCAAGTTAAAAATTATAGTGTGTTTTGAAACCTACAATTTTTCATGCCCAAACACACTTTCATGAAATGATTTTTCATTCCAAATGGACACCTAGGTATGTATATTTATGAATATCTTATGACAAATAGGAGGTTTCAAAATGTGTTGTGTTTCAAAACACATTAGGTTTATTAACCTACAAATCACAACGTACCCAACCCATATGTTTTTAAACCATGAATATCTAGGTTTGCATCTCAAATAGTAACAACATAATTGTTCTTGTTATTGGGTAAACTAGACATACTTTTCCTAAGTAGAGGTTACAAAACACAGTGTGTTTTTGGTACCTTGTCAAGTGCAGGTTAGAAATCATGGTGTGTTTTGAAACTTGTGTAGAGAAGGGGGATTCACTACTCATGAGTTCTCTTCACTCAGAGAGCCTCACGGGGTGAACTGCCCTAAACTACCTCAAAGAATAGCGGCAAGAGTTCTAGAATAAGAAAGAGCATGTCACAACAACACAGAATACAGATGACAACATGGTGCGATGGCATCCCTGAGGCGCGTTGACGTCTCATATGGACCAAAGAGCGAGTTTATCACAAAAAATAGCAAAGTTGCTACTCGCAAGCTGATTACTGAGAACTTCTAGATTGTAAAAAAATGACAAAAAGCGATAAAGCTGAAATAGAAGTGAAGTAGATAAGGACAAGGAGAAAAAGAGAAAGGAAAATGCTTACGGCCATGCGAGTGATGAAGTTTCTAGCATGTGAATGTCTTCAATACCTGCACACAAGAGAGAGAGAGAGAGAGAGAGAGAGAGAGTGTGTTGGGGCTATATAGGGGTTTTCCTCAATCAAACCCCAGTTTTGGTGTTCCCACCTCCACGGACAACCAAGATAGATAGAAATGAAGTAAAGTACACAAAGACACTACAAAACAATGTTATGCTACTCAACCAAATAATAGAGGAGAGGAGTGAAAGCTTACCACATCCACCCAAAGCGCTCAAGGCTAGTGGGGGAGAAAATGAGAGGAACTCAAGCCTCTGTTGTTGTGGTGTCTCGTTCCACACTTGCTCTATTGAAGTGATGGAGTGTTGATGTTGCTATTGTGAAGTGTAAAGTGTTTGGAGAGATTGAAGAAATTGAAGAGATGGTGAGAAAGATGCTTGGAGTTTGTGAAGAGATTGTGGAAGGAAGAAGAGAGTCAAGAAGGGCCTAAAGGGATAGGAGCTAGAAAGGATGGAGAGGTCCAAAGATGAAAGATGGAAGGAATGAATAGTGAATATGAAGGAAAGAGGGAAGAAAATGACCATATTCGGGTTGATTGGTCGAAGAGGGCGTTGCAAGTCAACTCCCATTGGGAATGATAACACCTCTGCAAGCTCCAGACACGAAAATCTGTCAGGGACATCTACATGTCGCGCGGTCATCTGTGATAGTAACTCTTCTGCCAACACTCAAAACAGGCGCCAAGTGTGATGTGAACAACAAGCTTATGTGGAATTAAGCCTCCAAATTTGGTTTTCTAAGGTGAGGGAAGGTAAAAGGGGAATTTGCCTAAGGGGTGCAAATTCCCTCCTATACATTTTTCCCCCACTTTAGTGAGCACGAATACTAGCGAGTGCTTCGGTAAAGTAGATTGAAAGAGAAATAAGGTTAGAAATGTATACCTTAACCGATGAGGAAGTAGAACGCGATTTGGCGAACCCGAGAGTGCAGGATCGGAAAAGGACTTCATATTTCTGCAGAACTGTGAAGTTGAAGAAAGAGCATATACTTAGGATGAAGAATATGTTGATCTTCAACCGGTGTATACAATTAAGAAGAGAAAGATAGAAATGAATGCAAGAGTGATAAAAGAAATCCCCGCTTGAGGAAGAAAATTTGTATCATAGAGTAAAAGTGATAAAAGCAAAACCCATTTCGGGGTAGAACCCATATCACAGAGTAAAGGTGATAAAAGTAAAACCCGCTTCGAAGTAAAACCCGTATTACAGAGTAAAAGTGATAAAAGAAAAACCCGCTTCAGAGTAGAACCCGTATCATAGAGTAAAAGTGATAAAAGAAAAACCCTCTTCGGAGTAGAGCCTGTATCACAAAGTAAAAGTGATAAAAGCAAAACTCGCTTCGGAGTAGAGCTTGTATCACAGAGTAAAAGTGATAAAAGTAAAGCCCACTTTGGAGTAGAGCCCGTATAACCAAGCAGACAGTCTTTCAAACCATCCTTAATCTGGAAGACTTTCAAAGGGCTCCCTTGGGAACCCTTCAAAAGGAAGAGGGGTCCACTCAAAGGATACACTATTTGAAAAGTAAAGTCTAGTCAGGCTACCTCCAAGCTAGATGTAAGGATGTGAAGTAGGTCTAGTCGAGATGCCCCCAAGCTAGACACGAAGATGTAAAGTAAGTCTAGTCGGGCTTCCCTCGGACTAGACGTGAAGATAGGAAACTGGTCTAGTCGGGCTGCCCCCAAGCTAGACGCCATAGAATTCATTCAAAAGAAAAGTTTTCAAAGAGGTCCCTTGGGAACCTTTCAAAAGAAAAGGGCGTCCGCTCAAGGGACACTACATTCAAAAGACATAGAGAGAGAGTGTAATACCCCTCCGTTTTGCTCATTATTCGGTTTGCTTTATGTTATGTTTGGTTGCAGTTACTTTGATATTGGATATATTTTGTTATGATGTCTTGATCGCTACTATTGAGCGACAACTATTATTGTGTGATGTGTTGACCTAATTAGTGTTTCTCATGCTTTAATGGATTAATGATGTTGTAGAGTTAGCATGAGATGTTATTACGAGAGTATTGGAATTATGATGGAAGTGTCGGTTTCGATGAGTGTATTGGTGAAGAAGACGGGTTCGCATCACTCGCTTGCAAGTGCCCTATGAATCCGTAATTCCTTCTTCACGGTGTGTATTATATGTTGGATATATTGTATGATGTTGTTTACTTGGTTTCAGGATTGCAGGTACATGACATTGACTCCACCTGGTTTCATAGGTTTGAGCGTGTTGATCCAACGGTTAAGTTGAACGGGAGATAGTAGCTAGGTAACATGTGTCAAGTTTACACCCTAGCCTTAGTGTGTCGTCAGTTGTGTGTGTCAAGTCATTGTCGGTCTTGCTTTAATGTTATTTAATTCTGAATGATTCTTGATTTGGAAATAGATATTTAGAATAATTGCATTTAAATCATGTTGATGATTGTTTAATTTAAATAATGCAATGTGGATAAAAGTTTATATTTAAAATTAATTAATTATATTTAATTCATTTAATCAATTAAATTTAATCCAAGGGGGTTGAATTTAGTGATTAAATAATTAAATTAATTAATTAAACGTGATGCAAAAAAATGAAATGAAATAAAAGAATTAAAATTAATTTTGGAATTTAATTTCAACGTGTGAGAATTAAATTAGAAATTGTAATTAAATGTTTATTTGGGAAATGAGTTTCAACTTTGGAAATTAATTTATTAATTGAAATTGCATTTTAAATTAAAAATGGGTTTTTGAAAAATTGAAATTGAAATTGAAATTAATATCTAATCTGCATGCAATGTGAATTAGGGTTGTAAAAATTGAAATTGAAATTAATATCTGATTTGCATGCAATGTGAATTAGGGTTGTATTAGGTATTTTTGATTTATAAAGAATATATGTTTTAATTTTAGGGCAGAAAAAATCTTTAGAAATTTTTTTATTTTTACAACAAAGAAGAAATTTTGGAAAATTTGCACAAAGAAGGGTTTGAAGAAAGTTTGACTGTAGAATTGATTGGAGGAAAAATTGTTTGCATTTATTGGGTTTTGGATTGGATTCATTGGATGATTGAAGAAAATTCAGGAAATCTTTGGAAGAGGCTTGCAGCAGAAATTCATCTCTTCCTGTAGCTTCTTGAACCAGGTTTTCTTCTGTGTTTTTATTGTTCTTGATTGTTTTTAAAATAGTAGTGATTAAAGATTTGTTTGTTAAATATGTTTTAGAAAATAAATTTGATGTTAGAAGAAAAGAATCAAATAAATTTGTAGCTTTTGTTTTTGTGAAAATTCTTGAGTGAAAATTGTGAAAACCTCAGTTGAATTTAATTTGTTTGAGAAAATCGATTATTTTGTTTTGGATTCAAACATAGAGATTGAGCAATGTTTTTAGAATATTTTTAGAAAATGAAACCCTCTGTTTATTATTAAAAATCAAAATTTAAAATCCGCAGGGTAGTTATATTTTTCAAGGTAAAATGGTCTAGTTGCGTCACATATAACTCCACTTACACAAACTGGGTTGTCAGGAAATTTAAAGGGTTTCTGTACCTTGAAATTTTCTTATCCCTATAAAAAAATCGCAAATACCCAGATCGTAATTTTTGAGTTATGCTTGAAACACGAGACTGCTGTTAAGTTATTTTCTCATGGCTGTTCTGATAATAAAATAATAATAAATTGATATTTATAAATATTAATATTTTATGTATTGTTATTATAATATTAAAATATTATTTAATAATATTTTATATTATAATTTATAATATTAAAGTATTATATTTATTTATATTATTTTAAATAAAATTTGTATATTAGATTAGTGGAAATAAAATTATAAACGTATGGGGAAATTATTGTTTATTCTAAAATGGCATGTTAAAGTTTAATTGAAGGAGTTAAATATTTGATTTAAAGAATGCATAATTTAAGATTTAATTGTGAAATTTAAATTCATGTGTAAAAGGTCCAATTATTAATTTGATTTAATTGGAAAAATATATATATGATATTGGGTTATAGTCCAAATATTGATCTTATTTTAACACAATAAGTTATGGAAGAGACCAAATGTTAATTTGATTAATTTTATAATGATTTAATTTGCAAGGGCAATTGGTTATTTAATTTAAAGCGAAATGTTTTGAGTTATAGTTGAAAATACTTATTTTGTTAAGAGGAATTAGATAATTAAATATTAGTGTAATTTCTTCCTTATCTGAAAAGATGAATTCTTAATTCAGTTTTATCGATATAATGAATTACGTAATGAATTGTAGAAATTAGAAGAGTTAGTTGTGTATCTGAAAGAAATATTTTTATTGGAACTGATTAGTATGCATAATTCAATTTAATAGGAAAAAGGTATAAGGTATTTTATATTAAATAATTAAATCATTTGAGTTAGTTGGAAAACAAAAGGAATCTAGTTAATAGAGAACTGATGTTAGTTTTAGAAGTAAACATTGAAATTGATTTAAATTGTTTAGATTAGTATTTCTTGTATTTGTAGATTGAAGATACTTGTTTAATTATTTCAATTAAGTTGAAAGAGCAAAAGTTTTATATTATTGGGAATAGGGATTTTAAAGGATAAAATTAGAATGCGTGGTATAGATTTTGGATAGAAAATTTGAATATAGTATTTGCAATAGTTTATGTTGTATTAGACGAAAATTTAGGAACTAATTATATTGGAAACGGCAAATATTTGTTTTGTTTCATTTATTTTCATAGAACAATTTTAATCGTTGTGATTGGAATATTAAAGAATATATATAATTAAGTTATTAATATATATATTTGGTGTATACATAATATGGAACATAAATATACATATATTAAGTGTAAATTCATTATCGTGTTTTATTTTAATAAGAAGCATGCAATATATTATTGAATAGAGATTTAAAAATGGTTTGTTTAGTGTATATGGGAAAATGGATAGAGAAACAATATTTTATGATATTAAAGGGATTGAATGTTTTAAATAGAAAATTGAATGAGATGTAAGATTTGGTTAGGAAATGGAAAGAGTTTACTTGTATGGATTTGTGTCGATTTAAAGGTAAATTAAGAAGTTGTTTATATTGATGAGGCAAATGATTATTTTAATTTATTATATTTCAAGTAAAGCAATTAATTTATTGTGAATGAAATATGAAGGAGATATAGATTTAGTATATCCAAAAATAGTAATGCTCTTGTGATTGCCTTAAATGTTCTAGTTCTTTGTATTTCGTAAGGGGATGTAAGTTCAAATTGTTTAAGATTTCTTATAATGGAAATAAAAATATGGGTATATGATTATTTGAGTTAACCCTGTAAGTGTGTCTTTGACCTTGTTAATGTTACCTATTGAATGAATATGGATTTAAGAAATC
This sequence comes from Sequoiadendron giganteum, assembly GCA_007115665.2. NCBI lineage: Eukaryota > Viridiplantae > Streptophyta > Pinopsida > Cupressales > Cupressaceae > Sequoiadendron > Sequoiadendron giganteum. The sequence goes on from CM021106.1 coordinate 486,160,785, forward strand.
CAAATATTAGATTTGATTTATGACTTGAATAATTTTGTTGCTATGAAGTCAAGTTGCATTGTGGGTTTTGGGATCTAGTGTTAGTCCTAAATTATAAGTCTTCCAGAAGAACTTAGAGGATAAGGGTTGTTAAATCTTTATGCCATCCAGTTGTTTTCCCTTGGGTAGTGCATGGTGTCCTTTCAGTTTTACCCGATTTTTATGAACGGGGATGTTTTGTACCTCTTGAGAAAGGAGTGGACTATGTGTTTTGTTGCCTCCAAAATGTTTGGAGTGTGTTCTATTATTTGTATCCTCCTAGAGTTGGAGTGGTTATGTTTTCTAATTTGTGTGCACTTGAGATTCCCTTGGTGATTGGTATTTGTGTATGTGTATGGTTCTCTGAACATACTTGGTCTATTTTATGTCTGGAAGCAATGTCAGTGATATTAGTGTTGTACCTGAGTTGTACTTGTTTAGTTCATTTGTTTGGTTATGTTAGTATGAGTCTGCCTTTGGTTAGTGGGCGTAGATCTTTGTCCATGTTATGTGGTTACTATCTCCTAGCATGGGGGGTGGGCCTTCGGGTACCACATGGTTGGGTGGAACATGCACCAAAACCGTTGGGTCCCCCTTGATCTTCAGTTCATGGAGGCGAGACATCCAGATGGATAGCTCGCGATTCTATTGTATTTCCTTGCATTGTAATATTTCTATTTGTATAAGTTATTTTATCCCTCTTATGTTTATGAGGTGGATTTATGTAATTGTAATCTTTTGTACTATTGTCTCATTCTGGGAATGAGGGATGTAACTATTGGATTAAGTTAATGTTTATGAGATTGTATCTTGGATGTTTATCTTGTTATGTTATGTGGTATTCTTATGATGTATGATGTTTATTTCATAAAGTATTTATTGTTATGGTTTATGTAAGATGTATGTGTGGGTTTAAGTAATCCTAACCTTGTAGCCTTAGAGGTTGTTGTTAATTAATAAGTGAATGTGTATGTTATTGCACTTTATAAAAAAAAATTGGTTCACTTAAGTCGTTAATTACAACTCCCTTTAAGGTTACTTGGCAGGGCATTACAGAGAGAGGAGGTCCTTAAGAAGGACACACATCTCCAAAAAAAGTTATCACTGTCCCCAGCATAAAGGGGAGGAGAACCACTCAAGATACTTGGAACAAGATAGAGGTAAACCTCGATGTCACTTGTCATTTGAAGAAGAGGCAAGTGCATTAGCAGACACCTGAATCATGAAGTTGTTGTATCTTGTCCTTCAAGACCTTACATTCGCTAGTGGAATGGCTAGGCACTCGATGGTATGCATAGAAAGAATGTTTCTCTTTATCGTGCTTATGAGATTTCTTGCATGTAGGAGGAGGAGAAGTAATTAAGCGAGATTTTAGAAGCCGCAACAAAATACGATCTTTCTCAAAAAAAGGATGAGGAGTAGGAAGCAAGCCTTTCTCTTGTGGAGAAAAGTTTGACTTCTCACAACAAGAAGAAGACACGAAGATAAAAGACAAAGGAGGAGGATCTCCATAGAGAGTGTTATTCTGGTAAGGGGGAACATATTCTTCTACGGGATCATCATCATCCTTCTTGATAGGACTACCATTGTTAACCTCCTTAACATAAGTGTGATCATCTCCCTCAAAAGGAGGATCAACACCAAGAACATTACAATTCACATTCACATTATCCTGCGATGCAAAAGACTGATGATCTTTGATAACGGGTTTGAATGATGTCATCAAAGGGTCTAAGTGGATTGGGTCGACTTTATATTCCTGGATGAAGGAATCTTTAAAGTCTAAGGGACCTCAATCATCACCAAGACATGCATTCCTTTGAGAAGAGGTAGCAGGAACAGACTTAAGATCTCTCGCTTCAAAAGGATATTCTTCAGGGACATTCATTTCAAGAGTATCCTCTGTAGTAGGTATTGCTGGAGTAAACATCGACACATTGGAAGACACTGAAGGAATAAGAGTAGGCACAACCAAAGCTTGACAAACAACTTCCATCTCACGTAAGCGCTTAGCACTAGGTTCAGTCTTAACTGTGACTACTCGATTATTACAAACAAACTTAATTGATTTATGCAAGGTAGACGAGATTGCACCCATAGCATGAATCCATGGTCTACCAAGGAGAAGGTTATATGGTAACTTCTCTGACATAACATATACAAGGGTAGGTACGGTAACGAGTCCCAACCTCAAAGGCAAGACTATCATTCCTAAGGGTTTTCGACTGACATAATCGAACCCACAAATGTCAACAAAAGAAGCATTACAAGAAGATGGATCAATATTAATCTTAGGCAATAGATCAATGCTACATACATTGAGTGTTGAACCAACATCAATGAGAGTACGTCTAATACCAATCTTATTAATGTTAACTATAATCATTAGAGGATCCACTTGCTTTTGTACTTATAGAGGCAGGAGTTCCTAAGGATAGAATGTGATATTCGACAAATCTATATGAATATACGCGATCAATGCATCAACATCTGCCGGCCTAGCGGACGAAGGCAAGAGGATATTTTGCAAGGCTTCCTAAATCATACCTTGATAAACTGGAGTAGAATGAAGCAAGTCCCACAGTGAGATCTTAGCTGGAGTAACGTACGATTGCTCGACAAGATCGTAATCACTAGGTGCTTTAGTCGTAGGTTCAAGTGCTTGAGGAAGGCTTAGTTGTTTATTCATTCTAGTATCATAAGTACGGGTTGCCGCTCTATAAGAGGGAGCCTTTGAAAGATCAAGGGAATCACTATCAAATGGAACACCATCAATAGAACAAACCCTTTTAGGAGAGGGACTAGTTGGATTCACGTAAATGACCAGTCTCTTAGGCCTTTGAGGGGCAATAGAGAAATAGATTACATTTACAGAATCATCACAACTAGTGGAACAATTATTCGAAGACATATTTTCAACATCGATCCAAACAGGATCAAATGTGGAAGGAGATTTGAGATTTGCTAATGCATCCTCTCTAGAGGAGAGCGCATTAGAATAGATAAGAAATTCATCATTCACAAATGCAACGTTTCTAGAAGAGAGTGCATTGGAATGAGTAGGAGATTCGTCATTCACAAATGCATAATCTCTAGAAGAGAGTGCATTGGAATGAATAGAAGGTAGAGTGACATTAAGAAAGGTATCGATGATTTCATCTTCTTGCAACAAGATATCCTCCGAAGAAAGACGACTCTCATGAGAAGGATCAACGATATCAAGTGACATGGGTAAAGCCAAGTCACCATCACATGCATGGAATGAAATATCATTAATATCTTGAACAAAATTAGATACAAAACTAATAAAAGAAGATATTAAATTAATTATAATTTTTTTCAATATTTTCTATGTTCTAGTAATTTGCATTTTCGGAGGTCTTCGAGACGGAATGTGAGGTCATAACTTGTGTCAGTCCTTAAAATTTGACTGCCGAAGGCATTAGTATTTTAGGGACTGAACTAGTTCTCTAGGAGACCTTTCCAATAGTGCAAACGGTTCTAAAATTCGAGCACCGAGTCAAAGATTATGACCCCACCAAGTAGGGGTAAATAAATTCCTAGTTTTTCGAAGAACATTGTTCTTCACGTCGAGTTCACCAAAAAGTAGAGAAGGGGGATTCACTACTCACGAGTTCTCTTCACTCAGAGAGCCTCATGAGGCGAACTACCCTAAACTACCTCAAAGAATAGCGGCGAGAGTTCTAGAGTCAGAAAGAGCAGGTCACAGAGATTCTCTAGACAAATTGACAAGCTCTTCGCCAAAGGACAACAACACAAAATACAGACGACAATGTGGCGCGCTGGCATCTCATACGGACCAGAGAGTGAGTTTATCACAGAAAATAGCAAAGTGGCTTCTCGCAAGTTGATTACTGAGAACTTCTAGATTGTAAGGAAATGATAGAAAGTGATAAAGCTGAAATAGAAGTGAAGTAGATAAGGACAAGGACAAGGAAAGAAAGGAAAATGCTTACGATCGTTCGAGTGATGAAGTTTCTAGCATGTGAATGTCTTCAATACCTACAAACAAGAGAGAGAGTGAGAGAGACAGAGAGAGACAGAGAGAGAGAGAGAGAGAAGTGTTGGGGCTATATAAGGGTTTGCCTCAGTCAAACCCCCGTTTTGGTGTTCCCACCTCCACGAACAACCAAGATAGATAGAAATGAAGTATGAAATGAAGTAAAGTACACAAAGACACTACAAAACAGTGTTATGCTACTCAACCAAATAATAGAGGAGAGGAGTGAAATCTTATCACCTCCGCCCAAAGCGCTCAAGGCTAGTGGGGGAGAAAATGAAATGAACTCAGGCCTCTGTTGTTGTGGTGTCTCGTTCCACACTTTCTCTATTGAAGTGATGGAGTGTTGATGTTGCTGCTGTGAAGTGTAAAGTGTTTGGAGAGATTGAATAGATGGTGAGAAAGCTGCTTGGAGCTTGTGAAGAGATTGTGGAAGGAAGAAGAGAGTCAAGAAGGGCCTGAAGGGATAGGAGGTAGAAAGGATGGAGAGGTCCAAAGATGAAATATGGAAGGAATGAATAATGAATATGAAGGAAAGAGGGAAGAAAATAGCCATATTCGGGTCGATCGATCGAAGAGGGCATTACAAGTCGACTCCCACTAGGAATGGTAACGCCTCTATAGGCTCTAGACACGGGAATCTGTCAAGGATGTAAGCGCACCACATAGACGTCTACGCGTTGCGCGAACATCTTCGTGTTGCGCGGCCGTCTCCGACAATAACTCTTCTGCCAACGCTCAAAACATGCGCCAAGTGTGATGTGAATAGCGGACTTATGTGGAATTAAGCCTCCAAATTTGGTTTTCTAAGTTGAGGGAAGGTAAAAGGGGAATTTTCCTAAGGGGTGCAAATTCGCTCCTATACAACTTGTAATTTTCATACCCAAACACATTGTAATGAAATGATGTTGTTATTTGCAATGGAGACCTAGATATGTATAGTTATGAATTTATTGTGAGAAATAAGAGGTTTCAAAACATGTTATGTTTCAATATACATTATGTTTATTAACCTACAATTCATAATGTACCCAACTCATGTGTTTTTAAATTATGTATATCTAGGTCTACAATTCAAATAACAAGACCATTGTTCATGTTATTGGGTAAATTGTATATACTTTTCCACAATAGGGGTTACAAAACACAGTGTGTTTTGGGTACCATGTGAGTGTAGGTTACAAATCATGGTGTGTTTTGAAACCTACACTTTTTCATATCCAAACACATTGTCAAGAAATGATGTTATTTGAAATGGAGGCATAGATATGTATAGTTATAAAGTTATTATGAGAAATACGAGGTTTCAAAATGTGATGTGTTTCAAAACACACTGTGTTTATTAACTTATAAGTGGTGAAGCGTGCTGATGGGTTGGGAATCATAGTGGTGGTAAACGTAGAGCTTTAGATTTTTCCGTCAACTCTTAACTACAAAAACTAATCCAAAAAATTGAAGAGACATTATAATATGTTAGATATACAAGGTTTCAAAGAACATTTAATGAGTTATGCAGCATAATAATCAAGTTTCATAGGGTTAAAACCATGCAATATAGTACTAGTACTTGAAACTAAAATCTTGAATCCTACCCATTCATTCTCAAAGGAATTATTTAGAACACATTTACTTAGTATATTGTCCATTTTACCCCTTTATTGAAGTACTTTGACAAAAAAAATACCCTTAAATATTGAACGGAGAAAAGTAAAATAGGATAAAAAAACAAAACAATAAAAACACAAACAACAACTAAAACTAACCAACACTAAGAAAAAAAATTAATATAATGGGTGTCAACAAACTGTTTTGAATGATTCGGTAATATGTTCAATACTAATAGGTTTCTAGTCATGGTATTAAGGCTAGCAAACACACATTTATATTCTAAAAATATGGTATACATATATTAAGCTCATATTTAGGATACAACTCATGCAACATCAATAGGTATGATAAATCATCATATTCATTGCAAATTTAGATACATTTTTTTACCCCCATCTTCATAATCAAACTTATAGTCATGAAAAATAGAATGATAAAAGGGAATATACCACCTAGTTTGGACTACTATCAGCTAAAGGTATATGATCATCATCGTTTAACCTCATATCTAATATTATCTCAACTTTAGGAGGTATCAACTGATGAAGAAGCATTTCATGTGCTTCACATACATACAAAACATAAGAAACATTAGACTTGTCAATTATTAAATCAATATTATAATTAAAAAAGTTAAATCGATAATATCAATGTAAGATTCAACACTTTTAGTCCCTAAAATGTGGAACATTTCATATTTTTTCAAATCACCAACTACCTAATATGAAAAATCAACGAGTATCACCTCAAGTGAACCATTAAAATCAATGATGAATTAATCTTTAAAAGTAAGAGTCAATAATATTATCAACTAATAACTTTTCCTGCTCCAATTTGAGATAAATGCACTTATAATTAGCCTTACCTACCAACACAATCACTCAAGAAAGCAATAAATTAGGACAAATTCCTTTAGGATTTAGATTAGTAGTGTTAATCCTACATGAATAAATAAAATAAAAGTCTAATATGTGCATTGAATACCCATAAAGTGGCATTTCTTCACTTAATTTTAACACTACATTAATCATGTTATTGGTTTCTTCAAGTGAGTAAGAAAAACTCTCTTGTTGATCGTTTTGCATATTTTTCACCTTCATCTTTAAAGAGAAAAGTATTAACCTCATTCTTCACTTGCATATCAATACTAATCAAGTAACTTCATCATTACAAGCATTATCAAGATCAAAATGATCAAAATATTATATAAATAAATATTTCCTAAAAATTTAGTCGAATGAAATGAACCAAAGTGATCTAAAGCATTAGTAAACTCCTTTAATTCATCTCATTGCTAATTTTGAAGTGATCTATGATGTTGAAAAATAACAACATAACCTTGTAGAATTTCTTATACCTACTCAGAGTAAATGAAATCATGTTCTTCCTGTTGCAACAAAATATTATCTTGTTCTTCATCAATGCACTTAACTGGATCAAATTTTTTTTTACTTCCTTAGATAATATAAACTAATTTATTCAGTAAATTAGACCTATAAGGTTGTTGTACGTTGTCAAATTTAATCATATTTTCATTAAAAAAAAGTGATCTCAAGTATCTCTATCTAGATTGTCCTCAAGGTTAGGTGACAAATCAATCATATGATCATGTTTTCTTAGATGATTTACATATTTAATCTAGCCATCTATCAAACTAACTTTTTTTTTATCATTGTAGTGTAGAAAAATGTACACCTTTACATTTTCACACTATGTTTGGGTCCCTTAATTAATTGAACTTAATTAAGCCTCTAATTGACCCAATTATGCATTTAAAAGCCTAATTAATTCCGTTTTCTAAAGGGGAACCTGCAATAAACAATTTGTTGTACCCAAAATTAGTTTTTTGCTTCATAAAGGCATTTTGGTTAAAATGGTCAAAATCTTGTAAAATTGTCATCAAAAGTCAAAAGGGGTCAAAATTTCTAAAAATAGCAATTTTCTATTCTTAGAGATTTTTGAAAAATAAACGGACCATAGGATTTTTTTGGGTTTAGTGTCAAGAAGATGCAAAAAAATTCAAAAAATAAAAATTAGGTTTCAGGCCCCTATTTTAGAAAAAACCCTAAAAATAGAATCTTTGCAAAAAGGACTAAAAGTGATTTTGATTGGTTGATTCTTTGTCATGATCACATTGGTCCACTTAGAATCATCAAAAAGCCAACTTTTCTCTAGTGAGTCTATTTCTCTTTTTCAAAAGAAAATTTAGGACCTTTGAGGTCATTAATGGAGGATGGCCAAATACCAGGTGTCATAATCTAAGCTTCAAATGTTGTATAGATCAATCCATGGTGAAAGATGCTCAAAAAATGATGAACGGAGGAGGGGGTTTCAAGAAGTTGAAATTGTGAAAAATAAGCTATCAAGAAAGGTTGGACGCCTTATTTCAAGGGAGGCACTTGGCAATCAATTCCTTAGCCATTTTTTCAATTTTTGTAGATCACACACGCAATAGTCAACACAGTCAACACATCAACGACGACGACCAACACAACCGACAAATATGTGAACGATTGGTGTTGGTGTTGCATGCAGATGACGAGCGCGATCAGCGGGTGATGAACACAACCGACGAACGATGAACAAAAGGCAAATGAAAGTTGAAAATCTTGAAAAAGTGGTTAATTCTAGCAAACAAAAGTGCCTCTACAGGTGAGGAGTGGTCAGATTCAAGCAGTCAAAAGTCATTTTTAGGGTTTTCCACCTCCAAGAGCTTTATCTCATATTTAATCTAGCTCCACAACGAATCCATTAGCCAACTTAGAGGACCTGTCAAACGCCAACAATCGAAGATTAAACGGACACCAAAAAAGATGAAGGAGAATTTAAAAATCATCAAGTTTCTAAAGGAAAAGTGCCCCTGCTAGCCAGGTGCGCCCAAGATTTCAAGGGCCCAAAAACACTTCTTAGAGTTTGGAATTCTGGGGGTTCTCCTCAGATTTGATCTAGCTTCACAGTGAATCCAACAATGAGTTATCAAGATTAGTCAAATGTTTGAAATCTCAAATTTTATAGGGATCTTGCATTAGAGGGAGAAATTGAAAAATCAAAAAATAAACTAACTCTAGTGTAGAAAAGTGCCCCTACACGCTAGGGGCACCCATATTTTTGGACCATCAAATCCAGTTTTCAAGGTTCATGACCTCCAAGAGGTCTTTCTTTGATTTGGCCAGGCTTTGTAACGAGTTCGTCAACACGTTCACCAAAGTTGTCAAACGAGCATAATCTTGGATCAAATAGAGATGTTTCAAATGAAGTACAAGTGAAATTTTTGAAAAAGTTCCCCGGCAAGCTAGGGGCACCTAGGGTTTTGGGCCTTCAGAAACAATTGTTATAGGTTGCAACACCAGTCAATATTTCCAAAACTCTTTAGGCTTTCCAATGAATATCTCAACCTGGCCAAAAGATTCACCAGTCACTGCAATTTTAGATTGAGTGGAGAAACGAAGTACGAGAGGCAAATTGAAAAAAGTTGAAAATCCTTAAAAATGGTTGTCTAGTGAAGAAAAGTGCCCCTACAAGCCAAGGGCGCCCAAGATTTCAAGCAAGCAAATGCAGTTTTTAAGATTCATAGCCTCAAGGAGATCTTTCTTAGATTTGATCCAACTCTGCAATGAATTTGTCGGCTAGTTCACAAGATTTGTCAGACGTCTGAAATCGAAGATCAAACAAAGGCATTTCAACAAGCAAAATTTCAAAATTTCAAGAAACATTCTAACATTGCAAAGTTGGACACCTTATCTCAAGGAGGTGTCCAAGTCAACTTGAGCTAGAAATTTTTAAAAGACGTCTTCATGCTTTGGATGCCCTATTTTTTGGGGATTCTCTAAGTTGACATTTATTTTCATGTAATGATTTCTAAATTTAGGGTTTTTGCAAGTTAAATGCTTCTTTCACCTCCAAACTTTACTTTAGAAGCATTTGGACGTCTATTCTTCATTATTTTGCAGGTTAGCTTCAACGAGGAAACACAAAATTTTCTTCTCAATAGCATTTGGAGGATCAAACGAAGGGGATTTTTAGAGTTCTTCATAGTTTCAAGTTCAGGTTGCACATAAGAACATTTTTCCATCCATTTTTTTAGGGCATCAGTTTTCAAAAACAAAAGTTCATAATTTTCAGCTTCTATTGATCTGGGTCTAATTCTTTTTCAATCTTCTACAAGATTGGAAAAAAAATTGATAGCTTCTTTAGCTTCCACGCCTAGGGTTTCTTGCATGTTCAAGAAAAATCAATTTGATGAGAAATCCGACAATCTGGGTTTATTTAGCACAAAATTGGCCACAAAATCCACATCCCATATTTTTTTGAAAAAATTGCCTCGTTGCTTCTACCTCTAAGGGGTTCTTGCATGTTCGTGAAAAACTCAATTTTTAGAAAAACCAAAGATCTGAGTTTCTTCAGCACATTAGTGCCTACAAAACCCATATCTCATATTTTTTCGAGAAAAAATTGCTTCGTAGCTTCTACCTCTAAGGGGTTCTTGCATGTTGTTGAAAAAAGTCATTTTTTTGAAAAACAAACGATCTGGGTCTATTCAGAATGGCATTCTCTACAAAACCCATGTCTCAGATTTTTCTCCAAAAATCTGTCCTTTTTCTAAAGAAGATTCAATGAAGCATTTTTTAGCTTTTCTGCAGAACTTGTCCGAACATATCCATGTTCAGAGTCAAAATTCACAGTTTCGTCATGCAATACTCTTCCATAGAGAAAAATCAAGAAAAGTATCAGAAGCATAAAGCTACAGAAGAAATAGAGGTCATCTCTCCAATTACAAAGCCACCAAAGTTACCAATCAGTGAACTGCCAGTTGAAGCATGCAAATATTTCCAAGAATAGAACTCAAGTGATGAAAGCAGTTAACTTGAGGCACCATCCTCTTTTCATGCATGTCTATCTTTGGAGACACCTATTGTACAATTGGATTTTTCTGTAGTTTTAGATCAATTAACTAATGTTAGTCATTCCAATTAACTGTTAGTTATCTTTGTTTAGACATAGGAATAAATCTTGCATGTTGGCAAGACTAATTGATAACACAAGGAGATTTTAGGGTTCCCTACTCCTTGTGTGTGTATAAATAAGAGCAACCTTGCTCATTATTTTCTTAACTGTCGTTGCTATAACAAAATTGTTGAGCCATAGTGCCTCCAAGTTTGCTATTCAATATTTGTTCACTTTATTTAGTGTAATTTGGTTTGACCGTAAGTTGTATGCCTATTGTAGCTACAATATATTGTCCCAGTTGTGTGATTATTGTTGGAATTTGAGGAAATAAATCTTATGCCAACCTTGCTTTGATCCAAAGTCTCAAAATATTTCAATACTATTGTTTCATGTTTCGCTTTCATAATCTTTATTTCAGCATTCATCTAAAACTACAATGAGTTTTTAGATGCGTTCAGGAGATAAGTTTGTTTAATCTTTGTGTTTTTCTTTCATGAACTTTATTTCAACTTATATCTGAAAGTACAATAAGTCTTCGGATGTGTTTTGGAAACAAGTTTATCTAAGCTTTGTGTTTACCAACCATTCCATGTTTACTTCTAAATTCTCTTGCTCTGAATTTACTTGAGAAGTTAGAAGCGTCATTAGTTTAGGCCTAGTTGTAGTTGAAGTTACGAAACCAAAGAAAACCTCAACTACGACACAAAGATTTTTATAACCTTGTGCTCTCAGCTGAGATAAAAAGATAAGCAATTAGTTTAGTATTTTCTTTTTGCGCATAATCAGCAAAAAAGGGAGCTTCCCCTCCTAATTTGAAGAGCAATCTAACTATGCATAGTTGTTTGTTTCCAATACGCACTCTAGAGGTGCAAATTGAAATGCCAACACAATTGTAAACATCAAATTAAACACCTTGAAAATTGGAGTGTCTTGGATTTAGGTCTTAGGAGCCATTCGCCCAAGGGTGAATGCCCCCCCCTTAATTTTAGGACCCTAATTTTTAATATGTTTTTGGCGGCATTTTTATGATTCAAATTCAAGTTGCAATTATTGGCTTTTGAATTTTAATTGTTGAGAAATTAGAAAAATACTTATAAATGCCTAGTATTTTTATCAATTCAAAACATCTAGCAAGAGGGCAACTTTCATATGAGCAAATATTATTGTCAAGAGCATTGAAGAGCATTTTTTTCAGTCATCTACAACAACAATCAAGATCAATATCATCATGTCAAAGTTATTTGCATTCATGCATGTTTTGGAGCTAACGTTGTGAAGTAGGTTTCAAGCATTCAATTCAAGATTCAAGCTATCAAATCAAGCATCCAATCAAGCCATTCATGCAAGATCAATACCTTGGAGAGATGTGTTAGATTTTATTCCTCTAAGGATCTCCATTCAAGGGTTTGGTGAGTTGCAACATAGCATTGTTCATTCATCATTCCTTCCATTCATGTTCCATTTCATTTCAAGGTTTAATTACCAAAATGGGGTTTGACCAAGGCAAACCCCCATTCACCAAAAACAAACAATTTTTCCCTCTCTTTGTGTTTGCAAATTTGTAGGTGAAGAAAGATTGAAGATTGATCAAAAGTGCAATTTTGCAAAGTTGTCAATATTGTCATCAAGCCACGAAAACTTAGATCTTGAATTTATTTCCGACTTTTTGACAATGAAACTTGGGGCAAACAAAAGCTTAAATCCACCTTTAGAGGACCCTAAAAGTTGAAGCAAAAAATCCCTACAAAGACTCATTCACCCTAGGGTGAATTTGTCCCAAGAGGACACTCAGAAGAGGCTTTTGGTGACAAGTGCATAAATTCATACTCATCTCAGATGTGCCAAAAGTTTGTGGATTATGTTAGATTAAGATTTTAAATTGATGATTCAAGTTTTACATTGCATAATTGCATTCATTTGGTATTTTTCATTTATTTCCCAAAAGTGCATTTCAGACTGATTTACCCCATCCTTAGTCATAAGGAAAACATCAAGATCTCCATTAAGGTTGACTCACCTAAGGGTTGAAATTCAATCTTTCCTTAGGGGATCTATTTTTCCTAATGAAATAAGGAACATAGGTGCATTCCCATCTCATTTTGGAGAACCACTATTTTTCATTATTTCAATCAAATGACTATTTTGTAAGTAAATCCAAAGTATCCTCAAATTTGACATCATTTTCTTCCTTAGCCATGTGTTTATCACCTTATTAATCTTGATTTAAAAAGTTGGAATGGTGTTGGCCCCACGGTTGTTGTTGCACCAAAAGATCGACCTATTAATACCCGATACAACTGCCAGAGTTAACAAATCCATGAGAGGTGGTTAGTCTATGTCATGAATCCCGAGGGGAGCGTTGATCATTTGCCAACAATCTCCCCCTCAGTGTTACCTAAGGGGATTCAAACCCGACACCTTTGGCTATTATACCAATTGTTGGTCCCATGGTTGTCATTGCACCAAAAAGATTGACCTATTAATGCCTGATACAACCGCCAGAGTTAATGGGTCCACAGGAGGTAGTTAGTCCATGTCACGAATCTCAAGGGGAGAGTTGACCATCTGCCAAAAAATGGTTGATTTGAAGCCATTTTATACACATCCTCATAAACTAGGTGAATTGACTTGTTGATTAATAAACTCAACTACTTAGTGATACATTGGACGATCACTCAAGTTCTGGGACTTGAAACATGAGATCAACCTCCAAATGAAGGGTCGGTTCCCTCTCTACTGACCTTTCCTTTAATTGAAACTAATCCTTTCTTTTTCACATGTGAAATAAGTAAGAGATTTAAACTGAAAATAAAAATATGTGGTGATGCACCAAAATACATTTATAAAAAATTTTCATTAGTTTATATGCATGATGATGACTTTAAACTACTGATAGATTTCATGCACAACACTTAATTCTTTTATATAAGTTCAAATATGAAATGAAGTAATAAGACAAATAATGTTTCACAAGTTGATTCTTCAATTCCATTTAACAACACAACAAAAAAAATATAATGAAGGCCAAAAGAAATCAATATTTTATTGTTCAAAAGATTGTACAATAATTGATACATAATATGCTACCATTGCGTTCTCTTGAAAATCAGAAGTTTTTTCTATTACAAAACTTTTTCGTACATACCATGGAAAGTACAAATCATCCTATAGAGAATATAAGGCACATTTGTCTTTGAGAAATAAATTGAAAATGCTTTATGCGGCACCAAAACATATTTCCTAACCTAAATCTTTAAAATTATCCTCATACTCCATCATGTTGGGGGTAGGAATGAGGTGTGCTAAAAAAATTCGACAATAAACTTGAAAAATTATCCCTAAAAAAGTTAAAAACTGACTCCAACAAGGCTTGAAAATGGTTCACCCCCCTAGATACTTGCATGATGGTCATCGTTTTGTTACAAGTGTCCTTGAAGCACATAACTACTCACCAACTAACCTTTGCATGAATATATGACATGTGTGAAACTATTTGAAACTGCCTTGTTGGGCGTAGGAAAAGCATATCCTCCATTATGGAAAGAAACTTGCATCATCAGGTCTTCTTTAAGGCTTAAAAAAAACCCTATCTTCTCCTATTAATGTCTCTGCCATATTGTATTATTCATGGAATTTTTTATAGATAACCTTAGATAACACCACCTTACTGTTGTGAGGTAGACTTAAATATTTGAATCTCATTTATTTTGACACTCATTGTGATTGTCATCCACACGAATTGTTTTGTTCACTACCACCCATAGATTATTCACCTGAAAACTATCATTATTAACTGCTAAGTGTCATAGACTGTTGCTTTGTAGAATGTCATTATAAACTTGACTATAGAGTGTCCTAGAATATTCTCATTTTGATCTTAGAGAACACTGCTCACTATAGATCCATAAATCACTATCATACACTCTTTCCACACTGTCTTAAATTTGATGCATGGGTCTTCACTATCAGGGCATCATTTTATAGATTCCTTATCCATCAAATATTATTTATATCACATAATTGCAAAGAGGCACTATCATAGACACATGAGCATCAACCTCTAGGGAATTTGAATGCCTATCACTAAGACATTAATCACCTGCTCATGTGCATGCTTCTAATACTGCTACATAATCTTCATGTAATGTCATAGACACTTGAGCAAATGTTTTTCATTCTCCGTAGACTTTCACTACCTTTAACACTTAGGGTATTGACATTTAGGTTTCGTGATTTTATTGTCTTCACATAGACTATAGACCTATCACCTCATATTGATGATATATATGCTATACTCTTTATTCGGTGAGAAATCATAGCTTCTATTATCTTTCCACTATCGTTAATGGATTGTTGACTTCTATTAAAGTTTATTAATATGCATCCATTATATAACAATTCTCTATGCAAATGTTCGTGAGTCAAGGATATTGAAAATCATACAAAACATGGTTAACCCTTGAAGAATTTTAAACAAAAAAATTGTAACAATAAAAGAATCTTGATACACTGATCAAAATTATATTTAACACTTCATTAGCTTTTTGACGAAATTACAGAACCTAATGCATCAAATGATATCTTCTAATCTTCATCCACCATTACTAAATGTCTCAAACCAATAGGTTTCAGCTAATCTTGTAAAACAAATAGATACCCACAATTCATTTCTACATAAGTTTCATGATTAATGCAGGAATAAAACTTACATTCTAGGACTACGAATGCCTTCCACAGGGAGGCACAAACAATTTACAAATTTGTATAAAACCTATACATCACATTTACTTTCAGTGTGTCACGAAAGAACAATTTTTTTTATCCTTGTAAGAAAGACAATCAGAAGTGTGAATCATCCATTTTTCTATCATTACGCTCCACATCAAAGTCCAAATCCATGTCATTGAACTGAAGCATTTCATCTGCACACTGATCAATATTGGGAGGCAGTCCAAGCTCATCATCTGAGGCTTTCCCTTTGTGCCGAATCCCATGAAGATTGATGAATAAATGAAATTTGGAGTATGCCAAACTAAACAAATAGACCATCACCCATGCTCTATGGTGGACACATGACATCATAACAAAAAAAAGGGAATGATAACATCCTAAACAAGATAAGAAAGATCAGATTTAGTAGCAGTTGGAATCAGGCATTGCAACCAAATAATAAGATGGAAGCAAAGTGGGTTTTTGATTGAGATCGTTTCTCCACTTAAGCCAAGAGGGCACGTTGTTTCTATATCCAGTTGCAAGAATCACAGTATTAGACTCCTCTTGTCCATCTACGAATTTGGCTCCGCGAGATGTGAAACTTTTTATTGCTGGCAATATTCATAAAAATAGAGATTCATAAACTCATTATATTCCATTTCACTGTTCTTTATTTAACTGGGATGGTATACACAAATTCATCGTCAGCAATTCATCACGGAAAATTCAGTGTCAAATAAAATTCACTGCCAGCAATTCACCATGACAGAATATTAACAGCATTAATTTTCCGCGGCAGTGAATTGCTGTGGTGAATTTTCCACCACAATAAATTGCTGGCCGTGAATTTTCATAGAGCCAACTGAAATAATAAAGAGAGAAATGGACATTCTGTGTACCTTGATCTGCCCTTTTTTAATTTTGGCGAGAGTTCCAACGTCTAGCACAGGCATTTTCCCGCACGTGTTCTTGAGTTGGAGAGACCCCATAACAGGCCTCCTCAACCATATCTGATAGTGTCGTCAAGCATCACCCAAGCCACCAAAAGAAACAGAAAATCCACCACCCGAAATGGCAGCCATTTTAGAAGCCACATCGCCACTCCAAACGTCAATTTCCCAAGAATTTCTCTCGGCAACACATGGACCTGAAAATGGAAAACTAAAACAATTACCGCTTGTTCATCAGATCATTATAGAAACCATAAAATCATGCTGCCATCCACCAAATTACATGACCCATTTTCTACTTACAGAGTTCCGTATGACAATGGAGGGGTTGGTATTGTGGTTCGACAGATCGCGAGACATTTCCATGTCGAAATTCCCACACCCAACAACCAACACATTTTATCCTTCAAATTCCCCCCCTATGTTATACCCACTGGCGTGAAAAATACGTCCCTGGAAACTCTCGTTGTCGAAGAATTCAGGAACTACAACCTTGGCATTCTCCCAGTTGGCCACAATCAACCAGTGGCAAATATACTGTTTCCATCCCCGTGTTTTTTCAGTCGTCACTTTCCATAGCAGATGCAATTCATTTTAAATCTCTCGCTCGCTTTTAAAACTCTTCTCATTTTTTTTTAGGGAGATTAGCTATTGTCGTTGTGATGGAGGTCCCATACATTGGAAGTTTCAAAAATCAAGGAGCTTAAAAATTTCCCTATCCATTTTTATTTCATTTTTGCGAGCTACAGCAAGAAAAATACCTCGGCGAGATCATGAGGCGAGGCGCTTCAAGGAGATTCTAGGCATTCGTCGAGCTGGAAGAAAGGCCATGATACCAAATGCAATTGTGGGTTATTTGAATTTGCATTTTTTTAAGGATAGGTGTAATAAAAACTGAGTTTTATCTTCTTTTTTTTTGTGTTCTTTCATAGTAATGAAGGGGGTTTGAGGAGGATGACTTTCCAATAATACAAAAGGATTGGAAATGATAGAAAAGGCATGTAGTCAATTTCTTATGCCATTTTATATTCTCATATCGAACTATGAGGAGAGCAAGAAAGGGGTTGTGTTTGTGTAAAATCATATATAATGACAACAATGTTTCATGTTGTCAATGATAATGATTAATCACAATAACATTAGTCATGTTTTCTATTCAAAATCATTTCAAATTCAATTATATCAAGTATCTTTACAATTTTACATATCTAAATTTAATTTTTGAAACAACAAAAATAATAATTGATATTCTCTTTGTGAAAAATGTAATAGCTATACAATAATGACACTTGTAAATCTTAACAACTAGGGCCATTATTCACGATTTGTAACACAATTATAAAAGTTGCACAAAAGAATGACAAGAAAAATTGATAATCAATTGCATTCTTGCCAAGATTAACAATTTATATTCTCATGTGACTAAGATCCCACCTTATTTCTTACAAGTGCTAAATCCATTCATAGATTATTCAAAAATTCCCTAGTGTAAAAATCCATTTATAGATAATTCAAAAACTCAATATGCAAATTAAATTGGAAAGTAAACTTTCAAACTTGTAATTCAAGCTATGAGAGCTAGAATCACATGTATTTATTGGAACTTCTCGATGTCTCATCAAACCTCCTTCCAAATTATCCTCACCTTAAATGATGTTATGGTATTTCAAACATGCCAACTTGTATAGACAATAAAGAAACATTGTCAATTGTAAAAATGCAATTTAATTTCTAAATTAACCTATCACTAACACTAGTAATAAATATTACCAATAATATATGTCAATTTGTCATTCTATTGAAACTTTGAAGAAGTGGAGGTTATTCAAATTTATCAAATTCAAATTCCTCTTGATAGGTGACTTGTAAGATATCTTTCAAATGTTAGAGAAGATAATTACATGCTAGAAAACACATTGTATATTTCAACCTACTATTCTTTATACTAATCAAATTGAAAGACATCAAATCAAAACTAATAATCTCCATACAACCCTACAAGACACGTTACCTTTCCATGTTATAAGTTTATGGTCAATAAATATACATCAAGTACAAAGAACAATATAACAAAAACTCAAAAACAAATTTCACATGAATTCAACTCTACATCTTCATAATATCACCAAAATATCTAAGAACAACACAAATTTGGATCATAATTTCTAGGTTAAAATACACATTGTGTTTTCAACCTATATAGGTTTAGTTCATGAATTCTAAGAAACGACACTGGGAAAAACACTGTGTGACGTATTTTCTCCATCCCATCACACCATGGCACTAGCTATTCTCACAGAAAATGGCATGCTTAATATATCATGTTATGTGCTACGCGTGCCTATACCTGGCATAATGTTTCACAAATTTCTATACAAAAATCCAAGTTGATGAACACATTGTATTTTCCCAACTGCATTTTTGTATACAAATTTCTATACTACGAAAAATTGTACAGTAACATGATATCTTAAACATGTCATTTTTTTGGGAGAATATGTTTGGATGCCCCTCATTCATTGACTCTAATGTGAAAAAATCTACATCTCCATAAGATCTAGTTACCACTATAACATAATGATGAAAATGATCAAACCGAAGTAAAAATAATTAAAGATAAATTATCTAGAGGTATAGGCCACATTTTTGTTCAAGGGTTTCAAGTTCAATTGGTGAGAATGATTGTGTGTCATATCATTTTTTAAGGTATATATTATTTTAAATAGATATGATTAAGTTTAGCATACTTGAGATATAATTTATCTTTAAATTTTTTGATTTGTCATTGTTGGGAAGTTGTCCTCCTCAAACACCCTCCATTTTTTTGCAAAAACATAAAAAAGCTCAATTTTTATTGTCTACTTTTTCAAAAAAATGTGAACTAAAGTTACCCACAAAACAACATTGGTGATGGGACTCACCAATGCCACTATGTTAAACTAGTGTCACCTTCCATTATCCATCAGATTGTCTCACCAACCATGGCTCATTTCCCACCAATGACGAGATGAGACCCCCACTTCACAAGAACTAAACTTGTGTAGGTTGAATGACACAATGTGCAATTCAACCAAGAAATTTTGTATAGATTCAAATCCTAACATGCAAAATGAAATATAATTATTTTTACACACGCATGAAACAACACAAAACTGGGAAGATACATTGGTTGGTGTGCATATATCTTTGTTACATGAAGAAAAAGGTTGTGAAATTGACCAATACCTTTTGGATAACCTTGAATGACCAATTATGTCCTTCCATTATTGCCACCAACCTCAAATCAATAACACGTTCAAATCTATTGAAAAAAAATTGAATTAGTATTTGAATCAACTAAGAAAGGCATAATTTTGAAATACATCTTACAAACCATGGTTCTAAACTTGTGTATCTACACAAGGTGTAGTTCAACTTGCAACTTCAACTTGTGGTGGGCAAGTAGGCAACCAAAGGCCAAATGATCCACATAGAAGCATCTCCTACACCGAAAGGGGAGACCCTCATAGTCCAAGAGTTGCTTCCAAGGTATGTCCACGGTGGGTTCTCCTCCTTAGGAAGTTTCTTCTGTGGAGGTTGACCATATTGAGACTTCTTGTGAGCCTGTGTCTTGCCTGACTCCTCTTCTGACTATCCCTTGTAAGGAGCCTATGTTGGCTCGTTCTGCTGACACTGTTCTGTTTGAGCCTGCTTGAACTTTGTTGGATGCCTCAACTGGTCCTTCGATCATTCCTGTCTCCTCTCCTGCGCTGTCGTCTCCCCGATGGGATGGCCTTTCGCCCTTGGTGACTATTGTGGATCTTCTTCTTCCTCCTCACTTGGGGGATGATTCTGAGCTTTCTTGGTCGGTTGTGCTGCAAAATAAGAAGGGACTCCCTCGTTTTGTTGTTGCTTCATGGGCTCAGGTTTTGGGAGTCAATTTGGTCCCCCCTGGGAATGGGGTTCTCCAATCCTAGGTTGTTGTTCGACAACTGTCTGTCAGTTGTTTATGTGTGTGGTATGTCCTCTTTCCTAGTTCATACTTGGTTTGAACTATGTTTCCTTTTGGCCCTTTGGGCTCTTTGTGTAAAGGGTATGACACCCTAAAATTTTTGCTTATTGTATCAAAAACAACACAAAATTGGGTCAACACATTGGTTGGGATGTATATATCTCTATTGTGTGACGAGAAAGTTTGTGAAATCCATAGATACCTTAGGGATAACCTCAAATTACCAATTATGTCATTTCATTGTTGCCACCAACCTCAAACAAATAACACATTGTTTGAATATGTTGAAAACATATAGAATCAGTATTTAAGTAAAAAAAAGAGGCATAAGTTTGAAACACATCTTACAAACCATGAACTAAACTTGTGCAAGTTAAACAACACAATGTGTAGTTCAACTTGCAAATTCATATATACAATGAAATCCTATGACAACCCTACAACAACATAAAATGAGGAATACACTTTTGTTGGGGTGCACATACCTATGTTACCTAAAGAGAAAGGATGTGAAATCCAACCATTCCTCTGAGATAACCTCAAGTGAGCACAAAAACACATCTTACGAACCATGAACTAAACTTGTGCAAGTTGAACAACACAATGTGTAGCTCAAGCCACAACTTTACATATAAAATGAAATCCTAATATACCAAATGAAACATAATTATTTATGCACAGTCTTGACACAAGATAAAATTGGGAAGACACTTTGGTTGGGGTGAATATATCTCTATTATGTAAAGTGAGAAGTTGTGAAATCCACTAATACCTTTGTGATAACCTCAAATGACCAATTATCTCCTTTCATTGCTATCACCAGCGTCAAATAAATAACACATTTAAATCTATTGAAAACATTTTGAATCAATATTTCAATCAATTGGGAGAGACACGAGTTTAAAACACATCTTACGATCCATGAAAAACACAATGTGTTGTTCAACCCGTGTTCTTTAATTTAAAACCCAAAATGCTCTATTAATTGGGAAGTAGCCTATTAATTGAACCAAATTTATTTTAAAACCCCAAACAACAATGAGAAACAAAAATATATAAGTTGTTTTCCTTATTACTTACTCATCGACTAGATGTCATTTGTTTATTGTATCCTCACCTACAGCTTCTACAACTCTTCCATGCTCGATGCTATTTTGTTGGGAGAATAATTGCTTCCGAAGTTTCAAACACATCTTACAAACCATGAACTAAATTTGTGCAAGCTTAAAAACATGATATCTCATTCAATTTGCAACTTTATATATATAATGAAATCCTAACACAACCCTAAAACAAGATAGAAGATTAAGATCAACGCTGGCTATTCTAAAAAAAAAACATGCTTAAGTTATCATTTTATTGTGTTATGCATGCCTATACCTTCAACATAACGTTTCACAAATTTTTATGCAAGAATCTATGTTCAAAACCACATTAGATTTTTTCCCAACTATAATATTGGTATAAAAATTTGTATATGATGGAAAACTAAGTGTTTGAAAACCTTGACAAAGTGGAAGTAATTAGAAATAAATACATCATCTCTAGTGTTTCATCCTCATGAAAAACAAGTGGCTACAATTACACACAATAGTGCTAGCTGGTCCCATTGTGAGCTCTTTCATTTGGAGTATATGGTCATCATTGTCATTTTCTATGGTGATTTGTATGTTATGATGTCTTAGGCATGCCATTTTGTTTGGAAAATAGTTGCTAAAATAACCCATAATGGTACTTTTTATTATGGTTTTGTTTGCAACTCCACGAATGTCAAAAATGAAAATGGGCGAGTAAGTTTGTAAGCTCGACATTTTTTTGAAACTTTCGGTGTGTGTGACACCCATCACAACCAAAAGTAGTAGTTGGAAATGACACAAGCCAAAACATCTTGTTAATGTTTTTTCTCCATCCGATCACGACATTGTCATCTCATCCCCCATCATCATGCTATGGTATGGAGCATGCATGGCATGCTAACATTATATCTTAAACATGTTGTTTTGTTGCCAAAACAGTTGTTGCCATTTCAAAATGGTTCACATTTTTTGACACGACAAAACCCCTCTTTTCCTCTTCACAATTCTAGAAAAGAATAGAAAATGGCATGGAAATTTGACAACACATGCATACCTTAAGGTTGGAATGCTTAATAAATCATTTTACTATGTTATGCATGCTTATACTTGGCATAAAGTTTTTGTTTATACAACTATATCTTTGTATACACATTTGTGAACTCCAATATTCGATGTGAAAATCTTCATAAAGTCTTGGTTGCAACTATAACACGGCAATGAAAATGACCAAACCGAAGTAATATTTTTTAAAGATAAAGTATCTAGAAGTGTAGACCACATTGTTGTTCAGGGTTTGGAATTCAATTGGTGAGGATGATTGTGTGTCATACTATTTTTTAAGGTATAAATTATTTTGGATAGATATGATTAAGTTTGGAATGCTTAAGATATCATTTTACCATGCTATGCATGCTTATACTAGGCATATTTCACATAATTGAATTCAAAATTTCAGGTTGCAAAACACATTGTGTTTATACAACTACACTTTTGTGTACAAATTTGTGAACCCCAATGTCTGATGTGAAATTAAAAAGGTCTCCATAAATGCGTAGTTGTAACTATAACATGTTAATGAAAATGATCAAATCAAAATAATAATCTTTAAAGATAAATTATCTAGAGGTGTAGGCCACATTGTTGTTCAATGGTTTGGAATTCAATTGGTGAGGATGATTTTATGTCATACTATTTCTTAAGTAATAAATTATTTTAGAAAAATATGAATAATGTTTGCATGCTTAAGATATCATTTTACCATGCTACACATGCCTATACCTGGCATAATCTTTCATAGATTTGTATCGAAAAATATAGGTTTAAAAACAAATTGTTTTTCCAAATGCATTTTTGTATACAAATTTGTGAACCCTAATGTCTAGGTGCCCCTCTTTCACCGATTGGAATAAAGGAAAGTTTATTCAATTCTAACTTCTATGGCTAAAGGCAAGTAATGCTCATAGAAGGATATGGGAGAATGTATTTGAAATATACATATAAATTTTTAAATAATTATTTCTAAATTTGACAATGAATCCAAAATAATTTATAAAAGGAATACAAATTTGATTTACAGAAAAAAAAAATTAATGCGTGCATTGCAAATATTTGAAATTTGGTTCTACTCTATAGAAAAAAAGTTTCCTATCTACAACATTTCACACTTGTATAATAACAACCACTAGGTTTTCCACTATTAATCAATAACATATTGTTTTATTATTAGGAAAGTATTTCAATTTAGAAAAAAAAAAATATTATTTTACATAAATCTAAAGTTGTTATAACTTATAACTCAAATCCTTTACTTAGGCTACTATTCACTCTCAAACGAAAATTGTAGTGTCATTATCAAATTCTAAATTTGGTTTAAACAAATGATATTATGTAGGTATTATATGTTCATTAATTTCAACAAAATAAAAAGTATACACAATAACCAGTTTTTTTGATTCATGTATCTCTCAAGTGAACAATAAATTAAAAAATATACATCATCAAAGTAGCTGGAGACTTTCATCTCTATTATGCACACAAGTTTCATACCCACCATCATGTTTATGTATATTAAAAATCCTCACACATTACACCCTACCGACATGTTTGATTTTTTCTTTAATTTCTTATTCTCCCAAAAAAATGAAATGCCTCAACTACCCTAAACTTATACCAATTCCAAACAAGATAAATGTGTATTTTAGATAATTGCATGAGAAAAATCATCTCTTTAAAATATAAGCATTTCTTATCCTCCCAACAAAATAAAATGCCTTAGACATCATACCAAACAAATCACCATACAAAATGGCATCCATTCAAGGTTTTGGAACAACTATCCAAAACCCATTTTAAATAAAAACCATTTTTCAAATATCCGCAATTAACCAAGACTATTCTCCCTACAAAACGACGATTTTCAAGAAAGGTATACAAAATAGCATTTTTGACCCTATTCACAATTCCAAATCAAAATGGAAAATGGTATGAGTTATTGGTAGATATACATACCTTTCCACCTTGTAGGTATTTTAGGAAGTCATCAACCTCCTCAAACCCCCTTTGCTCTGCAAAAACACAAAAAACCATAAAATTCATTTTTTATTACGACTAGGTTGAAAAAAGATGCAAACTCAAATAACCCACAATAACTGATATACTGGCTTCGCTTCCAACTCGACAAATGTCTACAACCTCCTCAAAGCACCTCACCCTGCAAGATGTCCAAGGTGTTTTGTTGGTTGCAATTCACAAAAATGAAAATTTCAAAATGAAATTGGATGAGGAAGTTTTTAAGCTCCTTGATTTTTTAAACTTTTGGTGTACGAGGGGCCCATCAAAATTGGAAGTGATCATAAGAAATGGAATAAGTGAAAACATCTTGTTAATGTTTTTTCTTCATCCCATCACAACACTATTGTTTAATCCTTCATCGTCATGTTATCATATGGGGGATAAGGAGCATGGTGTTATGATGTCTTAAGCATGTTGTTTTTTAGGGAGAATAGTCGTCATTCAAAGGATGCCCTGCATGTTCAAGAAAATCCCAAGGAAAAACAAGAGTCTAAAGAGGATAAAAATGATAGATCCAAATTGAAATGATGGTCAAAATTTATATGGAAGAGAAAAGTGTTGGAACTATTAAAAGATAGAGCATGTGAAAAAGGAATGTAGAAACAAAATTAAATCTTCAAATTCCCCATAGAAAAATCTTTCAATGGCAACGATAATGATGTTTTATTTATTTTTGCTAAAACTATTAATGATGATGCTTGGCTCATTGATCCAAATTGCTCCTACCATATTACTCCTCACAAGGAGTGGTCTTCGACTTATACAACTTGTGATGGAGGAGAGATTTTCCTTATATACAATATTACTAAGTGAATTGATGGTAAGCTAAAGGTGAAATTGTGTTTTAGTAATGGAAAGGTTAAAACCCTTGATAGTGTTTTTCATATTCCAAGACTTGCAAGAAACTCACTTTATGTATCCAAGTTGAATGGTTTTGGTGTGCTAGAGGATCTCATATTGGGACTCTATTTAGACCGAATGCCTCCATATTTTGTAACTTTGTTAATGATTGGAAAAACTAAAAATGCATATAGTGGCACCAACGATTGGGTTACATAAATGGAAAAGGTCTTAGGACTATTATTAATATAAAAAATTGGTTGACAATTTTCTAATTATTTTGTTAATAAAAATGATTTTCGTGAGTATTGTGTGCTTATTTAACAGAATAGATCTTCATATCCTATTGGAAGCTACAAGACAACAAAATTATTGGAAATCACTAGATGTGTTTGGTCCAATGGATGTGACTTCTATGAAAAAATATCATTATTATGTAGCATTCATTGACGATACTTCTTGATACACCTAGATTTATTTTATACGTATTAAATCTTAATTTTTCACTAAATTTAAAGAATTTATGGTCTTAGTTGAAAAGCAAACATATTATAAAATATGTGTTGAGATCTAACAATAGTGATGAATATTGCTCCAAATAATTTGATGGGTTTTTTATACATGTAGGTATTGTTCGACAAACTACTATAACTTACACACCTCAACAAAATGAATCTTAATGGAAAGAGTTAGAAGTATGTTGAGTAGTATGTGGTTGGCTCAATGCTTTTGGGCAAAGGTTATAAGTATTGCTTATCATTTGATTAATAGATCTCTT
This sequence comes from Sequoiadendron giganteum, assembly GCA_007115665.2. NCBI lineage: Eukaryota > Viridiplantae > Streptophyta > Pinopsida > Cupressales > Cupressaceae > Sequoiadendron > Sequoiadendron giganteum. The sequence goes on from CM021106.1 coordinate 486,186,799, forward strand.
TGCTTGGCTCTTGTTGATAAAACTCCTTCTGAAGTGTGGGTAAGTAAGAAATATGTTTCAAATTTAAGGGTCTTTGTGCCTCAATAAAAGTAATCTAAATTAGATCCAAAAGCTCAAACAAATGTATCTTAGTAGATCATGGTGAGAATTTCAAAGGTTATAAGCTTGAGAATTCTCTAACCCAAAAAATGATGTATTGTGGATATGTGATCTACAAGGGGTTTAGAGCTTTTTCTTGTCCAAAAAAACCAAAGGAAAAAGATGGGACAAAAACAATGTATTTTGAGACTAAAGTCAAGAAGTAGAAAGATGCACATGTGAAATAATAGATAGATGGATCAAAGGATGGAGAGGCAAAAGAGAGTTCAGATGAGGATTTGCATGAAGAGCATACAAAAAATAGGCAAGCCTCTTACTCCTACCTTGAGGAGTAAGCAATTAGATTATAAAATAAGTGTTGAGATCTAATGATGATGATGAATATTGCTCCAAAGAATTTGATGTGTTATGTAAACATGTAGGTATTGTTCGACAAAAGACTACACCTTACACACCTAACAAAATGGGGTTGTAAAAAAAATAAATTGAACCTTAATCGAGAGAGTCAAAAATATGTTGAATGGTATGCAATTGAATCAACACTTTTGGGCGGGGTTGGGGCCCTAGCTCGGTTGGCTAAATCTTTCCTGTTGCAGGACGTTGGTCACGAGATCTAGTCTCCCCCACCCCCGTGGTACCGGAGGGCGTGTCGTGCCAACGCCGTCGGTCACGTTAAAATTTTTACCAAGCGCACTGCAGTTTATAGGGGGTCATGCTACCCGATTCCTGCAGTCTAATAAAAAAAAAATCAACGCTTTTGGGCAAATGATAAAAGTGCTACTTGTTATTTGATTAATAGATCTCTTTGCTCAACTTGTGTTGATAAAGCTCCTTATAAATTGTGGGCAAGAAAGAAATCTAATATTTCACTTTTAAGGGTTTTTGGTTATGAGGCTTTTGTGCATGTGCTTCGAGAAAAGCAATCTAAATTGGATCCAAAAGCTCAAAAGTGCATCTTCATAGGTTATGGTGAGAATGCAAAGGTTACAAGCTTTAGAATTCTCTAACCCAAAAAATGATTTATTCTAGAGATGTGATTTTCAAAGAGTTTAGAACCTTTTCAAGTCCAAACCAACTAAAGAAAAAAGATGGGGCAAAAATAATACATTTTTAAGACTGAAATTGAGAAGCAAGAAGATGCACATGTAAAAGTACAAATAGATGGATCAAAGGATGGAGAGACAAAAAAATGGTTCAAATGAAAGTTCATATGAGTATGTGCATGATGAGTAGGCAAAGCCCCTTACTCCTACCTTGAAGAATTTCACAAGATAATTGAATCTAGTTGATGTGTATAGCCCACCAAATTTAAATGCTTTGTTGGTTACTAACAATGAACCTAGATTTTTTAGGGGGGCTCTCTTCAAAGGGCAATGAGTCTTGAATGCAAGCCATGCAGGAGTAGATGATAGATTTGGACAATTGTGACACCTAGGATCTTGTTAGTTTGCTTATAGGAAGAAATCTTATCGGTTGTAAGTGTGTGAAAAAATAAAATGTCTAAAAAATCAGTTAGAGTGGTACAAGAATAGATTAGTGGCCAAGGGCTACTCTTAGAAAGAGGAGGTCAATTTTAGTGAAAAAAACTTATTTTTAACTTCGATTAGATTCTTATTATCTATTGTTGCAGCTTGTGATTTTCAGCAAATAGATGCTAAAAGTATTTTCTTGCATGGGGCTCTTGAGGAGGAGATTTATATTGAATAGTCTGACAAATTTGTTTTGAAGAGGAAAGGAAAACTTGGTTTACAAGTTAAAATGATGTTGTGTGGTCTAAAATAATCACCCAAGATGTGGAACCAAAAGTTTGATGCTTTTGCATATGTTCGAGTTTTCTTGGGAGAGAATAGGATCATTGTTTTTATGTTAAAATTATTGATGATTATATTCTAATCATGTCTTGTACGTGAATGGTGTTATTTATTCGTAACAAGGTGATGATTAAAGAGCTCAAAACTCGGCTTTTTAGCACATTTGATATGAAAGATTTGAAGTTTGCAAAAAATATTCTTCAAATGGAGATTGGTAGGGATCAAGTACACAAAAATCTTTGGTTGAGTTATGATATGTTGCTACCATTTTGTAGAGGTCTAATATACATGATTGTAAATTAATGAATATCTCATTTCTTATTGAAACTAAGCTTTCTTTAAATGTGTCCTAAATTGAATGATGATTTGGAGGATATATTTAACGTGTCTTACAGTAGTGTTGTTGGCAATCTACTATTTGCAATGGTTTGCACTAGACCAAATATTGCCCAAATAGTTGTAGTTTTGAGCATGTTTGTGTCTAATCTTGGTAAAGAGCATCAGACTTATGTTAAAAGAAATTTTACATATTTGTGGGACTTTTGATTATGGTTTGTGTCATCATGGTACTAATTAGGGGAATAACTCGTTGGACAAACAATGCTTTGTAGATGTAGATTGCGCAAATGACTTGGCTAGTCAAAAGTCCATTGATGGTTGTGTTTTCTATGTTTGGCAATGCAATGAGTTGAATGAATAAAAGGTGCCCCATCCTTATTTTCTCTACTATTGAAGCAAAGAATATGGCTACTACACATGCCTCTAAGAAAAGATAGTTTGGATACAAAAACTTTATACAAACATTAATTTTGATTATAGAATTGTTAAAATTCGTTGTGACAATCAAAGTGCTATTTTTTTGGATAAGAGTCTTATGTATCATGTTGATGTTCAATATAGCTTTGTGCAAGAGGTGGTAGAGAATGATAACACTCAAAAATTGTTACAAATTCCCTCATGAACCCAATGCCTATGAATAAGTTCTCTTAGTGCAAGAAAGCCACAGGCCTCGGTTCTTATACTAAGGTCAATTTATATTTTCTATGGATGCATTTGCAATGTATAATATCAAGTGGAAGAGTGTTAAGATTAAGGTGGCATATACCTTGCAATCCTATGTATATATTTTGTGTTGCCAACACTCTTGGAAGGTGTACTTGAACACCTAGGCGAAAATAAAAAAAATTTAAAAAATTATAATTTAAATTGCCCTAGATTATTGGCATTTGTTGTCATATGCTTTCATGGAGGTGGAGCACAATGATGGTACTTACAGTTGACTTCAAGGTCATTTAAGGCACTTTCCCATACCTAGATGCTAGAGGAAGAAATGGAGAACCTTTTTATGATAGATGGAGCCTACGTGAATTAGTGGACCCCAAAATGGGGCATTGGGCTTGAGGATGTGAAACATTAAGGAGTTATCGATCAAAGATGCCTTTGCGGTTACATTTTTTTTTGGGGGGGGGGGCTCATTGATTGAGCTCGTGACATCCATGTAAAGTCGTTGATGTATTTACTATTCTTGCAAATGCTCTCCAATGTGGGTGTGGTAATTTTTGCAAGATACCATGGATTTAGTATCCATTGTTTTGGTAAAACTATTTGTGGTTTTGGCCTCCCTCCGTGCCTATACATTAGAGGTATGAGATAGTAATTTAATATCATTGTTTACAACTACACTAATGTTACTATAATGTTGTCAATGTAAAGTGTTAGTGTGTCGATAGTGTATCATGTACATTAAATAATGCATACTTGTTCTCTTTCTCTAGTGAATTTTTCTTTGAAAGGTTTTTCCATGTCAATATTTTGTCTATATAGTTTGTTGATTTTATTGTTATGTCTATTTATGCATCTACATAAATATTCCTTAATGGTAATTGTGAATAAAGAAATATATTTCAATTTTCCATATAGTTTGTAGAAGATTTTGACACAATAGTTTCACCTTGTTTCTCAACACACCTCCCCCTAATCTGCCCCTATCCTCGAGGGATTCATTTTTTCACTCTTTACACCGAACCCCAATAAAAGGTGTTTCAATATGACACATCAATAGAAAGCATAGAATTTTTAGAAATTCCAACCATGGTGAGTCTAAGTGAAGAATCAATAATTAATAATTACACTCTTCCTTTAAAGAAACACTTTCACTCTTCATCTAGGAATAAGAAAATGGTGAACCTAGCATTATGAATGGTCCTCTAGCACAAACTTCCAAGAAAAAAATTGTAAACTCTTCCAACCTGATCCATTTCCCCACTACAATAAGTAAAACCTACAGGAAATTTCTGAATAAGTCTCGAATGACCATGCTTTTGTTAAGAACGTTCTAGAGTTTATTCAACTTCTTTTAGAGAACACCAATAGTTACCTTTTTAATCCGAGTAGGAAGTACATTAAAAATGGTGAACCGAGCATTATGAATGGTCCTCTAGCACAAATTTCTAAGAAAAAAAATTGTAGACTCTTCCAACCTGCTCCATTTCCCCACTACAATAAGTAAAACCTAAAGGAAATTTCTGAATAAGTCTCGAATGACCATGCTTTTGTTAAGAACATTCTAGAGTTTATTCAACTTCTTTTAGAGAACACCAATAGTTACCTTTTTAATCTGAGTAGGAAGTACATTAGAGGGGGCGCTTAGAGGATCATACAATTTCCTTATACACTAACGTGGGGAATCTAGAGGATGTTTGTAACAATATGCATCTTTTGGTTAGCTACATGTGCACTTCTAGACATACCACAAAGATGAGACTCATTTCAATACTTCTTGCTATACCAATGTTAAGATAGAGGTTGAGACAAATGAGGATGTTTGATACTCTCCTCTCTTGTTATGTGACCCTTTGTTTTCTTTTTTACTTTTGTTTCAAGGCTTATTCTCTAATGTTCCTTAGTTTTTCTACCCAAGTTGGATGACTTATCATCTTTAGAGGTTCTCTTGTGATAATACCTACTTGCTGCCTTTAATAAACTTTTGTATCTATCCAAAAAAAAAACCTGGTGTTCCAAGTGGATCTACATCTTGAATTTGTTCTTCTTTGCACTTCTTCACCTTTTCCATTACTACTAGAAGATGCCTGAAAAATGTATGAAAATCTTGCTTTTATACCATTGCCAGGGAACATAAAACCTGCTTTGATCACACCATTTCTAGCTAGTAGGAAACATGCTCAAAAACCACTTAACTCAATTTGAATAGGCAAGGTGGACAACACACTAAATTGTTGGAGATTAGATGTTTTAGGTGAAAGTAACTAATTACATCAACTGTTGCATCAAAATATTTTTACCTTTGTGACTAAATGGACCATGCACAAGTGATACATAACAATATATAGACAAGGAGAACAATTTCTAAATAAACAAATTAATTACTTTAATATGAAAGGCATGCACAACTATTTCTAAGAAAAATGTAAGCTATTTCTCTTGTATAGTCGCAAAAAGAAGGTAGCTTTTCTGACAAGAGATATGATGCTATCACCCTCTACTCTATTATGCTTTGCATGTTACAAGAGGAACAGAAAGATGTGAAGCTACTACACCGTATCTCCACAATTCAGTAGCAAATCTTTTGGAAGAAATGTTAAGTTGCAATCCTCTCTAATTTACATTCTAATGACAGTAACTTAATAGTTATTTTTAACTAGAACTGATCACCTAGAAGTAGAAAGCAAAGTCGCCTTGGAATCTGATGTACCATGTGACAAGCGTAACCAAGGAAGTCACATGTTCTATTGCGATGAGACTTGTTCAAACAAATTTTTCAACCTCTTGAATTTTTGATACATTTTCATATTTTGCATTTTTAAGGCCCTTAAAACAATTTCAATGAAAATGATCTCCCAAAGCAAAGAGTGGCAACTCAAGAGAAAATCCTAATATTTTAAATGTATCTTACACTTTTGGTCCCTGGGCACTAGTAAAGAAACTATGGCAGCAACATAGTAACCGTCTTAAGGGTAGGTGCCTGAACTACCACTTGGATCAATCAAATTTTCTCAAGAGACAACTATGTTCATATATCTATACTAGGATGACTACAATATAGTAAATTTTAAGTTAATAGTATTTTCAATAAGAGAAACCCCTATTGGGCAAGTTGTTTCCAACTTTTTCATATGTTTTTCAAATTAATTCGGTAGTGTATATAATCCATTGGGTGGAAGATCTACATTGCACTAAGCAGTAAGCACCCCTAAAACATTTGTAGTACGAAAACACATGAAACGTACACTAATTCTCTGGGGATCATTTCCAAAATTGAGGAAATAACAACTTTTCTCAGCAGTAAAGTGTTTCAGGGCTATTTTCAAAGCAATCCCCTAACCATACCAATGATGGCGGAGGAGTTTGTCTGTATGCATTTCAATATGCACCTCATTTCACACAAGAATGTTGAGTACAAGCAAGTGTTGAACAAGCTAAAGGGTATTCAGGCAAAGCAGTCTAACTTGGTTGCTTCCCCAACTACCCTTGCCAATCTTTCATTTCCTAGTCTTGACAAGTAACAAACTTCTACACAAGGATCGTGGAATTGGTGGGAGGGGCACTTATTCGAGATGCTCTTGGAGAAGAGAGAGATGATTGTTTGTTCTAGTCCTTGAACTTGATGTATTTTGAACCTTTGAATCATCATGATTTATAATCTATGGATGTTATGTTATTTTTTATTTGTGTGATATTGAACTTTTATGCACAAATAATGGATATTATGTCTATGTTGTTTATCTTATATTAAATTTTAACTGCTGCATTTCATTTTGAGGGGTTCCTAGAAAATCAATGTTTCTTGTATCCACACTAATACCCGTGGACCCATGACAATTTCGTAGTAACTCAGTAAGAGACCTATGGTAAGATTATATAGTAATGAATAACATAGTAACCAAAGATTGTCAGTTGGGCTGTGGTCTACTAGTAAATTGGCAGAGTTTACCACTACTAGCCCAGGTTAATTCTCAAGGCTGCTTGTGGGCGAGGAGATTAAAAAGTAACAAAATGTCAGGGGTTTGATCATACCTGACTAAAATAAAGTGGTTCACCTAATTAAAATATATATACAACCAAGAAAGCGTGGCTCACCAAACTACAAAAGTACAAAGTAACTACTATTAGAGATCATATTCTGTTTTGGCAGGTATCATGGCCATGAGATTGTATTAATGATAATGATTAAATTCCTCCATTTGTGAATGTCGGTCCTCCTTAGTGAACATCTAATGATTTCATATTTCTTTTTAAACTCGAATGTGCTGATTGCAGAACATTTATCGATATCTATGTTTGCAAATCAACCAAAGAGTCGCCATAAATATGTTTGTAGACCCGCCTCCAAAGGGTGCGCCTCATGAGAGGACGTGTCTCCACAAGTGGAGACACGTCCGCTCATGGGACGTGTCCCTTAGAGCAGGCGGGTTCTTGAAGAACCGTTTAGCATATGGTTAATGTCTAACACACATAACCTTTACACTACGGCGGATAGGAGAATTCCGATTATGCAAAATAACAATATCATTTATTAATACGAATTTATATATATATGCTCATAAATTCGATTTCTATTAATATGTGAATTGAGGATAATCTTTGATCACATATAAATAATGAAGATGCTTTCAGCATTCGTTACTTATATCTGACCGAAGCTATCATCCATTAACACTCCCTCTTAGCTAGGGAAGATATTTCAAATCAAATAAGTGGAGATATCACCTTCACATGTGATATCGAAGATATGATATGTTTTTCTTAAAGTTGTCAAGTCACATGACATACTTCATAACACATCTTCATTATTCAACACTCCCTCTTTAACTAGGGAGGATAACTTCCAAAAGTGATATCACCTAACTCATGATATCAGAAGATATGGTATGCTTCTGAAAGTATCAAGTCACGTGACATTTCTTCATAACATGTCTTCACTATTCAACACTCCCTCTAGGCTAAGGAAAATAACTTCCACTAAGTAAAAATGATATCACCTAACTCGTGATATCAGAAGATATGGTATGCATCTGAAAGTGTCAAGTCACATGACATTCTTCATAACACATCTTCATTATGCTATGTGCACTGACATCAAGTCACATGATGTCTACCATAATTCATGGCATATCCACAGATATAAATATCCACCATGATTATCTCTTAAGGATCACAATGATCTTCAGATGATATCAAGTCCCATGACATCCATCAAAAGTGTCCAAGAGATACTATCATGACATGTCCACAGATATCAAGTCACATGATATCTATCATGATAGTTTATCATTGTAGAGTCGTCACTTTACAATGTCAAATACAAGTGTTTATTATTAGAAAGATCGTCACCTTTCGATAATGTACACAGGGGGAGTAGGCCCATAAAGTCATGGAGTCACACACATGACAAAAGAGTTTACACATTAAACATCTTTATATATTAGTACAACTTAAAACAATTTGAATTTCAACCATAATATCAAATTACATACCAAGTTTCTTCCTGAAGAGTTCAACCTTAACTCTTGGAGAGAGGTAGTTGAGTATGTTTGTTGTTTGATCATTTGAACTAATATACTTCAACTAGATCACATTCCTTTCTACCATGTCTCACAATGGTAGGGGGTATCAATGTGCTTAGATCAAGGAGTCCCACGAGCAATTTACAAAGCCAAACTGCTTCTCTTGCCCTTATAAAGGCTGCAATGTATTCAGTTTATGTCGAGCTTTGTGCCACAGAAGACTGTTTTCTGCAGATCCAAGAGATCATAGCCGATCCTAAACTGAAGCAACATCCTGATGTGCTTTTCTGATCAGTTACACTCCCAGCCCAATCAAATCCAAATAGTGCTTTGAAGATATCTCAATATATGTTTTACAGCCATAAGGTGAATTTCCTTTGGCTTGCACATGAACTGGCTTAGAGCATTCACTAGGACCTTCCATTTGCAGCAAGAGTGCTCTATCAACTGAGCTATGGCCCCTTGTGGCCATCCCACCATCAGTCTGGGTGTGGCTTATATCCAACACCCCCTCTTAAGCCACACTGTGGGTGCATGGAGCTCTTTAGATCCAGGGACCTGTTGTCATGGAGTCTTTTAATATGACGCCTTATCTAAGTCTCGAAAGTACACAAACTTTATCCTAAAACAAAATCCAGAGGTACTCTTTCGATCAGCAACACAACCATCTTCTTTAGGTTCAGTAGGTTCCCTCTGAATCTTCAAGCTCATGCATCAATCTCCTGACCTCATCGTCCAAGATTTGTTTGCAACGCTTGCCTTAGTGAAATGGTTACAAGCGTACACCTCTGTAGAGAAACATGGTTGTCCTCTTCGACCTCATTCCAGATCACTCTATTCTGAATAGGTTTGTGGAGCTACCAATTTTAAATCCAGGTTGACTGACTTGAACAATTATGATCCCAACTACTGAAGAGGTACTTTCAAGGATATGGCATCTGGCCTTGCAACATTGCAACCCTTATTCTCAGCGAGTCATAGAACTCCCTCTTAAAATTAATTCTTCCTCTTCAAAGAGATGTTTACAGTCATTCACTTAGACTCATGGCTGCAAGTAGTGTCTCCATTCTTCAACCTACAGAATGCATCAAGCTCTTTCTTGAAAGCAATCTCTTATGCTTCTTGATCCGTCTTGAAAGCATTAGGAAGAGATTACTAATAGTTCATAACTATCCAAAGAAATATCATACAAAGTTTACTATCTCAGGTAATAGCAAAAACTTGCAATGAATAGTTTGAATCTTCAAGGATCTTATATTAGTGAACACATTTCAAGAGGAGAAACACAATCTCTCTTTACTAATCACACAAGATCAAAAAAAAAAAAAAAACTGAAGTTTTATCCTAGATTTCAAAAGTATAAAAAATACTTATCTCATTAAATATTCTGATGGATGCAATAATTGGAATGCTGCTCTTGTGTTCAAATCAGTCCATCAGCTTCACGGCTTGAACACAGGCCCTTTGCAGGTTTAAGTTTGAACATGGTCTTTGACCGTTCAAATTTATGATGCAATATTTAATCCACCAGATTATAAAACAGATGCAAAACGCTTACTGAAAGCTGACTCTACTTAGTACAGCCTCAAGAGTGTCAGGGTTGCGCCTGGGAGCTACATTAGCTAGTATGCAATTGTGAATCCGAACTACCCACAAACCTCTCAAAAAAAACTCTACGAACCTTCACATATCCATATCCCTTCTGAATGATTGTTTGGTGCTGAAGGATATACAATCGGCGAATAGGCAAGTGTTATGCTACAATTTTAAGCAGCATTCCCAAGAATGTTAACACTTATCGATTTTAATGACTTGACTTGATTTCCACGTCACCCAACAGTGTTGTTTCAAGCCATGGAAGCAATCCAAATCTTCCCACGTGTAACTAACTTGGCCTGATATCTCTATACTTAGTCAAGAGAATGTTTCGATAATTTATCTGATATATATATCAGAGAATGAATAAACCACCAATATTCCAACAACTACTGCTATCTCAACAATGATCTATGCTCAGACCCGACAAGCAGCCAATCCGATGCCCACGATGATAGGTCAATTTCTGGAGACAATAAAAAACATACAACATGACTACATCTCAGATAGTAGCAATTGTGTGTGAGTAAACTCGCGATAATGAGAGGGAGGGGGGTCTCAAAGAGATGAATTTATGATGCCAAAATTCCCTCCTCCAAAAATGTGTGATATAGAAAAGATGATATGACCTCTTGGAGAATTCCCGTTCTATGAAACTTCAGATGTCGATGCCCTTCTCTTGCATCGTCCCCAATCAGTGATGACGGGAATATGATTTCTCCTTCCGTCACAAACCTTCAGCCAGCCAATCGTGGAATGTGTGACAATTGGTATTGTATCGATGCTTGATCAACAAAGGGTCTGGGTTCCAGGGATAAGTATACACGCTCAGTGCAGTGCCTCCTCACTTTAGATGTGTCATAAGCAACCACCGAACAGCATAAAGATTAGCAATATGTGAAGCCTTTGATAGTTTCCTTGATGCGTCACCATTGATGAAGTCCTAGATAATGACAAATGCTTCGATTCAATCATGGATATGCCAGATACCTAATTCCTATGAATTTTTCAACACCACTAGCATTCAATCGCTATCTTATATGCAACAACGCCTAGCCACAATAACATAAGACGTCCTCCTTCCATATCACCTGCGTTGGATAGAGCGAATATGGGAAGTTGCGATTGTATTGTTCCCATCCAGAAAAGAGGATACGATGAAATGATTATCTAGCGTTAATGGCAATGATGGATTCCGATGATAATGGGCAACATAACCGGCCAGGTCTGTCGATTCTTCATATGCCAAATCCATCTCCCGTGCCAATGGACATTTTATAGAACTTGCCGAGAAATCAATAAATATTAACCTCTGTGTTCCCAATAGAACTGCACCCACGAGTTCGTTGTATATGAGACGATCCTTGAATCTGATTACACTCGATATTTTGAATTTAATCGGATCTTTCTTTAACGTGGCTTTGATACCATATTAATGATAATGATTAAATTCCTCCATTTGTGAATGTCGATCCTCCTTAGTGAACATCTGATGATTTCATATTTCTTTTTAAACTCGAATGTGCTGATTGCAGAACATTTATTGATTTCTATGTTTGCAAATCAACCAAGGAGTCGCCATAAATATGTTTGTAGACCCGCCTCCAAAGGGTGCACCTCCTCCATTTGTGAATGTCGATCCTCCTTAGTGAACATCTGATGATTTCATATTTCTTTTTAAACTCGAATGTGCTGATTGCAGAACATTTATTGATTTCTATGTTTGCAAATCAACCAAGGAGTCGCCATAAATATGTTTGTAGACCCGCCTCCAAAGGGTGCACCTCATGAGAGGACGTGTCTCCACAAGTGGAGACACGTCCGCTCATGGGACGTGTCCCTTAGAGCAGGCGGGTTCTTGAAGAACCGTTTAGCATATGGTTAATGTCTAACACACATAACCTTTACACTATGGCGGATAGGAGAATTCCAATTATGCAAAATAACAATATCATTTATTAATACGAATTTATATATATATGCTCATAAATTCGATTTCTATTAATATATGAATTGAGGATAATCTTTGATCACATATAAATAACGAAGATGCTTTCAGCATTCGTTACTTATATCTGACCGAAGCTAACATCCATTAACAGATTGGAACCAGATCTCTTACTATTGTTTGAGAGATTGGTGACAACTATATCCTTTTGGTCACTTTTGCAACACACCATAGACATGGACAGATTCCAAACTCCACTTTCTTCTATCCACAAAAACATTTTAGCTTGAAAGTATCCCTACAGTTTTGCTAAAAGGTAAAGGCTGTAGGCAGAAGATTTCTCCCATTTCCTCAAGTAAGCTTATCCTGTGCCACTTGAAAATGCAAGCAGTCAAGAGTGCTTATTATTATGAATAAACATTTGAAGCAAGAAGATAGTTTCCTTATGCAAGGCCAATCAAAACCCACTGAAGTATGTAGAAACATTGAATGCTAAACTGAATACCATGCATGAACATCAGATGGAAATCATCATACACATGAAAAAACATTAAAGCAGTGTAAAAATTCATTAGAGGCTTTTATATCAATAGTATACAAGTGTGCATTTACTGATCTGGCGTTGTCTACCATAACATGCTATAGGAGAACCTGGTGGAGGTCCAAGGTCAGTAGCATCATAAGTTACAGACATGAGACAAAGGCCTTTTGGTGGTACTATGACACAAAGTCTTGCTAATCTTCTGCGATCGCGTGATGCCAGAACATCAAAGACAATCTCTGCAGGTACTGCCTCTTTTCCAATCTCCAAAAGCAGTGCTACCTGAATTAATTAGGATGCAATCTGTTAGATATACTCAGAGACAGTAATTCTTAACAGAAAATTTAAATGATCAGACTAGCGAGAAATCAATTAGGATGGATCCTGAAGTATTCTATGCATTTTCATTTAATTATAATTGATGGATTGAATTAGCAGGATTCCTACACAGGCTAAGCATTCCAAGAAGCAAGGTTTGTTCTTCCTACCTCCTATTTAGTGACTCTAAATTTCAACCAATCATTTGGGGATCTCAAACATGCAATCTATGGCGCAAAAAGACAAATTGCCAATGTCTCAAATTATGAACATCTTCAGCTCAAAGAAATGTATCTTAGCAAATGCCCATATAAAGAAAAATTTGTGAGATTTTCTCAGTAAGATTTTCTATTTCCAATGTGGTGTATTATATAATAAAACTAGCCATGAATAATATCCAGCTTGCATGCAAGCCATATAACTTACAAAAAATCAAGGGAATTTGCAAGTGCCATTGTGCACAAAATATCTCTAATGGAAACCATGGGATTCCACATGTTCCAAGACTAACTATTAACCATGATGCTTATGGCATGGAAGCCACACTGATTTAATATCAATGTCAATTGTAGCAAACAGATACACAAACCATGGCAATAGATCATCTAAATAATTATTTATTCAAGGAGGGTGATTTTGTTGTGACTAGTGTACTTGTGGCAGGCATAATCCATTGCAGATTGCTCCCTTCAGAAGTTTTTACTCTATAGCAACTTCAAAAGAATAGCGATTGATGATTATGTATTAGAAAGAAATAGTTTTGTGATGGGAATACATGCTTAAGGTGATGCAGGAGCATCCTGGGTTGTGAGAGCAATCTTGCATCACCCAAAAATATTTGCTATAGTCTAGTTGCTAATGCCTGGAATAATGTTTTGATGAATAATTTGAGGTAATTTCTTTTACAAGACCTTTGGCAGTTGCACTCTTGTTGACTGCACTCATGACTGACTGTTTCCAAGCATAACCAGGGGATATTCCATTATGGCGTTCACCTTGGGAGTGGGAGCATCTTGCCTGGCATTATTTTGCATTATTTCATTTGCCATTGCATTAATTGGATATTCTCCACTTTGGGCATCCAGGAGGTAGTAGGTTTGCATTTTACTTTCCAGGATCCTGCAGGTGGAGAAGAAATTGAAAACTGATCTCCAACTTTGGCAATTGAGTTTGAATTTGCATCATGGACCATTAATGACATTTTTTTATTTGCTGGAGCAGCCATGACAGGAGAGTGGCGTGGCCTTTTCAAGGAGGCAAAAATCTGATTTTGAAATATAGTGCAAGTTGTTTTCATTGGCAGTTTTAACTTGTCATTTTTGGAGGCAGATTTTGGGGTGAAGAAAGTATGGCATAGCATCTTCTTGGAGAGCAGATTGAGAATGTTTTGTGCAGATCTGAAAGTGTGTTGCAGCAGCAGGTGAAGACAGGGATCTATTATTGAAGACTGGTAAAGTTTGCATATTGAAAGTTGCAAGTTGCAGATAGCAGTTTGAAGTTTGCAAATGAAGGAGAAGTTGCAGCTGATTTTGTTTATCATTTGCTGTCATATTTCTGATTGTAACATGTTTTGTATTGCTGTTCATCAGTCCTATTGACTGTATAAACTGTTGTAATTAGATTTTCAGAAGTTGTAATCAATTGTTGCAGGTTGCATATCAAATATTGAAGCATAGTTTCTGATTTTTGCAACCAATTTGCTGTTATTGTGTGTGTGAGTTTGTGTAGAGGGTTTTGTGCAGACCCCTCTTGCATCAGAAATCCTTAATGCTGAAGTCCATATTTTAGCACTCCAAAGATTACAAATTTCATGAAACTTGGATATCCAAATGACATTATGAAAGATGTTCTAGTTTATTTTTATATTAGAACAATGCAGCTTGGTAGAACTGGCAGAGAAAGGTTGTAGAAACGTTGAAAATCAGTTTTCATGAAAAAGAAAAAACACAAAATGCTGAGTTCCCTTACCATGTTCCGCACTTGCTTGTAGAAAAAACCAGAACCCTCAATTTCAAGCTGTAGATTTGCACCCTAAAGGAAATCAAAAACCATTAAGGCAAAAAATCAGTATGCTCAATGTATTTATTGTTACTTGGATGGAAACATTTTGTCTCAAGAATTTTTCTTCAATATGAAAAAAAAAAATCTCTTTCACAAATAAAATATAAAATTAGAGACTTCCAACTTCTGCAATCCATTATGCTCAGAAGACATTTTTGATAAATGAAGATTATCACTTTAATTTGAATCTGCATAATAAAGCCAGAGATTAGTAGCAAGGAAATGCTCCAATGTCCTTGCATTCAACTACCTCAGCTTGTGCAAGTAGAACATTGATCTATAGAATTTAAGCGAAGACAACTAGACTTAAAGCTCACGTGGCTACATTTTTTATTCAAAATTGAGCAATCAGGACAAACAATTTCATAAAATATCTCAACAAAGACTGACAAACTAAAGACGTCTTGAAATTTCCAAGCCGACCTAAGGAAGATGTCCCCAAACAAAAAGAGATATTGTGTGTCCTGCCTTGGTGCACATCCAACAGTGGCAATATCCCTTTCTTATTTGAGAGAAAGATACAGCTGGGCTGTGCATCCAAGGCAGATTTGACGTGGCCATTTAAGGACACATTACTCACATTGCTGGAGAGAATGTTCACAAGGCCTTCTCTAGATGTCCATGTTAACTATTTGGCAAACACATGCTTAGACCATGGCTAATACTTGAGTGATAATATCCGTATGTGCAATAGCATACTAGTGTTCTCACCCAAAAGCACATTAGGGTTTGGTACCCTCATTAGATCATGCGCTCAATGAACACTATGAACATAGCAAATACAATATAACAAAGTGTGCAGTATTACAGACAGAATGAACATTCAAATTGGCAGAACTTCATTGTTGATAAAAACTCAACTCCCTCTATCAATGATTTACATAAATGGGTTTTATAGGTGTTTAAGCCCAGCGCTCTAAACTATAGTTTCCATGCATGCAGCATCAGTTACAGCACAAATCACAAATATACATACACAAATTGTGGAAGAGTCAAACTAACTAGACTGCACTCGCAATTAAAACTTATGCATGTTTTATCCTTTCAAAACATTGCATGTTTTTTGCTGTCTTATAATATTTGTGTGCATCGCAAAGAGGGCACATATGGTTCCAAGTTTCCAACATCCTCCTGATGCAAAACTTTGTTTGGCCCTCCAAAGAGTTTGAGCAATTACAAAAGGTTGGACAAAAAAACAACCAAAAAATATTTTTACAAAGATGAAGAAAAGTCATGGAGCATCAATCCAAGAGAAATTCATTGTCTCCAAAGCAAAAGGAAATTTCATTCTTCAAGACTTCCTATAGCTTCACATGAGCAATCTATGTTGACCCCCAAAATTCAATGGCATAGTAATTATGTCCTAGATTGCCTATGCATCTATGTCTATGGTTACTTCCTTGCGTGACATTCACCCTTGCAAAAGTTTGTGATGGTTTGCAATCTTTGAAAGCATCACTTGCAGTTCAACACAGACCTTCTTCACCAATGGTAGCAAGACAACTTTGTGCTTTGTTGTCTTTGTATTAATGAGCATTTGCAACTCAATTATTTCATCACTCAAAGTGCCCACCTTATCCAGTTGTAGATCTTCACGCCAAAATTCCTACTCCAAATTGCCAAGCACAATGTAATGTCCCCATTTTCGGGTTCTCTTGCTTTGCAATTGGAGCTGGCTTTCTGGGTTTGTGTCAGCATGATCAAAGGGGTAATCTGATGATTCCAATGAGCTCAGGTGGTTGAGAGGACTCATATGCCACTTTCTGGGGTGACTTTTGGCTTCTAGTGTGCTCTCCAAGAATCTCGGAGAGAGCGTCCATTTATAGAAAGTCGCCCGATTGGCTCTGTTTATCATTATTCTTCATTGGGATCACTCTAATGCAATCAGTTTCCGATTCGGATGTATTCCGGCGGTTTCCGCAAAATGAGTATATTAATGGCTTTATTTCAATTATTTTACAAAGGTTGCCAAATATTATTTAATATATTTAAAAGGTACCTTAGTGTTATAGCTCGTCGGAACCGAGATGAAATGTTTTAAATCATGGATGCATAAAACAGGGGCCTTGCGTGCCAAATTATGATTATTTTAATCAAAAGGTCCTTTTCGGAGCTAAAATAGAGTTTAACTTGCATGTCAAATTACAATTATTTTAATCAAAAGGTCCTTTTTGGAGCTAAAATAGAGTTTAAATTAAAAAGTGAATTTTAAATAGAAGCTTCTAGAAAGTTTGGCGGGAAAAAGTATAAAAGGGTATTATGAGAGCTCATTTGGGAAGGTCGGTTTTATTCTATTTCTCTTATTGAAACCCTTGTGGATCGTGAGATTGAACATGGTTCATCTCAGCCTCTGGAGGATGGAAACCCTCTAGGGAAGATCAGTTTCGGTGGTGAAACAATTCCACCCTAGCTGATTTGAGGGGAGATCACTCAGGTCTTCCATTGTGTGCAAAATTGTACAAGTTTGTGGGTCTCCTTCAAAGACAAACTTGAGGAACAACGATGAAATCTTTTGCATAATGTGAGATTGAAGGTTTCTTGCCGGTCAATGGGCATTTGAGGGTTTTGCATTGCCGATTGAAGTTGCAGATTCAGGTCGTGGCTCTAAGGGGAGTTATTTCACATCATTTAGTGCTGGGAGTGTCTGTAATGCACAGCCTACTGCTAGGCATCCATGATATCTGCTTCCTTGCTGCTGGGCAACTGTATTTGAGGAACCCATGCCTATTCTAGCTCAGTTTCTGAGCATTTCCAGATTGCAAGTTGAAAGTGAGACATTCAAGGGTATTCGTAGGGCAGTTTGTACAGTTGTGGGCAGTCTAAGGAGATCGCAAGCTTCCCTCCACTCCAACGCCTTCCTATCATCAGCCGTGGGTATCATAAACAAGGGCGTGGGAAATTATTTGTGGTTGGCGTGAGATTTCAGACCCAGGTGCAGCAATATTTCATCACATGGCCCTGTAGACTCCTCGTGTGGGGATTTGAATATGTGTTTTGCTGGTGTGGGGGTCATATGAGGTTATAGGAGCTGGACATGGGCATCATTCAAGGTTTCCATCAATCCACAAGGTGCTATTATCCATTTCCAGACCAGGCGTATAGTTCCAGGTTAGAGTATCAATGCTATATAGCTGTTCATTGTTGTATACAGAACAGAATATTATTTAAATGCAATTTGCTCACTGCTATTATGAAGTCCAGAGTGTCGTTATCGCTGCTCAGTCTGAAAGTAGTTGTGGCTGTAGCATCATTCAATGTATATCCATTTGTAACTCACTCATTTAGAAGTGTATGATGATGTGAATCTCAATATGAAATCTGCATATGCATTTTGAATGTATTCAGTGATTATTTTATGCAATGTATTGGTATATGTTTGACAAAATGGAAACATATGTCAAACTGGAAAAATCATTTTAAAAATTGTGCAAAAATCAGTAAGGGTTTTACGCACAAGCATTTGTGGGGCTAGCCACACATGAACCACTATTTGCATCTTCAATACAAAATTGGCCACTTGCCTAAAATGAGCCACATCTTTGTCATAGTCATCGCAAGCCACTATTAGGAGATGCAAAAGTTCATCAACTCTACACAAAGGGTGGTAATGTCCTCATTGGGCTCCTCTTACTCTTCTACTTATGCAATGGTCTCCTTTTGCGAATCATAATCTTCTGAAGATGACACATTAACTTGCTTGGGCTAAACTTTTACTGGATGCTCACTCAAGAAAAACATTGGTGGGGCTAAGACAATAAGCAATTCCTAAACCAATTTCACCAACATGTCGACATGTTAGGAGAGAGGGTTGTTGGGTCTTAGCACCAAAAGAATGTGATTTTAAAAGTCAGGTCAATGGGCAATTATCTTGTATTGCAACAAGTGTAGCTAGCCAATCACATAAGACATGGATGCCTTTGCATTTTCATATGCAATGCCATATGTTGCCAGTTTCTAGTCTTGCGCTTTCACCTATTCTTGAAGTACACTCAACAATTCTTGGGCTTCTTCAATCTCTACTCTACTTGTTGGGAAGCTAACCAAACTATTGAGAGGAGTGCCTTTAACTAATTTATTTTGCATTCGATGCTTTTTGTGTGGTTGCCTCATTATGCTAACATTTGGTCAATTGTTGCAACATGGCCTAGGTTCCTACAAGTGAGAGCACAATAAGGTTTTCATCCAATGTTGTGACTAGCACCATGAATTCAGCATTGTTGTGGCTCATCATTTATTGGTTCCATGGACACCTTTAGACTTTGATTTGGGGGGGGGAGGGAGGAAGGGGAGGCAATACACTTTTTTTAATCTAGTTGGTCATTCCAGAGCTCCTCAAAGGCTAGCCAAAGTGCAAAACCATCCTTAAATTGAACAGTGAACTCTTGCCCTAGATATAAATACGCGACGAGGGGCAATTGTTGTCGAGTCTTCTCCTCAATTCCTACCTTGGTCGAGGAAGGCCCACTACCAAGCACTTGTTGTTGCTAATGTGATGATGATAATGCAATAGGGAGGACAACAAGGTAAAAACAAAAGGAACCTGCTATGATGGAGGCATAGACCACTAAAGCAATGGGCATTTTGATTGTTGCTTTGTTGAATCTAGGGCAGCCCCTATACCATTGCCTTATCTATAGATGGCTCGTGATGTGTTAATAATTTAAGCATGCCTTCTTGATGGCATTCTTCTTAGGCCTTTTGTGCCTTAGCCTCATGATCCACTTCATCTTGGAGGCACGAGCAACTAAAATCCTCATTCTTGCCTCTCAAATCCAAAACCAAAATTTCCCTCAATGCCTCTCTCTGAAATTTTCCCTCAAGGGTTCTCTCTACGAATCAACGCTCTACAAAGGAATAGAAAGTAGCATAAAAATATGCAAAGTCACCTATCTTGCAATAATATCTCATTATACTACACTTTTAGGACTTAATTAATTACATAATAATTAATTATTAATGGCCTACTTTTGGTGCCAACATTCTCTTCGCACAAACAATGTATTATATCCTTAAAATTCCTGAAGAACAATCTATGGACACAAAATTCTGCAATGTTTGACAACAACAGAGAGCACACCTCCAAATCCATGCAAAACCCACCTCCTTGATGCAAGGTGCATCCATGCTCAACCAAACTAATGAATGAATGCAGATTGGCAAAACATCCTAGAAAATCAAACCAAAGCTCCAACTGTTATTGAAACAAATCCCAGTACTCTATGTTGCCAATCAAGTTCAAAACCAGCACCTCATATGGCAAGCACATCTATGACCCTCATGCACAGCATTTCATTCATCATGTGTCCTACTCAAGCCTCCAACACAACAAACATTGGCAAATAAATCATAGTCCAATGGGTGTAGTCGGCAAGATAGAAATAAATAATAATGTTAATATGTAATTAAGTCCCTAACCATTGGATGGTTGTACTTGGTAGTTGATGACGGTTGGTATCCTCAACCAACGTTGGCTGGCTATATGTTGTATGTTTGCATTTGTAGTCGAGGACCGCACACATTCTGTATTATGTACTTATTGCATATCCGATGAATGAAGAATACAATACATATATTTTGTGCATTGTTTGAGTAATTAAAATGTTTTATTACTGCTGTTATATATTTCCGTTTACTCTATGTTAATTAGTCTAGTAGCCTTAAGGAGTAAACATTTGGCACCATTGCCGATACGAACCCTAGTCATACACAACACACAAACAGGAATCATGGCGATGTAATGGGACAGCCAACCGAACAACCTATGCAAGCAAACAAAGAAAGAGAGAACACGTTGACAAAAGACTTGATAAATTTGTGGGACATTTCGCTAAAGGAACACTTATGGAGGGAAGCTCTCAAGAGAGAGATCCCTCAAGCCGCCATCTAGGACAATCTAACTGTCAACCCAAAGGTCGATCGTCTACTCGACAAACTGTCACTACATCATACTACAAGATCTTCAAGCTAAGAAAGACAAGGAACAATGAAGGCAATAGATACTGCAACGATACGAAGAACGAAATAAAAGGGAAGAAGAAGAGTGTGACATTGATCGACGACAACCAACAACATACGTCAAGGAATTAATGCCCTTAACCTTAAATAAAACCAAAAAATTAATAAAAAGCGGTCAAGAATCAATCGACCAAAAAATAAGATCCCTGAGAATAAAAGAACAAAGGGATCGACGACGACGATTAAGGGGTGAGCAGAAGTCGTAGTTAGGAGAGAAAGAGAATTGTCAAGACAAGAGAACATACGAAGGGAGAGTGGGTACAGATAGCCTGACATTTACCACTTCCTAATGAAACATACACCAATCTCGCTGACCAAAACAAAGAACAGTCTGTACCATCAACGTCATGAAGAGGAAAGTGAAGAAGAGAACACTGCCAAAGAACCGTATAGACCATCGGTAAACAGAGAAGCATCATCGAGTGAAAAAGAAAGGTTCACCGTCAGGGGAAGGGGAAGGCAAGGAGGGAATCACCAACCCAATCAACCAAGAAAACCAGCTAAAGGGTAAGACCAAACAAAACCTTTTCAACGGTTTGACAGAGACCATATGCCAGATTGAAACCTGGAAATTGATGAGAGAAGTGAACATTGGAAGATCGGAGCCGAAAACACCAGGACAAAGGGAACATCGAATGGACCTCGAAGGTAGCCCAAGGGTGATGAACAGTGAAGAGGGACGAGTAGAGGATTGTGGCGTGTCTGATAGTGCAAGGAATGCACCGAAATGTACGTGTCAAAACTCTCCAAATAGGTTATTGTCACAGAAGGTGCAATAGAGAGGTAAGATGGTGACTCCCCCAGCAAGTCCGAATGTGAAGCAACAGACACTCCCAAAGTTCACCAAGAATGGGTTAGAAGACCTGAAAGGCATTGCAAAACATGTGAGACAATCTAGGTAGTGAATGGTCAAGATGACAGGACATACTAGCTGAGGGCATTTCCAACAACCCTCAGAGGAATAGCCATTGACTGGTATACCAAATTGGATGTGGGTCATAAGAACACAAGTGAAGCATTGAGAAGAGCGTTCTAGGAAGAATTCAAACTCCTGAGAGACGACAACAAAATCATAGCAAAGATATACAACACAAAACAAGGAAAGCATGAAAACGTATGAACCTACAATCGGAGACTCAAAGAATTATTGGTCAAACTAGAAATCCAACCAACTGACAAATTGAAAAAAATATGGTTCATCGAAGAGTTGATTCCTTCACTGAGGAAAAAAATGAAGGTTGTACCTCTATCATCATACGCAGATGCCTACAATCAAGCGATGGACATAGAAAGTGAAGATAAAACATCTTCCCAAGGAAAGAGGAGGACGAACAACGACAACAACACAAACGATAGCAACAATAGTGAATCAAAGACCGTTCAAGCCTTGAGAAAGGATATGATGAGAATGATGAAGGAGCTGAAAGCCGAGAAGGAGAGTACAAGGGAAAGCAAGGAATTGTGGTGCACCGACTGCAAAGGAGGTCATACAAAAACAAAGTGTTTGAAGAAGTTGTTTTGCAACATCTGCCAAGTAATGGGACATTCCATCAAGGAATGCTTGTACAATTTGAAAACAAGAACACAAGTGCTCTTAACTCAAGGGGAATAGTCAAACCCTCTGACCACACCGCCAAAAACACAAAATACTAATACCAATGCATCTCCAAGTAGATATCCAAACAAAAGAGGAAATACCAATCAGTTCAACAACAATGGACCAAGGAGTAGAATCTAGTATGATGCAAAGGGGCGATTGATGATCCAGTGCAAAAAAAGTAACAAATGGGGTCACTTCGCTAGAGAATGCCAAAGTAACCAATACAAAATGGGGATGTTGTGTAAGTGGTGTGGACCACATGGCCATGAGGACACCAACTGCCCAAAACAGAAAGGCATCAACATGTTGGACGTGGAGGAACGAGACGAGAAAGTACTGGCAATTACCAGAGCACAAACGAAGAAAGCAATATACCTAAATCCTCGTACGAAAAAAGAACAAATGAGTGAAGCCAAAGCCAAAGTAGAACAGGCGATGGCAAAAGTACGAAGAACCTCCCACAAAACAGCATGTACCTTGTTGCATTCGGAGTTTGAAAAGAACATCGTACGACAAATGCTATAGACAACCATACCAATTAAAGTGACAGACCTTCTCCAAACAATGCCACAACTGGGAGTAGCGATAACAAACATAGTCGGTGATGAGAAAATTCGACAAGAAGGCCGAAGAAAAGGAATGGTAGTGGAGCCGCCACCCGAAGGTGAATAATTCATCGATTAAATGTTGTTGACGGTGAACATAGGGAAGAGACTACCTATCATAAAGATGGAGATTGAGGGAAAGAGTCTAACAAACACAATTGTCGATGGAGGATCGAGAGTCATTGCTCGAAGACACATGGAAGTGCCTCGGAAAGCCAACACTTTGGCCACCGACATTCCAATTGGTGGATGCCAACCAACATGGCATCAAGGCATTGGGAACGTTGATGGCGCAAAAGGTGATGATCAAGACCCAACCATTCATATTGAATTTCATGGTCATCCCATTGGAGAAAAAGGCATACGATGCATTACTCGAGAGAGGATGGCTGTTTGCAGCCAAGGTAGACCACAATTGGAAACAAAATACACTCTCCATAGAAAACAATGGGAAAAAGTACATGATTGACTTGAGAAACCAAGCACTAAGTGAAGAATTGGCATCATCCGATTCAGAGTTCGAAGGAGGATCAAGAATAGATGAAGAAAGGAGACTCATGGAACCAAATGACGAAGGCGTCCTAGACCTCCAACATTGCTCGGAGGATGAACAAGTTCACTCAATGGACTCTTCCATTGGCAAATGTAGGACTACAAAATGTTCTAGTGGGACTTCAATATGCTGCAAATCGAGGAGATTGAAGGAGAAGAAGACAAAGCCTCAACGAGTCAAGCATTTCCTCCAAAATATGGAGAATACAAGGAGGTGGGAGTGGCTAGGGTAGACGACACACCGGCACATAATTTTGAACAAGACAAGGCAATCAAATACGAGGAACCAAGAATAAAGAAGGTGAACTTAGGAGAGGAGAATGTCCCTCAAATGATTCTAGTTGGAGACGACTAGAATCCAATGTTGAAGGTGATAGCATTCAAAATCTTCTCAGAATATAAAGATGCATTTGTGTGTATGTACAAAGACTTGAAAGGCGTACCTCCAAAACTATGTGTGCATAGAATTTCATTGGTATCGAGAGCATAGCCCTTATGGAAGAGGCCCTACATAATGAATAAAAATTATGCTACAAAGATGCAAGAGGAAATCAAAAAAATGCTCAAAGCAAGAATCATCTTCAAAGTTGAAGTCAACGACTGGGTTTCTCCAATTGTCATATCACTAAAGAAAGAATCTAAACAAAATTGGATATATGTGGATTTTTGAAGCCTCAACGCAATAACTATAAAGGACCCTTTCCCAATCCCATTCATCGACTCAATATTGGAAGAGGTGGCTGGCCATGAAATCTATTCATTCAAGGATGGATTCTCGAGTTATAATCAGATAAGCATAGCCGAGGAGGGTAAATTGAAGACAACATTTGTGGTTGAAGACAAAATGTATGCATACAACCGGATGTCATTTGGTCCATGCAATGCTCCGGTGACTTTCCAAAGAATCATTCTGCATATATTTGACAAGATGTCAATGGGGAACTTTAAGACATTCTTTGATGACTAGTCGATCTATAGCAACAAACACACACATCTGAAGGCCCTCCAAGAATGTATGGAGTAGTGCAGAGTAGCACGACTAGCACTAAATCCAAGTAAGTGTCGCTTCATGGTACTTCAAGGGAAACTGCTCGGACACATAGTCTGCAAAGCCAAATTGAAGACCAACCCAAACAAAATTCGAGTGATTGTATAGATGGAACCACCCCAAAACCTCACCAAAGTAAAGTCATTCTTGGGTCATATTAGGTACTATAAAAGGCTTATCAAAAACTTTGCCCAAATATCCTACATGTTGAACATACACACAAGAAAAGGTCAACCATTCATATGGACTGAAGACCAAGAGAAGGCCTTCAATGAACTGAAGGTACAATTGATAAGTTCGCCAATCCTTGCATTTTTGAATTGGAGTATAGAATTTCACGTCCATGTCAACAAATCAAACTATGTGATTGGACCAACATTAGCACAAGTGGGGCCACAAGGGTTAGATCACCCAATATTCTTCACCAATCGGCTACTATCAAAAGCAAAAAAGAATTATAATACGACAGGAAGGGAAGCGCTTCGAATGGTATATGTCATAGAGAAGTTCAGACACTATTTGTTGGCAACCCCCTTCACATTCTACGTCAACCACCAGGCCCTCATGTTCTTGGTGAGCAAACCGATAATTCAAGTGAGCGTGAGCAGATGGCTCTTACTACTACAAGAGTTCACATTCTCAATTGTTGAGGAAGAGCCATGTCATCGCCGACCAACTGTCAAGAATCAAATCAGGCAAACCTCTTAAGTGACAATTTTCCAAACACACACTTATTTCAAATTGCAATACTACCCCCATAGTATGAAAACATCAAAGAATACCTCTCTACTTTCACGTTTCCAAAGGAGATGCCACCGAGAGAGCAAAGGAAACTGGCATTGAAGAGTAAGACATTCTAGCTCATCAATGGACTACTATATAAGTCGGGTTAAACCAGGTACTACAACAATGCGCCACAGAAGAATGAATTCCAGGAGTACTTTAAGAAGTACACGAAGGACTAGTTGGAGGACACATGGAGCTAGATGCTACTACATGTAAAATCTTGTTGGCAGGTCTATGGTGGTTGACGTTGCACACCAATGCTCGAGAGTGGGTGGTAGGATGTGATACTTACCACAGACTTGGCAAACACCTAAAAAGATATTGCATGTCACTATTCCCATTGCAACCCCAAAAAAATTTTGAGCAGTGGAGAATGGACTTCATCGGTCCATTGAAAGTTAGCAAAACTATATTGGTGTAGGTACATAGTCATTGCCACGAAGTACCTAACCAAATGGGCGAAGGCTCGGGCACTGCCAAACAACACTGCAGTGAGTACAACAAGATTCATGTATGAGAAAATTGTCACGAGGTACGACATACCAAGATAGATCACTAGCAACAGGGGAGGACACTTCGTCAACCATGTCATTCGCTTAATGATGACAGAGTTCCGAATTTTTCACAACTTGTCAAGCTCATAGTACCCGAGAGCAAACAGTTAGGCAAAATCCACAAATAAGGTGCTCATCTCGGTCATTCACAAATCATGTAGGATCAAAGAAGCTACCAATCATACTATGGGCTTATTGTACAACATACAAGGTGACGACAAGCCATACGCCATTCCAATTGATGTACAGTCAAGAAGTTCTAGTTCCTGCCAAGTATATGGTGCCAAGTCTGAGGATTGCCATCGAGAACCAACATGGTGACACGAAGAGCTTGAAGGAATGACTATTCCAATTAAATAAATTGGACGAATGGAGAGTACTCACTCAATGGGCAACGGAGGCAATGCAAAAAAGAAGGAAATACTAGCACAACAAATTCCTTCAACAAGCAAATTTCCAGCCTGAGCAATTGGTTCTCAAATATAATGGCTGTAATGAATTGAAACTTGGAAAATTCAAGATGAGATGGCTCGATCCCTTTAAAACCCGAGAAATCTCAAATAATGGAGCTATCAACGGATCCAAATTGAAGCCATATAAAGAGAGAGTGGTTGCAATCAACATGGTGGATTGGATGGCAAAAGGGAAACCTACTATAGAAATACCAAAAAGACCAGAAGAACTTGCAGGCATAAAGGTAAAACCAATTCTGCAGAGACCTGAAAGGGTGGCAATGCCAAGGATTCATCGGCACTTAACAACCGTGTTATTCAAACCACCTACAAAATGGATAAAGTTACAAGGCAGCAAATGGCACTTGAAAGTGCCATATTCAGGACAAAGAAGAGGGTACAACACCTATGAGCTAGATGAAGAGTAGAAGGAGAGGAAGATAGCCGAAGAATGGCATACAAGAGAGCACTCGAAAGACTGAGAAGAAGAAGGCCCTGGCCTACGGCCAATGTTCATGATCGAGCATTACTTTGTAGCAGAATGAGATGGATACAACGAAGAAATAATTCAGTGGGCAATAGAACACAATATAGAACCACCCCCATTGTTGACCTCTAACGAACTATGGCACACCATGCACAATCCAACGACACCACCAACAATCGAAGGGGAAGAAGTGAAATGGTACCAACAAAGAGGGAGAATGTACATTGATAGCAATCAGAGTTATAAAGGTACGAAAAATCCACCATTGTTACAAAAAATATTTGATCTTGAATATGTAGGAACTTGTTGCGAAAATGACTTATAAAAGGTCGTGTGTATTTTGAAAACATCCATCCTTAGAAATTATATACTTGGGAACAAACTATGGAAATGTGAATTATACAAGACCTGAAATAACTGAGGTATGAGATCAAGCCACATAAATAAAATTAAAAGAAAAAATGGAACGAAGAGGACAAAAAAGACGAACTAGTAATGAGGAAGAGGAAAACAAAAAGCAAAAAATTAAAAAATTATTAGAGTTGGCAATTACTGAAGTTCATAAAAGAGGAAAAAGCAAAAAATTAAAATTTTCGAGAGAATATAAGAGTAATGTCGGGAAATATGAAAAAATTAAAAAGTGGATATATTAAAATAATTCAATTAGCAATAATAAAAAGGATAAAAATTAAAGTACCAAAATTAATTAAAAAATTGCTAATAAAGAATTATAAAGTATAGAAAGCGCTATTAATGCAATTCACAAAATCAGTACAGCATAGAGGGAGTTATAATATTCTACAGTAGAGAACATTTCATACCATACGACCTAAGTATATTGTGCAAGGAAGTGACAATGCAGAGGAGAGAAGTAGAACGGTGACAAGGCAAGTGCACCATACAATAAAGAAGTTACAAAATAGAGTGCAAAGGCAACATTGTATGGCCTTCCATACGATTCAAACACTCAAAGGGATTGGCAAAGGCCATTGTACGATGGGTTAAAAAATTAAAATAGATCGTATAGCGATGATGGACTGTACGTCTACAGACAGGACTCAACACTGTACGACAAGGGAGAGTTTTGAGCACCATATAGCGGGGAAGTGATTACAACATATGGCGAAGGAATCAATAGGGAAATGATCGTAGCACATAACAGAGAAAATTTTACATTGTACAAACCAGTATTCACATCGTACAGCGAGAGGGTATCGTACAAAGGCAACATTGGAGGGTACAGTGATCACCATTCATCATAGTATGGCAGCCTATTATCGTATGGTAGATTACAAGCTTGAAGTCGTATGGTGGAGGTAAGAATTGCGAAGCGATTGCAGCATTCAACTATCATACACCTTTCTACCTAAAGACAGTGCATCTATACACCATGACCATATAGTATAAACGAGTGTCGGAACGACACTGTCAAACACAAAATTCACAAATTCACAATTACACAACAAGGATCAACAATTATTTAAACCATTTTTCCAGAAGGAAAAATATATTTAATCCATGTTGTGAATTGCCAAAAGCTCATTACCGAATAGTGTTTCCAGCCATGGAAACCAACAGTAGCAAGGGGGAAAAAATAACACATTACAAACTGCACTTTGCCATAGCCAAAATGAGCAAAGGCAAACCAAATGACACATGAGTAGATGCGTTGACATGGGACAATCTTACAAGTAGCGAGTGCAGAAATTGGTGGCAGAACAACCAGGACGACCATGTCCTGAAGGTGGCACTGAGACATGCACATGTTGACAAAGTCATGTGTAGTCGGCCAAAAGTTAATTTAAAATGTTTAGTTAGCTAGATAATAAATAAATGATTATGTTTTGGTTTTACATATCAGTCCCCGACAGTTGTTATAGTCAATTGGTAGTTACTAAGAGTTGGTAGTCTTAACCAACATCAATCTACTATTTTATATGTACTTGTTCATAGTTGGAGACTGTTTTTATGATTTTCATGTACTTATGGCATATCTATGAATGAATTAGAATAAAGCTATATCTTCCGAAACATGATTGGTATTCATTTATATTTTGTAAGATTGTTACTTTCGTTTACTTTGTAAATCCTTTAAATTAGAATAAGTGAGTAAACATTTGGCCGCCATTGTTGATACGAAATCTTGTACACAACACAAACAGGAATAATGGCATCGTAATGGGTCAACCAGCCAAAGTTGGTACAAGCAAACGAGGGAAAAAGAAGACGCATTGACAGAAGACCTAAAGTTGTGGGATATCTCACCAAAGGAACACGTACATAGGGAAGCTCTCAAGCGAGAGATCCCTCAGCCAGCCATTTGGGACAATCTAACTGTCAACCCAAAGGTCAACCAACTTCTCGATAGACTACCAAGTTGATTGCACATCACTACATCATACTCCAAGATCTTCGGACCGACAAAGACAAAGAACAAAGAAGACAACAAATACTACAATGATATGAAGAGCGAAACAAACGAGAGGAGGAAGAGCGTGACACTAGTCATAGACATACTCTTGAAAATTAATGCCCATACGACCAAATAAAGACAAGAACCGACTTCCAAGCGGCTAGGAATCATCAGAAGAATGGGTACAAAGATCCCTAAGAGTAAAACAAGAGGAGCAACGAAAATGATTAAGAAGAATCACCGAAGAAACAAACCAAAACCTTGCCGACCAACCAAGAAAATCGTCCATAGAGACAGTATCGGATGACAAATAAGAAAGAGACTATCAAATTGAATTAACCAAAGAAATTGAAAATAACATACGTCACATTAGGAGAAGAATCAAGAATTGGAGGATCTAAACCGAAGACCCTCAGACGAAGGGAGTGCAAGAACAATTCCCAAGCTACCCGAAGTGCAAAGGATATTGAGGATGGACGAGACCTGTACGTGAACGTGCGTGCGAGACAGGCACCGGAACGTACCGTGCGAAATAGTCCAAACAGGTCCAGCGCATAGAGAGAACTTCGAGGAAGGAAGATGGTGACTCCGCTAGCTAGTCTGAGTGTGGAAAGGCAAAATTAATTTACGAGGAAAGGGTCAAAGGATTTGGTGAGACATTGCAAAACTTGTGAGACCATATAAATAGGGAGTGATCATGAAGACAAAGATTATTGGCTGAGTGTGTTCCCAACAACACTACAAGGCATAGCAATAGATTGGTTCACCAAACTGGCAGCAAAAGGAACAACCTCATGGGATGCACTAAGAAAGGCGTTCGAGGCAGAATTCATACTATTATGGGACAACAATGAGATCGTCGTCGAGATCTATAACACCAAACAAGGGAAGCACCAGAACGTACAAGCTTACAATCGTAGGCTCAAAGAATTGTTGGTAAAGCTAGAGCACCAGCTAACAGACGGACTGAAGAAGCGTTGGTTCATCAAAGGACTAATCCCTTCACTGCGTAAGAAAATGAAGGTAGTACCTCCATCGTCGTACGTCGAGGCTTACAATCGGCCAATGGACATCGAGAGTGAAAACAAAACATCTTCCCGTACAAAACGAAAGACAAATGATGACGAGAGTACAGACGAGAGCAGTGACGGAGAATCTAAAACTATTCAGGCCCTCCAACAAGATATGATGTGCATGATGAAAGAACTAAAGGCTAACAAAGAAAACCCAAAAGAAACTAAAGAACTATGGTGCACCGACTATAAAATAGGTCACAAAAATAATTGTCCAAAGAAATCATTTTGTGACATCTGTCAAGTACTAGGACAATCCATCAAGGAATGCCTGTACAATTTAAAAACAAGCACACAAGTTCTATTCACCTAGGGGAACAGTCGACCCCTATGACCACACCTACTAAACCGCAAAATAATAACAATAATAATACATCTCCTAGCAGGTATCGCAACAAAAGAGGAAATAATAATCAGTACAATAAAAATGGGTTGAGAAGCCAAATCCAGTACAATTCTAAAGGAAGACCTATGATACAATGTCGAAAGTGCAATCAATGGGGTCATTTCGTCAAAGAATGCCAAAACAATCGAGGCAAAGGAGGAATGTTATGTAAGTGGTGTGGACCGGGAGATCACAAAGACACCGACTACTCGAAATAGAAAGGTATAAACATGCTAGAAGTGGAGGGCAAGGAGGTTTTGTCAATTACCAGAGCACAAACGAAGAAGGTCGTTTACTCAAACTCTCATACGAAGAAGGAAAGACTTCAAGAGGCCAAGGCAGAAGTAGAACAAGCGATGGCTAAGGAAAGGAAAACCTCCAATGAAGCAACTAATACGTCATTGCAGTCAAAGTCGGAGAAGAACATCATACGACAGATGTTGCAGACAACTGTACCTATCAAGGTAACAAATCTTCTACAAACAATGCCACAATTGAGAGTGGTAATTACGAACATAGTTGGTAACAACCAAATTCAATAGAGAAGTCCAAGAAAAGACGTAGCAGTACCACCACTAGAAGGTGAACAAGCACTCGATCTAATGTTGCTCATGGTCAACATCAAGAGGAAGCCAGCCATTGTATAGATGGAAATCATGGGAAGAAAACTCACAAACACCATCGTCAATGGAAGCTCGAGAGTGAACATAGTGCCAGAGGAGGCCTAGAAGTGTCTCGGGAAACCAACTCTCCAACCACCAACATTTCACTTGGTAGGCGCCTCCAGCATGGTATCAAACCACTAGGTATACTCATGGCACATAAGGTGACAATCGGCACACAAAAATTCTTGTTGAACTTTGTCATCATCCCATACAAAAGAAGGCGTACGATGCACTGTTCAGGAGAAGGTGGCTAATTGCAGCCAAGGCAGACCACAACTGGGAACGAAACACACTCTCCATCGTGAGTGGCGAGAGGAAGAACGTCATTGATCTAAACAATCAAGCTGTGAGGGAAGAATTAGTGTCCTCCAGGTCAAAGTCTGATGGAGTAGAATCAGAGGCAAACTAAAGGAAGAAAGTTTATGGAACCTAATCACGAAGGGGTACTTGACCTCGAGAATTGCTTTGAGGACGAGACGAGTTCTCTAAACAATCTATTCCATTAGCAGATGGAAGACTAGGAGGTGTTCAACCCGAAGTGCAGCATGTTATAGATCGGGGAGATCGAGGAAGAAGACAAAACCTCAACTAGTCAGACATTTCCTGTCGAGTACAAAGAATACAAGGGAATAGCAAAACTGGATGACACGCCAACCCACAAGTTTGAATGGGACAAAATGATCAAGTACGAGGAGCCAAGGATGAAAAAGGTTAACTTGGGGGATGAAAACAAACCAAAGGCAATCTTGGTCAAGGATGATTGGGACCTGTTGTGACCTTTTCACACATCACCCCATCCAAGATGGGGAACCCCCCTGATTTTTGCTCCATTCTGGTCTTTTGGCTTTGGTTCTCTCTGTCTCTGATCTTTTGTCCTTCTGGGGGTGTCCCGTCATTTGACCTAAGTTGAAATGATTGTTGTTGACGTGTGTTTTATGACAACGGCAGCACAGAATAAAATGTCCAACGGTCACTCTATTCTCTCTTGATCAAAGTATTCCGCATGCTAAGATTGCGTGAAAGTTCATGCGTTCAACTCCAAGGTTCCTTTAATGCGAATAGACTCAGTTGGTTGATGTGAATATGCTGGGTATTCCAAGGGGACTTACATACTTGTTCGATTTTATTTGCCAAGCAGATGAAAGGTTTTAGCTATGATGCTCTGGTATTTGATCGGACCGGGAAATACTGAATTTAAAGAGGTAGGGATAGGAATTCTACTATCTATTTCTAAGGGTGGAATGCAAGGACTAGCTTTAACAATCTTCAAACCACACTTTGTTTCGTCTCCCCTTCAGACAACTCTGACAAAGCTGGTGCAATCTTCAAAGGATGGATAGGATGTTCAAATTGAGATTCACCATGCGCACCCCTTCACAACGAAGCAAGTGGGCATACTAATCACAATCGAAGTTAAGGGCTGAGATTCCAGTTGACCACGCAGGGGCAGACTTAGCATCAGCAAGTCCGCCAGTGGTATGGATACGGGAAGATATGTTCAAACCAATGCCACACTCCACAATCAACACTACTTGCATGAAAACAAAATCTACTTTACTCTACTCTATTCGAATTGGAAAGACGAAAAGATCTCATCAACTACCCACAATGTAAAATGAGGTCACCAATCAATGAAATCCTTATATTATGAGAGTCTTACACAACAATCTTTTACAAAAACTTTCAAAGGGAAAGTCTTTCTTTCCTTTCCAACTAAACTAACTCCTAGCTCTACTTTAACTTCTATCTAGCTCAACTCTATCTCTGATTTCTGTCGAACTCTGATATCTTCTAACTAACTTACAAATGAGGGGGGATACCCCTTTTATATCTAGCCCAGTCCAGTGGATGGCTTAGATCGAAATACAATGGAAGGCTCAGATCGAGCCACCTAAGCCCTGATTAGGGTTTTAGCCCTAAAAACCGCCACTGAGAGGAGTGGGGCAATGAATGCGCCCTCCACTCCTCATCAATGAACCACTAACCGCCATCAATGCACGTCGTCTCCCTCCAGAAGGTCATCGTCCAGAAGGGCGTTTCCTTTCTCCTTCTCGCTGACTGCGAATCTGATGAACCTGGCCAATACTGCCTCAACTTCCTGATCCGAAATGGGAGGAATGTGATCCAACTGAAATTCTAAAACTGTAACTATTTGCCCATGCCGGGCACATGATTTCTTCCAGGCAACAAGGGCATCCTGGGTGTTCTGTATGATATTGGAGAACGTAGCAGTGTTCTCGAAATCATCCTGTGTGAAGATCTTCACCTCAGAAAAGAATGGTGTCAATCTGTCCTTCAATCCATCTGCAGTCACCTCTTCAGAAGTCAACCTCCTGGCAAAGATTGCCTCCAATGTGTTGAGAATTCCATCTAAGATGTTTGTCATGGCTTTTCTAACCCTGACAGAATCTATCTGTGATGCATCGTAGAATCCCCGGCCTGTGACTACTGAGGAGTACCATCCGGCGAAGTCGTATCTATCCCCCTGTTGAATAACACCTCCCTCAACCAAAGTCTGTTGAGGTATGCCCATCAAAGCCACTAAACGAAGAACAACTCTCGTCTGATAGATACACGCCTCACCCCAAGCATGGTTAACTGCATCCATCCTTGCCATAATATCGGAGGCTTGCCGATAGGCGTGTGCAAGATCCTCCATAAACTTCCTTGTTTCTGCACAGACGCTGGCAACCCATTTGTCTACCTGTTGTGCCATTCTCTTCAAATCCTCTAACCCACTGATTGACTCCCTGGAAAATTCGGTTGGAAGCTCAATTGCTGGATTCTCTTGCCCACAAGGACAGGACAAGTGTTGCACGCAGCCAATCATTGTATTGTGCTCTACCTTCAATTTCTTGTATTTGCCCTCAATATAGGACAATCTATCCTTGAGTGCTCGATAGGAATTATCGCACTCCTCTACTACTTGTGCTCCAGTAGGGCAGCCAAGTTCCATAGTTGTAACAACATAATTTTCGAGAACGGCTTCGTCCCGATCACACTCCACCCGAGGCACTGGCATATGTAAAGTTCGAGACCCATCCTCATCTGTGGATATTTTGGAGAACTTCCTAGCCTTTTTCTTTGTTGGAGGTGCGCTAATCCTCTGTAATAATTCCTCCATCTCAGCTGCGGGATCGGTCTCATCCACAGGATCACGCCTCATCCTATCCCTTAGCCATTTTGGCACCTCCTCTCGTGTGTCTGATATAATAAAAGGTTGTTCTACCTTGGCCTCTACCTCATGAACTTCATTTCTGCCCTCGCTTCGGCGACGCTCATCATTATTAATAGGCTCAGTGTCTCCTGAGCTCTGGGCATCCTGATCGGAAATGGCATCATCCTCGAGAGCTGCCTCAATCTCCTGCTGAAACTGAGTATCCGTGGCAGTCCCCTCATTCGTCTCCTGCTGATTTTCTTGTTGATTATCTTCTCGGGGCATGTTGATGCTTTGGCCCACTGATTCTCTACGGGGCGGCTGACTTGCCACTTGCACTGCCTGTTCTTCTTGTAATCTCTCCCTCTGATCAGCAAACAGTGATATCTCCTGTAGACTTGGAGAGTTTGCTCGAGATGGTGTATGCAAGGACTCCTCAACTCTCAAAGGCTCAGGTCGAATTGGCTCTTTTCCTCTCGGCTCTGGAGTATGATCCACCTGCCTTCTCTGCCTAACTGCTAGTGATCTGTGATCTCCCATCAAATTATACATAAGGGGGATTGATCGTCCCTTAAGTCTGTTGACATGCCTCTCTACCCAACTCCGTGTAAATGCTAAGACCGAGATACAGAGTGTATCCAAGTCGGTGATCTCTAGCTCCGACCAATCTGGGAGTGGTAGAGGCGTATCTCTCACTGTTTCGTAGTCAGCTTGTACTACGTTTATGTCTTCTTCAATCTGATCCGGTACCGGGACAATCTCGCACTCTCCGACCATCACCAACGGTATCCGAGAGAACATTATTTTCCTAACCTCGATCTCATCCACTGCATTGGCCCAAAAGTCTTTGATCTGTGCCTTGTGCCTGAACTCTTTTGACAATATCCATCTGATGTTCCTGTGGGGATCGTAATGATGCCTGCTGGTATGGTAGGAAAGGTGGAAGAATTGGAGCTCATTCTCTGCCTCCCTAGCTGCTTGCAGCGATGGGCAGATTTCGTTTGAATTCCCCATGGTAATTGGGAATTCGAGTCCACCTTTCTTCTTCTTCTTTTGGATCTTATCGTAGGCAATAAGTTGCCTAGATACTTCCAGCATCACTATCCTGTTGGTGGGATACCGAGGCAATCTATAAGGATAGGAAGAGAATCCTTGCAGCCTTATGTATGTGAACTTCGGGAATTGGATAAACCAACATCCGAATTTCTCGATCATTTCCTGTGCTTCCCTGGATATTCTGTGATGGGTTCTTTGCTGCAAGGTCCTCGTGATATGCATCGTGAAAGCCTCATTGACCCTTTTGTAATTAGTTGTGCTTGTCAAATGCAATTGTGGACAAGCCTCATGTATTTTAAACTGATGGGAACCGCATCCAATTGGTTCCTTGTAGGAGATCCCTCTATACTTTGTCATGCGAGCCAACATATAGACAAGGTAAGAGCTCATATAAAACATTTTCGTTCTCCTCACACCAGGGAGCTGCTCATGAATGCAGTCACTGATCAACAATGCCCAGTCCATGTGATATTTGCCCTCCAGTACCAAGTTGATATAGTAGAACATCCAAGGTTCAAAGATGAACGCTTGGGGGCACCCTCCAACTCTACTCAGCATCATAATGAGATCACCAAACTCCTGTCTCAAGTCTTCAATTATCTGTTTGGGTAGTTTTGTACGAGTTGGCTTGGGCTTGATCATCCACCTGGTGTTTATCAAATCAGCACATCGATCCATTGTGGATGAATACATTCTTTCAACCCTATCTTTTGTCTTGTATATCATCTTCTCATGCACTGGAATCCCAAACGCCTCCCCGATTGCTTCAGGTGTCAGGTTGGCCAATATCTTGCCATCTGGCAAAGTGATCGTTCTCTGCTCTATGTTGTAGTGGTGGGTGCATTCCATGATGAGTTCTGGACATCGGATAGCTGGCGGAAAACTAGCAGCGGCATACAATCCACTCCTGACAATATTGTGTGAAGTCACTGATGGGTGATGGCCTCCAGTCCCCATTATCCTTCTTCTGAACGCCTCCAAGTTGAACGAGCCTAAATTTGTGTCAGCCAACTTGCCCAACTTTGATGAGAATTTTGACTCTAGCAGGAAGGACTTGCTTAATTTCTTGATCACTGCCTGTCTGGATTCGGTGTGGTTGTTGCTGCTTGCAGCTCTTCTGCTTAATTCAGCCATTCTGCAAAAAGGCAAGATAGTTAGAAAACAAGATTTTAAAATAATAAATAATCACTGTTGAGGGTGTCAGTAGATTTTTAAATAAAAGGGCTGCAACACTTTTGCCATTTCCAACTGCAAACCTCAACTGTCTTGTTCACTTCAACTGTGAAATTTCTGTATTTGCAGTAGCTCTTGAGACCTCTCACAAATTTGTACTTCTCCTCTAAAAAAACATACTTTCAGCAACTTGTAAATGCCTTCCTAAATGCATTCTTTCAGCAACTTGTGAACTTGAACCGCAACACTTCAAATCGTACCTCCTCAGCAACTACAAGACTTCTCAAGACTTAACCTCGTTTATCTCAGCAGTCGAATAAAACCTCCGCACAAAGTCGTACCTTCTCAGCAACTGGAAACTAGGAAGTTTGCACCTCTCAGCAACTGCAACTTCTCGGCAAAAACGTACTTTAGCACCTTCACACTTCACAAATTCGAACTCCTCCAACAGCTTGAGAATATCTTACTTCTCTGCAAACTCGTATTTCAGCTTCAGCAAATGCTCTGTATTCAGCAACTTGTGAGCTTGAATGAAGAAGACTCAGAATATTATAGCCAGGTCAAATTCCTGCAGAGGCTATACTTAGCATTTTTTCGAATTCCACTTTCCCTCTCTTTTCGAGTCGTAACACTTGTCATCTAAGGCATCGGAATTTCAATTTTCTAGAATTATGAATTCATCATCTCTGCACAGGCCTGCCTCATCACATTTGATTCCTTTAAAATATTAAATTACTCACTCCTTAGACACTTTCGAATTCACTTGGCTAAGGCATTTAATCTCATCCTTGCTTTGGCAAAATTATCTAGTTCAAACTTCTAGCGAAATACTTCTCATTCATTTTATTTGTTTGCTTTAGAGAAATTCTTTAAATTTGCCTTAGGAATTTTATCAAAATAGGCACTGGGCAAAATATCCACCGAAATGATATGGACACGGCGTGGAGTAAGTTTGAATCATCTCTGGATTGCAAACGTTCAATACCCAAAAGAAAAATCTTTCCAGAATCCATCGTTTTCATGTGTATCCGGATGAAGGGTTACTTTTAATTTTTTATTATTTTGTTGTACCCAAACCGAAATTTTTGCTTCATTAAGGCATTTTGCTTAAAATGGTCTAAACCTTGTAAAAGTGGGGTCAAAACTCAGTTTTTGGGCAAATAAAGTATGGGCTTTTAGTCAGTGTGATGCCAGGAAGATACTGGCAAAATTTGAAAATTTTGAAAATTAGGGTTTCTGAAATCTATTTTTAGCCCGAAACCCTAAAAAATAGGAACTTGTCAGAATTGGCTGAAATTAATTTTGATTGGCTTATTTCACATCACAATCACAGTGGTGAAGTCAGTTTCAGTTAAAAGTCAGTTTAAGGCTGGTGGGTAGTTTTCACTTTTTCAGGAGAAAAGTTAGGATCTTCGGGGTCATCAATGGCAGTCGGCCAGTACCAGGTATCAATATCTAAGCTTGAAACTCAAAGAGGAACGCTCTACGATAAAAGATGTTGGAAATAATGCTTTTTGATGGAGGGGATTTTCAGATTGGCAAAAAGTGCTAAAATATTCTAAGTCTGGGAACTTTTCACTATGTAACGTAGTAGACACTTGCGCAATCAATGTGCAAATCAACTTTATAGTGTTCGTACATGTGAAAATGATGAAGTATAGTCATCCACACACCTCAGCAGTCACAACGCTTCGACATGGTCAACCGCAGTGATGGATACAGCGTTTGCAAAGCATAAAATGGTGAAAATCAATGAATTCAAAACAAATCCGCTCCCCTGTAGCCCAGGGGCGCCCTTCCATTTGAAGGTCAAGATTTGAGTGTTTTGGATGAAGGATACATTCATTATGTTCAGTTTTCAGTCAGCTTTCCGATTAGCCATGAAGCAGGATCATCCGAGTTGCAGAACTCCGGCAAACGAAGACAGAAGCAGAGGTTACGAAGAGTGTTTTCATCAAGGAGGCAGTCTGGAAATGCAGATCCGCTCCCTTCTAGCCCAAGGGCGATTTTCTTTTTGAAGGCCCAGATCTAGATGCATGTGTGTTTTGATGGTTTAAGTCCTTGCAGAATTAGTTTAGCTTTTCAACGAGCTATCAAGCGAAAGCGTATCCAGTACAGAAATCCGGTTATCAGCGTTAGAAGTGGAAATTGCAGGCAGGATACATGTCAAAAGAAATGAATTCAAAGCAAATCCGCTCCCCTGTAGCCCAGGGGCGATCCTGAATAAGACCTGTTTGATGGATGAATTTGCAATTGAGGTCTTCCTGAGATCTCTTCCAGCTCAGTTCAGTTTTGCAGTGTATCCGTTCACAAGACGATCCGATGTTCTGAGTAACTGTGACAGAGGCCCTACCGAGCACGTAAAACAGAGGATGGTGAAGCGTAGCTACACAAAGCTGCACAGCTGTAGGCTAGGGGCGATTCTCCTTTAGGCCTGCCAGACGGGGTTATTTGCAATTACAGTCTTCACAAGACTTGTGTGCAATTACTCAAGCTATCCAACGAGTCTAGCCGACAGCCTCCGGGATTTGGCGAATGCTCGTACGTGTGAGGTCAAGATGATAATGCTGTAAAGAAGAGTTGATTGAAGGCAGTTCAAAAAATGACTAAGTGTAAGAATATTATTTTCTTTGAAAAAGGCGATTTTCTTTTTGAAGGCCCAGATCTAGATGCATGTGTGTTTTGATGGTTTCAGTCTTTGCAGAATTAGTTTAGCTTTTCAACGAGCTATCAAGCGAAAGCGTATCCAGTATAGAAATCCGGTTATCAGCGTTAGAAGTGGAAATTGCAGGCAAGATACATGTCAGAAGAAATGAATTCAAAGCAAATCCGCTCCCCTGTAGCCCAGGGGCAATCCTGAATAAGACCTGTTTGATGGATGAATTTGCAATTGAGGTCTTCCTGAGGTCTCTTCCAGCTCAGTTCAGTTTTGCAATATATCCGTTCACAAGACGATCCGATGTTTTG
This sequence comes from Sequoiadendron giganteum, assembly GCA_007115665.2. Taxonomy (NCBI): domain Eukaryota; kingdom Viridiplantae; phylum Streptophyta; class Pinopsida; order Cupressales; family Cupressaceae; genus Sequoiadendron; species Sequoiadendron giganteum. The sequence continues at coordinate 486,226,685 of CM021106.1, forward strand.
AGTAACTGTGACAGAGGCCCTACCGAGCACGTAAAACAGAGGATGGTGAAGCGTAGCTACACAAAGCTGCACAACTGTAGGCTAGGGGCGATTCTCCTTTAGGCCTGCCAGACGGGGTTATTTGCAATTACAGTCTTCACAAGACTTGTGTGCAATTACTCAAGCTATCCAACGAGTCTAGCCGACAGCCTCCGGGATTTGGCGAATGCTCGTACATGCGAGGTCAAGATGATAATGCTGTAAAGAAGAGTTGATTGAAGGCAATTCAAAAAATGACTAAGTGTAAGAATATTATTTTCTTTGAAAAAGGCGATTTTCTTTTAGAGGCCTTAAAAGCAATTTTTTGGCTTCGTCGTCTCCAAGAACATCTCTTGCAAGTTGACCAAACTGTACAGCAAGACAGACGGCACGCATATCGGAACATTCCAGTTCCCGGTATCAAGGGTCAAAGTATGGTGTTCAGATGAAAATCACACTTTTGTCAAAATGGTGTTTGAGCTATCACAGAATAGGGGCGCTCATTCTTTTGGGGTTCTTAATACAATTTTCAAATCCCTCATATACAGTCATTGGATGCAGAATACTTCTAGTCATGCAATGAATCCATTATTCAGTCAGTGGGGTTCATCATTCATCGTCAACAGCAGTTTGAAGCATCAGAAGGTAGAACGAAGAAATGGCTAAGTCTGGAATCAAAACATCAATTTAATCAGAGGTGCCTAATTTTCTAAGGTATCAGATGATGATTTTAGCAGTTGTTGCTTCCAACAGACATTTCATCCTTGTCATGCAAGCTTCGCGGTGGATATCTCAGCACGGTCGCAGGATCATTCAATCATCCGGAAATCAGAGTTGAACAGGGTCAGTTGTAACTTTGCAGTCAGCTACAAAATAGGAGATTCTCAAAAATCTCATAACTCTTGCAAATGGAAGCCTAAAAGACCAAAATTTGACTTTTTAGAATTAGGGAAGTGTGTTGAACACAACAAGATGCTATTTTTGGCAAAAATGAAAAAAAATATATTTTGCATGCAGAGCATTGAAAAGTGACGAATTTCTTCAAAGATAGATATTGGCGCCATGTTTGGTTTTTTGCATGTTTTAAAATTAAGATATTATTTTTAGTCTAAAGACTCAAAGACAGTGGCAGTTCAACTAGAGAGAAGCCAATCGAATTCTTTTTTCTAAATTAGGGTTGCATTATGCATGCATGATGGTACGAATTGTTTATTTAAACAAGCATGGCGCCTTTCATCATTCACACAGCTTTGAAAGTTCGAATTTCTTCAAAGAGATTGGCGAATTTTCATCAAAGGATCAAGTTCGAAGGTGATAAAATATTCTTTTGCAGGTACAAGTTCAGATTCAGCATCAGATTCAAGGCAGAGTGGCGATTTTGACAGAAGAAGATAATAAATAAATAAAAATTTAAAAAACATCTTTCTTCTTCTCTATATTTCTTCCATCTTCTCGTCTTAAATTCTCTTGCATGTTCGAAGTGTTGGCAGATTTTGGCAAAACAAAATATCTGGGTTGATTCAGAAGAGCTTTCTCAGCAAAACCCATGTGCCAGAATTTTTCAGGAAAATTTGTTCCAGAACATCTGTTCTTGAAGCTTTAATTTTCTCAACCGAAATTCTTTTGCATGGCTGAGTAAAGGGTAAATTTTTGCATTTCTGACGTTCTGGGTTGTCTTAGAATCATTTTCTGGACAAAACCCATATCTCAGATTTTTTCGTAAAAAATTCTCATCCGACAAGCTATTTTTAGCCTCAGCAGGCTATTTTTGGCTTTCCAGAAAAGTTGTCAGAATATAGCCGTGTGCACAGTCAACAGGCAAGTTTTTCAGAATGCAGTTCACTCAGCTCGAATTCAAGACCAAATCGGTCTTAACCCATGACTTCATCGGAACAGTTGATACAGATCTACATAAGGTGTTGCCGGAGGTAGTTTTGGATCCACTCAAAATCAGGGATTCAGTTATCAAGAATATTCAACAATCCGGGTTACTTGAGGCCGCTTCCATACCTATTTCGGTGCATTGCGTGGAGTTTGTAATATCTTGCATCAAGCATTACAATTCCGCTACACGAGAGATACGGTCAATAGATGGACGTGTCATATGCAGTCTCAAACCCCTTGATATCGAGCGAAGTCTGGATATTCCTCAACATTCGGATGGGATGGTCATTTCCATGAGTCAGAGCGAGCAGGCATTCAATGCTGGACTGGATAAGTGTCAGAACAAGATGATAGAGAGGTGGCTGAAACAAAAGAAGAGCAAGTTGCCAAACAACTTGGGTCGTGGCGAGTGTAAGGATGAATACAATATTTTGATTACACTGCTTAATCGTGTCTCAGGTCATGCAGATGCAAATAAATTTCACCCGTGGATGTATTATATCATTGGTAGAATCATCTCTGGACAAGAGCATTATGACTGGGCATCCTTCATCAGCGATGCTATTCACGAGCAAATCACCGGTTTCCTAGTTGCGCATCAATTTCATATGTGTTCTTACCTGGTGTACTTGATTGCTTATCAGAATCAGTTTAACGGTTTGAATACGGTGGGCATACTCAGTGTACAGAAAGTCTATCGTTACTATGACCAACTTGAGTTCACGAAGGCTGAAAGTCATTTTAAACATGTACAAAAGGCTTTCTTGACTTATACAGTGAGAAACTTGGACCGGGAGTTGCATATTCGCATCTCAACAGTTGCTAGAGCAGCAATGAAGAATTGGGCAGATTGGTACATTCAGTTCCCTACATACACCTATATCCGTGTCTATGGATACACAGGAAAACCAGCTATGTTACCACATTATCCTTCGGATAAAACAATATTCATGGAGTTCCTGAGGCAGCTATATGAAGTTCACAAACGTTTGCGCATCAAGCATAAACCAGCTGCCGAGTTTCCTTTGCAATTCGGGATGTATTGGTGTAAGACGGCAGTTGATGCTAAGACCGCAGGTCAAGAGTTAGAAAATTGCAAACTCAAGTACCTGGTGGATACACGCACATATGATCCTTGGGGTCATTACGCAGCTCGCTTAGGTAATCTCTCTTATCACAAACCTACGATGGAAGATTACTGGGTGAATTGTGAGGATGATTTCGAGGTTCGCAGACGTAGCTATAGCAGGTTCTCTCTTCCACAAGTTTTTGTTTTCTTGGCGGAAGATGTGGAAGGATTGACAGAAGATGAGGGAGATACACTTCCTCAATTTTACAGAGAGCAAGTTGATGGACAACCACTGCCGTTAGTGAACTGGTATGCCAAAGAGTTCACATCAGTAAAGGAAAGATCGAGTAAGGTCATCCAAATAGTACGCTTTATTTAGAAAGCAGAAGGTTGAGAAAGGCATCCATGCCTAGAGCAGAGCCGCCACCAGAAGGACTTGTATTGCCTTCTTCTTCAAAACCTAAGCAGAAGAAGAGGAGTAATCCTCCTAAAAAGAATCCAGCGCCTAGTAATTCGAAGGGAAAAGCATCTGTTGCGATTCCACATGTAGAGCCAGTCAGAGAAGTTATTCAGACTTCTCCACAGCTTGAGGTTCAGCCCCGTATGCCGTCACCGACACCATTAGAGCAGCCTCCCATTCCAATTCACATTGATTTGGACATGGATTCACCTCCTCGCAGCGATTCTTTTACACATTCACATTCATCAGATCCTCCTTGCGACTAGTACAGATCATTCCAGTGGGATTAGTCGGGATTCATCTTGGCTTGAGAGTCAACTGGGAAGAAAAAGGAGACAACCATCTTACATACTTGATCATTCAGATTTCGATCATGACCATCAAGATGTGCCTGAAAAGAGGATCAAGAAACAGATACATATTGGGAGAAGTGCAGATAAGGAATTCATTGTTGAGACTCCTGCACCTCCAGAAAATAAGAGTCTAGACGAGATGGAAGCTCAAGACTTCAAAATTATCACAGTTCATTTCGGTAAGAGTACTCGTCAAACAGATATTGATCTCCTACAGGTTGCTACAGATAGCGCCAAGGATAGGATGGTGAAAGATGGTGAAGATAAATCAGCTCTCAAGGCTGAAATACAGCAGCTTCGCCAGTACATTTTTAGCCTTGTACACAGGACAGGGGATGTTGTCACTGCGCTTCCACATATGTTAGAACCACCAGCAGAGCAGGGTCAGATTGATCTCTTGGTTGCATGTGGTAAGCGATTGGAGGAATGGGAAGAGGAGTTTGTTGCTAGAGGCCGCCTTGTACTTACAGAATTGTATCAATTGCGGTATAATGCACGTGAGCTTCGTCTACGACTTCAAGATGAGGAACTTGATTTGGCCATTAGTAGACCCAGGGATGAGATTCTGATTGCCAACTTGGGAATGTCATTTGATTCAGTCACAGAGGCAGAAGATAAAGAAGAGGTCTACATTTGGAGAACACAGTTGATCTTCAAGGCAGAGATAGAAGGAAAGATAGCATCTGAGGTGGCTGAGAGCAGAGAGCATGTTACTAGTGCACTCCGCTATATAAGAGACTTTGTGTCTCAATTACCATGTGTATATCAGCGTGTGGGTGGTGACTATGTTGAGCTTGCTGACATCCAGTTAGAGCTCCAAGCACTTATTCACGGTATTTTCAGTGGTGAGACCGTTGGCTGTAAGATGAATCAGCTTACAACCATGTCAACATTGTTTGATGAGGCAATCAGGAGAAAGGGTGAGTTCCAGTGTCAGATGACTAATGGAGAAGACATGTTGCACAGACATAGGATTCTTCGCCAAAGCTTCAGTTCCCCAGATGGAGATGCAGTCAACGACCTCGTAGATGGGTTAATTTCTCAAGATCAGGGCCAGTAGACTTCAGTTAAAGGCGTCCCACCTTTTCCAAGATAGACATTAGACACAGGAGTTAAACTCGAGGCTTCTTTCCGAGTTAACTGGTTGTTACACATTGCATGCCATGTCTTTCTTGGAAATATCTACATATACTTGGAGATTAGATTAGATTTTTCAGTTGACTGATGATAGCATTCCAGTTGACTTGCTTTCAATAAGGACGTGCATGTTGCACCTTGTCCATTTAGATTAGATGTTTCAGTTAACTGATGATAGTTTCCCAGTTAACTGTATAGTTTCATTCAATTAGGGTTTAGGAATAAGATCTTGCATGCATTGCAAGACTTTAGTTAACTCAAGGTGATTTTAGGGTTGCCTACACCTTGAAGTCTATAAATAAGAGCTTTAAGCTCATTTGTAATTTAACTTTTGCTTGATAGCGTACATGCTGCGCCTACCTTGCCTGTAGTATTGCTATTATTGTATATGTTCAAAGAGTAATTGCTGTTATAATAAATTGTTGCGCCTACCTTGCCTTCATGTTATTGTCATGGTGTTTATTCGACCTTAGTTAAATGGGGTTGCTGGTTTGATCGTTATTGCATGCGTGTTGCGTCTATACAATCTACTGTCCCAGTTGCTTACCTTTCGTTTTGTTTATCATAAGCCTATTCAGAAGAGCAAATAGTTGCGCCTACCTTGCCTTCATGTTGCGAAACTGTACTCAAAGCTTATCGTATGATGTGTGTTATAGTAGACTCATTCAGCCAAGCAGATAGTTGCGCCTACCTTGCCTTCAAATTGTAAAGTTGTACCAGGTTTACCGTTCATTTGTTTGTTTTAATAAACTTCTTCCCGGATTAGCAAATAGTTGTGCCTACCTTGCCTTCATGTTGTGAGCCCGCACCTGGAGTTTATCGTACAATACATTCCTGCTCCATTTCCTCATGCTCTGTTTCTTGAGGAAATTGGATAGATATTAAAGAAGTTAGCTTAGTTGTAGTTACATGATCTGTGAAACCAGTAAATACTTAGCTGCAACGTTCTAGGTTTTCTTAACCTTGTGCCTCTACCAGCTGAGAACAAAAAGATAGGACATTAGTTTAGTTTTCTATTTCATGCATTCCAGTACAACGAGGGAGCTTCCCCTCCTAATTTGAAGAGCACTCATTACGTAGTGTGCATTGTTGTCCGTACAAACTCACACTCCAGAGGTGTTAGTTCTTATGCCAACATATTTAAAAATAATAAAATGGCTAAGGTTTATTTTTCTTCACCCCGGACGTCTTCCACTCCTGCAATCTCAAGTTTCTCCGCCTTGGCAAATTTTCTTGATTTCTTCTTGAAGAATTTTCCCTCTGAAGAATTTTCTCTGGACAATCTAGCATCATCCTCTAGGCGTATTTTTTATTTTCCCTTTAGAAAATGCCTTAGGAATTTATTTTTAAATTTTATCATTTTACCCTCTGAAGGGTGCATTTAGCATGCCATGCTTCCATTCTATTCCTTAGGCAATCCCACGCCTAGACTTCCTTTCTCATACTTAGCAATTTTCATTTCCAAGTTCAACTCACTTGGGCGCATTTCACATGGTGAGGAGGAAAATTCCAACCCTTAGCCTTTTAAAAATCACGACACCCCTTAGTATTACCTTTACCTTTGGCGCATTTAGCATGTCATGAGGGAAACTTGAGCGCATTTCACCATGTGTGAGGGAATTTACTCAAACCTAGTGCATTTCCCCAATCATTTTCATGTTTTTACCCTTTTACCTTGCCACCTTGGGCGCATTTGCTATAGGGAGGAGGAACATGAAGGCGCAAATGAGGGGTAGTGGAAGAATTCCCTCGCCTTGGGTGAATCTTCACCTCCCTTGGGCGCATATGAGCATGTAGACTTCCTTCTTTGAGCGCATATTGAGATGTGAGGAGGAAAATTCCACGCCTATGGTGACTCTTCACCTTCCCTAGGCGCATATAGCCTATGCAACTTCCATGTTGGGAACATTTGAGGGTGTTAGAAGGAATTCTGCCCATATCTAGTGGCTCTTCACCTCCCTTAGGCGCATTTCAACTATGTTGTTCCCATCCTTGGGCGCATTTGAGGGGTCCTCCAGGAATTTTCATGCCTTAGTGAAATTTATCATGCCTTTGCCTCATGTGGGCGCATTTGACCTTTGCTACTTCCATTTTATCCTTGAAGGCACATTTAGCATATCATGAGGGAAATTCCATACTTAGCAATTTTCTCCCTACTTTAGGCGCTTTTGATGTATCTTCATGCCATTCATCACTTATAGGTTTCAACGCCCTAGCCATGCCTTGGCTTTCTATTTTTAGTAAACTCAAAGAAATTAGGGTTTCATTGCATCTCATCTCGTTCTGAGTTGGAGCTAGCGTGGTTGTGCCTCCACTGACTTTTGTCACCTTGTTCATACCTTATCTGGCACCGTACATACTATTTTTAGCCATTTGCTATTTTTAGCAAACCCTAAAATTGATCAATTTTTGTATCTCTGTTTGCTCTGAAATTCACTTCACCTGTTCCTGATGCTGTAAGTGATCTGTTCACACCTGCCTTAGGCACAGTCCTGCTATTTATAGCCGTGCCCTGACTTACTAAAAATAGTAAGTTCTCCGATTTCACTCAAATTTTGCCAGTAGGTTGCTTGGATGATGCTGATATCGGTGGGGTACTTCATTCTGACAATTTCCGGATTTTACCCCCTATAAAAGTGGAAACCCTAATTGACTTGCATGTATCCTGAACGGTCTCCGTTTGGCTTTGTTTCTTTTGTATGTCGCTTTGTACGCTGAACTGAAGTGTTGGGTAACCGCTGGGCGGAAGCTGCTATTTATAGTAAGTGTCTAGAAAGTGGTCCATCGGACGTCGGATGAGTTTGCATGTCACAGTGCCCGTGGGATCTCAAAAAACCCAAAAAACTGGTCAACGTTCTGGCACTGGCTAAAAATAGTAAGTCTCTTAAAACCGACTCATTCCGTTTGCATGTCATACCACTGCGAAGCTCTCGCAAAACCCACATGGGATATCCGGACACGCACTGAAAACCACTGTATGCAAACCCTAAAAATAGCCTCTGAAAGCTGTACTCTGAAAGTCCTCATCTCGATTTGCATGTTATACCGTTGCGAAGGTCTTGAAAAACCCAGATCCATTCTCCAGTCATGCATTGGAGAATCGTACTTTTAAATCCTAAAAATGACCTCCGAAGGCTGAACTGCTAAAAATAGCCAATTGTCTGAATCTGTTCAAATTTCACGTGTAGGTGCTTTGAAGCTGCCTGAATGTGCTGAAGTAATTAGAATCCCGAAATCCTGAGGAGAAGACCTTAGATTAGGTACTTACTAAAAATAGTAAGTTGTCGGATTTTAGTAGGATTTCAGTGGGATCCAGCCTTGAGCTTCCTAATTGCACTGCTGCACTTAGATTTCACCTTGATAACCCAATTTGACTTGAAACAAGCCTAAAGGATGGAAACCCTAATTTCATAGACTTGGCAATTATTTCAATCTAGGTCAAAAGACGGGACATCCCCGGAAGGACAAAAGATCAAAGATAGAGAGAACCAAAGCCAAAAGACCAGAATGGAGCAAAATTAGGGGGTCCCCATTTTGGATGGGGTGATGTGTGAAAAAGGTCACAACAATTGCCAAGTCTACGAAATTAGGGTTTCTATCCTTCAGGCTTGTTTGAAGTCAAATGGAGTTATCAAGGTAAAATCTGAGTGCAGCAGTACAGTCAGAAAGCCCAAGGCAGGATCCCACTGAAATCTTACTGAAATCTGACAACTTACTATTTTTAGTAAGTACCTAATTTGAGGTCTTTTCCTTAGGATTTCGGGATTCTAACTACTTCAGCACATTCAGGTAGCTTCAGAGTGCCTACACGAGAAATTTGAACAAATTTGGACAACTGGCTATTTTTAGCAGTTCAGCCTTCGGAGGCTATTTTCAGGGTTTAAACATACGATTCTCCAATGCATGACTGGAGAATGGATTTGGGTTTTTCAAGACCTTCACGGTGATATAACATGCAAACCGAGATGGTGACTTTCAGCGGTACAGCCTTCAAAGGCTATTTTTAGGGTTTGCATGCAGTGATTTTCAGTGCATGTCTGGATATTCCATATGGGTTTTGTGAGAGCTTCGCAATGGTGTGGCATGCAAACGGCATGAGTCAATTTTCAGGAACTTACTATTTTTAGCCAGTGCCAGCATGTCGACCAGTTTTCTGGGTTTTTCTGGGTTTTTTGAGATCCCATGGACACTGCAACATGCAAACTCATCCGACATCCGATTGACCACTTTCTAGACACTTACTATAAATAGCAGTTTCACCCTAGAGGTTACCCAACACTTTAGTCCAGCAAGCAGAGTGACAAACAGTAGAAATCAAGGGAAGCGGGAGCAGTCCAGAGCGCATGCAAGTCAGATTAGGGTTTCCCCTGCTATGTCTAAAAATCATAGTTACGGGACTCGCCCAAACTTGGCAAGTCCCGAGCCGAGCACCCCTGGCCATGTCCTAGGAGCTCAGACGCGGACGCTGCCGAGTCCTGGCTGGACTCGCCGCTTCCTAGAGAGTCCCGAGCCTTGGACGCGGCCGGCGACAACAGAAAGAAAAGTCAATAAAAAAACACAAAACTAACTTTAAAGTTTTTTTTTTTTTTTTCTTATATTATCTCCCCAACCCTAAAAGCAACCTCATTTCATTCATTTGGCAAAATAGGAGGAGAAGAGAGAGTTGTGAGGAAAAATAGGAGGAGAAGAGAGGGCAACCAGCAAGCTGTTGAAGACAAATACAGGGCCACATATCATTTGGGAAGCTTCATAACAGCAAGGAGGTGCATTGAGAGCTCATTACCAGTGATTGGGAGGAGTTTGCATTGCATTCCAAGCCAAATATAAGAGGTAAGTTTGATTTTTATTGGTTTTTTTTGTGTTTTTTTAACAAATAATTCATTGTAATTTGAAAAATCATTGTTTTTTTTAGTTTGCATTTTTTTTTTACAAACCCTACTTGCAATTTAAATAATTTTATAAACCCTACTTGTTATTGCAGCCACATTCATTTGCAAATCAAAACATATTATTATTTTCACAATGTCTCAAACCCCAGGCAAAAAAGACCCTGCTTGGAAACATGTTGAAATCTTTCCCGAAATGAAAAAAGGAGAAGCAAAATGTAAATACTGCAAAACAATATATCATGGAGGCATAAATAGATTAAAATACCATATTGCACGCATACCCATCCATGATGCAGTGGGCTGCCCTATAGCACCTCTTGAGGCTGTCCGTGAAGTGCAGGTGCAATTAGAAACTTTTGAATTGCAAAAAGAAATGAAAAAAAGACAGAAGCATGAATTGATGAGTTTGGGAGTTGGAAATGGACTTGGTGTTGTTGGAGATGCTTCTTTCATGCCTCCATACCGTCCTAGTGCTAGTGCTTGTGCTAGTGGTACTGCTTCTGCACCAGCTATCCCTATGCATACTCCTACTGCTGGTGGCGCTAGTACTGCTAGTGTTAGTGGTAGTGGCAGTATTAGCATTGGCCCTAGAGTTCATAAATCTAGGGTGGACTCATATTTTGTACCATGCACTACTCCTGGTTCCCAACCGTCGCTTGAGAGCATGGGTTGGAACAAGGACGTACATGATGCAGCAAAAAAGACAATTGCAGACTTTTGGTACTATTGCACCATTCCCTTCCATGTAGCCAGGTAATTCTTTTTCGTTTAATTGTTTTAAAATTTATTATTTTAGAATCTAGATGTATCTCATTATCAAATTCAAATTTAGTGCAGTTAAAATCTTAAAACTTTTCATTTTACAATACTTATGTAACTTATTAATTTATTTATGACATGTTTTAGGTCACCTTTTTGGCAAAACATGGTTGATGCCATAACCATATGTGGGCCGGGGTTCAAAGCCCCTTCTGAAGATGAATTAAAGGGCCCACTTTTGACTCAAAAAGTGGCAGATGTGAAAGCACAATTAGAGGAGCAGCGTGAGCAGTGGAGGAGGATTGGTTGCACCATCATGACTGATGGTTGGACCGATAGGAGAAATAGGACGCTGCTTAATTTTCTAGTGTCCTCCGGAGGTAATTGTACTTCCCTCAATGCATTGAAATTTGAATTTGATTTAGTGATTAATAATTTAATATGGCTGATTTTTGTTTTTTAATTTATTGAATAACTGGTTTTGCTTATTCTTTCAGGTGACACCGTTTTCATTAAGTCCATTGATGCTTCTGCCCAATTCAAAAATGCCACATATCTGTGTGAGGCTATAGAGGAGGTGATAGCTGATGTGGGGGAAGAGAATGTAGTGCAAGTGGTGACAGATAATGCAGCAAATTATGTTGCTGCTGGTAGATTATTGATGGAGAGGCACCCTACTATATTTTGGACTCCATGTGCCGCCCATTGCATTGACCTCATGATGGAGGATCTTGGCAAGCTCCCATGGATCAAAACATGTGTGGATGCAGGTAGAAACATTTGCAAATTTATATACAATCACACATGGGTGCTTAACCTTATGAGGCAATACACGGGGTTGAGGGAGTTGTCTCGTCCTGGCATCACTAGGTTTGCAACTAATTTTATCACGTTGCAATCCTTGATTCGGTCAAAGGCAGCTTTAAGGCACATGTTTGTTGGTGAGGAGTGGTCTTCCTCATCGTTTTCTACAAGCACTGCAAGGATTGGTGTGGCTGATTGCATTTTTTATGAGCAAGGGTTTTGGACACCAGTGGAGGAGATTGTGAAGGTAAAATTTAATTCTTTATTATGTTTTAATTTTTAATCATATCTTTTATTTGTTTATTTTCATTCACACTTATTTGTGAAACATGTTTGCACTTTGCAGTTTATTGAGCCCTTGCTAGTTCTCCTACGAGTTGCAGATGGGGAGAAGCCCGCACTGGGCTACATATATGAGGGCATGGATAGGGCCAAAGAGGCCATTAGATCAGTCTATGGTGGAGTTGAGGATAAGCATCGTCCCGTTTGGGAGATCATTGATAGGAGATGGCAAAACCAACTTCATAGGCCCATCCATGCAGCCGCATGTTTCCTAAATCCGGCCTTCCAATTCCGCCGTGATATCCGTGGAGATAGAGAAATTCTTAGTGGGCTCTACTCGACGATAGAGCAGATGTTGTCCGCTGTTACTACACAAATAGTGCAGGAGTTAGATGCCTTCACTAAGGCACAAGGAGACTTCTTTGCATGTCAAATGACCAAAGACAGTAGGACAACATTACTACAAGGTAAAAATATATTTAAGGGCATAATACTCATCTTTTTATATTGTATTTTATTATTAAATGTTGAACTTGAAACTTGAAATGAGATTGATTTTGTTTCTTTTTCTCATCTCAGATAGCTGGTGGAGGTTGTTTGGTTCTAATACACAAAACCTGCAAAATATTGCCATTCGTCTATTGAGCCAGCCATGCAGTTCATCTGGTTGTGAGTGCAATTGGAGTATGTTTGAGCACATACACTCCAAGAAGCGCAATAGATTGACAGTGGAGAGGATGAATGACTTGGTCTATGTTCATTACAACCTTCGGCTCAGATACAGGAAGCTTTTTGACCACGACAACACCCCAATCAATCTAGATGAGGTTGATCCACAGTCTGAGTGGACCACTGAGGCTATAGATGTAGTCTTTAATGATGAGGACCTTGATTGGGTGACCAGGTAGAGAGAGAGGCTGAGGTTGTAGCCATGGCTGAGGAGGAGGCTAGAGCACGAGGAGACATAGCTACTGTTGGTGAGAGTGGCATGGAGAGTCAGACACAGGCAGAGACTATGGCTGCAGCTGCAACATCATCCAGGACCCTTAGACGCCTTCGTAGGAAGGATGTTGGCTCGCTCCACTATGCCATGGAGTCATAGAGTCATAGCTATTGTTTTGATATTTCATATTTGTATGGAACATTTGATGTTATGGATTTCATATTCCATGACTTTTGTATACATTTGACTAGTTTTATAATTTATATATCTAAGTATGCTATTACCTTCAGCAACGCAACTACAATTTGTATACTTTATACTTATGTGATCGTTGTATACTTGTGTATGTGATCAAATTTGCTTTTATTTGTGTTGTATTCAATAAAGGGTGCTTGAAACAAGTTTTAAATCCTTAAAAATCTCTAAATTTCTAGGTTTTTTTCAACTTTTTTTCATTTTGCCGAGTCTGCGCCGAGTCCAGGTCCCAAGTCCCCGAGTCCCGAGTCGAGTCACCCTAGCCGAGTCTGAGCCGAGTCCGAGTCTCGTTACTATGCTAAAAATAGATGGGAACGAAATGCAGAGATGTCAAAGCGAAGCACGCCACCGGGATCAGCATCTTTCAGGTCACCTACTGGCAAAATTTGAGCACGATCTGAATACTTACTATTTTTAGTAAGTCATCTCATGGCTATAAATAGCACGTACTGTGCCAGAGGCAAGTGTGAACAGGTAACTTATAGCATCAAGAACAACTAGAACGAATTTCAAGTCAAACGGAGATACAAAAAATTGATCAATTTTTAGGGTTTGCTAAAAATAGCATACCAGTGTGGATAGAGGGTATAAACAAGGTGGCAAAGTAAGTGGAAGCACAGCCACGCCTGCTCCAGCTCAAAACAGATGAAATCCAAGGGAACCCTAATTTCTCTGAATTTGCTAAAAATAGAAAGCCAAGGCATGGCTAGGGCGCTAGAAACTTATAAGTGATAACTAGCATGAAGACACATGGAATGCACCCAGAAGGAATAAGGGGGGTTAAAAATCTCTAAGTGTTGAAATTCCTCCAGCATGGGTCAAATGCGCCTGAGGTATGAAGAAATTGACAGGAAAAATTGCTAAGTGTGGAATTTCCTTCACACTAGGCTAAATGCGCCCTCAAGGGTTGAAATGGAAGCAACATAGGAGAAATGCGCCCAGAATTTCCTTGAGCAGGGGTCAAATGCGCCCACACAAGTGAAGACTAGCAAGAAAATTCTTCTAAGGCATGAAAATTCCTCCTCATACCCCTATTTGCGCCCAAGGTGGCCACATGAGGTAAAACATTGGAAGATAAAGGAAAATGCGCTAAGGTAAAGAGACTTTCCCTCTTGGCACATGAAATGCGCTTGGAAATGGAAGCCCACCATGCAAAACGCGCCCAAGGGAGGTGAGAAGACACAAAGGCGTGGAAGTTCCTTCACCACCCCTCAAATGCGCCTAAAGGTGGAAATTGACTAGATGAAATGCGCCATGAAATTCCTCTAGCACACATCAAATGCGCCCAAGGTGTTTTCCCCTCCACATGTTATATGTGCCTAAGGCAAAGGTAAAGGTAAGGGTGGTGTGATTTTGAAATATGCTAAGGGTAAGAAGATTTTCCTCCTCCACATGTGATATGCGCCCTTGTGATGAAACGGGTAAAGTGTCAGCCTCTAGGCGTGAAAATGCCTAAGGGGTAAAGGTAAAGGTTGATGCATAAGATGAAGTGCGCCCCTCATGGGTAATTTAAAATGAGTTTTCTAGGAATTTTTCCTAAGGCAAAAGGGGATTGCTAAGGCGTAGGGAGATAAAATGGAAGCTGACACCCCCAAATGCGCCCCACATGGGCAATTTAAAATTTTAATTATTTTCTAAGGGTGAGAAATGCGCCTAGGGGTGATGATAAAACTTTCTTCAAGCAAATGTGGAGTGCGCCCAGAGCCAGACAGAGGGAAAATTCATCAAGAGAAAATCACATAAGGTGCCAAGGCAGGGAAATGGAGAGTTGCAGGTGAGAAACGAGTCCAGAATAAAATGGAATAAACCTTAGCCATTTTATTATTTTAAAGTAATAGAAATTAAAAGTACCCCTTCATCCAAATACACATGAAAACAATGAGTTCTGAAGGGAATTTTCTTCTGGGTATTAAGCGTTCTCGATTGCGAGATGGTTTGAACTTGTTTCACGCCTTGCTCACATCATTTCAGTGGATATTTTTGCCTGGTGTCTATTTTGATAAATTTCCTAAGGAAAATTTAAAGAATTCCTCTAAGGCAAATTAAATGAATGAGTTTACTAAAGTGTTTCGCTGTAGGATTGAACTGGATAATTTTGCCAAGGCAAGAATGAAATAAAAATGACTTAGCGAGATAAATTAAAATTGTTTGAAGAAGTGAGTGATTTGATATTTTAAAAGAAGCAAATACGATGAGGCAGGCCTGTGCAGGGATGATGAAATTTTGAAATTCTAGAAGCTCAAGATTCTGATGCTTCGGATGACAAGTGTTGTGACTAGCAAAAGGGGGGAAAATGGAATTCAAAAATGTGCTAAGTATAGCCTCTACTGGATTTCGACTTGGCTATGAGATTCTAAGTCCTTTTCATATCTCTCACAAGTTGTTGAATGCAAAACACTCTCTGGGGCTGAAGTACGCATTTGTGAAGAGAATTTTCAAGTTGCTGAAAAATTCGAAATTGTGAAGGAAGCTTGAGGTTGCTAAGAGGTGCGAGTTGGCAAGAGGTTGAATTGACTGGGACATGGCTAAGCAAGTTTGGAGTTTGAAGCTACCGAAGTACGAATTTGTGAGGAAAGTCCCAAGTTGCTGAGAAGTCTTGAAGTTGCTGAAGAGTTCGAATTTGAAGTCTTGAAGCTTCCCAAATTGTTGAAGTACGACTTGAAGTTAAAAGAGTGGAATTGCTGAAAAGTACGAAGCTCCAGGCAAAGGTCCCAAGTTGCTGAATAATGAGAAGTACGATTTGAGAAGGAAGTCCTAAACTGCTGAGAAAGGCGAACTTGAAGAGAGAAGTTTCAAATCTGCTAAGGGCAAATTGCTGCAGGCAAACTTTTCCAAACATCAGACATTGTGTTGCAGCAAGTAGAGAGACTTCTAAAAAACGTTGAAGTGAACAAGAGTGTTGAGGTTTGCAGCTGAAAGTGACAAAGCGTTGCAGCCTTTTTATTTAAAAATCTGTTGGCACCCTCAATGGTGATTATTTTATTATTTTATTATCTTGTTTTCTAATGACTTTTGTTCCTTGCAGAATGGTTGAATCAAGCAGAAGAGTTGCAAGCAGAGGGAACCACTTTGAATCCGCAAAGGCAAACACATCAAGACAAGCAGTGATCAAGAAATTGAGCAAGTCCTTCTTGCCGAGGTCAAAATTTTCTTCAAAGTTGGGCAAGCTGGCTAACACGAACTTGGGCTTGTTCAACCTAGAGGCATTCAGGAGAAGGATAATGGGGACTGGAGGCCATCACCCATCAGTTACCTCACACAACATCGTAAGGAGCGGACTGTATGCAGCTGCCAGTTTTCCACCAACTATCCGGTGTCCAGAGCTCATCATAGAATGCGCCAACCACTACAATATAGAGCAGAGGACGATCACTTCGCCAGATGGCAAGATATTGGCCAACCTTACACCTGAAGCAATTGGAGAGGCATTCGGGATTCCAGTTCATGAGAAGATGATCTATAAAACAAGGGAAAGGGCTGAAAGGATGTACTCATCCACATTTGACAGGTGTATTGATTTGATAAATACCAGGTGGATGATCAAACCCAAGCCAACTCGTACAAAATTACCCAAACAGATAATCTCAGAGGATTTGAGACAAGAGTTTGGTGATTTGATAATGATGCTGAGCAGAGTTGGAGGATGCCCCCAAGCGTTCATCTTTGAACCTTGGATGTTTAATTATGTCAACTTGGTGCTAGAGGGCAAAGATTATGTGGATTGGGTACTAATGATAAGTGACAACATACATGAGCAGCTCCGTGGTGTGAGGAGAACAAAAACGTTTTACATGGGCTCTTACATTGTCTACATGCTGGCTCGCATGACGAAGTATAGGGGAATTTCCTATAAGGAACCAATCGGGTGTGGTTCCCATCAATTTAAGATGCATGAGGCTTGTCCACAATTGTATGTAACAAGCACCACCAACTACAAAAGGGTCAATGATGCCTTCACTATGCACATAACGAGGACCTTGCAGCAAAGAACCCATCACAAAATATCTAGGGAAGCACAAGAGTTGATTGAGAAGTTCGGGTGTTGGTTTATCCAATTTCCGAAGTTTACCTACATAAGGCTGCAAGGATTTTCTTCTTATCCTTATAGATTGCCCCGGTATCCCACAAACAGAATAGTGATGCTGGAAATATCTAGGCAACTTATTGCCTATGATAAGATTCAAAAGAAAAAGAAAGGTGTACTTGGATTCCCAATTACCATGGGGAATTCTGACGAAATCTGCCCATCACTACAAGCAGCTAGGGAGGCAGAAAATGAGCTCCAATTCTTCCACCTTTCCTACCACACCAGTAGGCATCATTACGATCCCCACAGGAACATCAGATGGATATTGTCAGAAGAGTTCAGACACAAGGCACAGATTGAGGACTTTTGGGCGAGTGCAGTGGATGAGATCGAGATCAGGAGGAGAATGTTTTCTCGGATACCGTTGGTGATGATCAGGGAATGTGAGATTGTCCTAGTGCCAAATCAAATTAAAGAAGACATAAACGTTGTACAGGCTGATTACGAGACAATAAGGGATACGCCTCTACCACTCCCACATTGGTCGGAGCCAAAGATTACCGACTTGGATACGCTCTGTATCCCAGTCTTAACATTCACACGGAGTTGGGTAGAGAGGCATGTCAGCCGACTTAAGGGAAGATCAATTCCCCTCACATATAATTTGATGGGAGACCACAGGTCGCCAACAGCTAGATAGAGAAGGCAGGGGGATCAAACTCCAAAGCCAAGAGGGAAAGAGCCAGTTCGGCCTGAGCCTCTGAGAGTTGAGGAATCCGTGTATACACCATCACGGGCACATTCCCCGAGTTTGTTGGAGGTGTCGCTATTTGCTAATCAGAGAGAGGTTAAATGCAGAACAGGCAGTGCAAGTGGCAAGTCAGCCACCTCGTAGAGAGTCAGTGGGCCAGAGCATCAACATGCCCCGAGAAGAAAATCAGCAAGAGACGGATGAGGGGACGGCCACTGATACTCAGTTTCAGCAGGAGATTGAGGCAGCTCTCGAGGATGATGCTACTTCAAATCAGGATGCCCAGAGCTCAGGAGATACTGAGCCTATCGATGACGATGAGCCTCGTCAGAACGATGGTAGGGAAGAAGTTCATGAGATAGAGGCCGAGGTTGAGCAGCCTTTTGTTATCTCAGATATGCAATAGGAGGTGTTGGAATTGCTAAGGTACAGGATGAGACGTGATCCTGTAGATGAGACTGATCCTGCAGTTGAGATGGAGGAGTTGTTGCAAAGGATCAGTGCACCTCCAACAAAGAAGAAGGCTAGGAAGTTCTCCAAAATATCAACAGATAAGGATGGCTCTCAAACGTTGCATATGGCAGTGCCTCGGGTAGAGTGTGATCGGGACGAGGCCATTCCCGAAAACTATGTGATTACAACTATGGAACTTAGCCGCCCTACTGGAGCACAAGTGGTTGAGGAGTGCGATAATTCCTATCGAGCACTCAAGGATAGATTGTCCTATGTTGAGAGCAAGTACAAGAAATTGAAGGTAGAGCACAAGACACTGATTGGCTATGTGCAACACTTGTCCCGTCCTTGTGGGCAAGAGAATCCGGCAATTCAGCTTCCAGCTGAATTTTCTAAGGAATCAATCAGTGAGTTAGAGGATTTGAAAAGGATGGCACAACAGGCAGACAAGTGGGTTGCTAGCATTCGTGCTAAAACAGGAAAGTTTATGGAGGATCTTGCACATGCCTACTGGCAAGCCTCCGATATTATGGCAAGGATGGATGTAGTTAACCATGCTTGGGGTGAGGCTCGTATCTATCAGACGAGAGTTGTTCTCCGTTTAGGGGCTTTGATGAGCATACCTCTACAGATTTTGGTTGAGGGAGGTGTGATTCAGCAGGGGGATAGACATGACTTCGCCGGATGGTACTCTTCAGTGGTCACAGGCCAAGGATTCTATGATGCATCACAGACGGATTCTGTCAAGGTCAAAAAGGCCACGACGAATATATTGGATGGAGTCCTCAATACATTAGAGGCAATCTTTGCCAGGAGGTTGACTTCTGAAGAGGTGACTGCATATGGTTTGAAGAACAGACTAATACCATTCTTTTCTGAGGTGAAGACCTTCACACAGGATGACTTCGAGAACACTTCTACGTTCTCCAGCATTATACAGAACACCCAGGACGCCCTTGTTGCCTGGAAGAAATCTTGTGCCCGACATGGGCAAACAATTACAGTTTTGGAATTCAATTAGATCACATTCCTCCCATTTCGGATCAGGAGGTTGAGGCAGTGTTGGCCAGGTTCATCAGGTTTGCAGCCAACAAGAAGGAGAAAGGAAACGCCCTTCTGGATGATGATCTTCTGGAAGGGGATGATGTGCATTGATGGCAAATAGTGGTTCATTGATGAGGAGTGGAGAATCTTCAGCGCATCCATTGCCCCACTCCTCTCAGTGGCGGTTTTTAGGGCTGGAACCCTAATCAGGGCTTAGGTGGCTCAATCTGGGCCTTCTATTGTATTTGAATCTAAGCCGTCCACTGGACTGGGCTAGATATAAAAGGGGTATCCCCCCTCATTTGTAATATATTAGAGTTAGACAGAAACCAAAGATAGAGTTGAGCTAGATAGAAGTTAAAGAGTAGAGCTAGGAGTTAGCTTAGTTTGGAAAGGAAAGAAAGACTTTCCCTTTGAAGGTTTTTGTAAAAGATTGTTGTGTAAGACTCTCATAATATAAGGATTTTCATTGATTGGTGATTCTATCTTGCATTGTGGGTAGTTGACGAGATCTTTTCATCTTTCCAATTCAAGTAGAGTAGAGTAAAGTAGACTTTGTTTTATGCAAGTAGCTGTTAACTGTGGAATGCGGCGTTGGTTTGAACAAATCTTCCTTTATCCATACCACTAGCGGGCTTGTTGATGGTAAGTTTGCCCTACATGGTCAACTGGAATATCAGTACATAACTTCGGTTGTGATTCGTGTGTCCACTTGCATCGTTGTGACGGAGTGCGCATGTTGAATCACAATTTGAACATCTTATCCATCCTTTGAAGATTGCACCAGTTTTGTCATAGTTGTCCGAAGGGGAGACGAAACAAAGTTTGGTTTGAAGATTGCTTAAGTCAATCCTCGCATTCCACCCTTAGAAATAGATTGTAGACTCCCTATCCCTATTCCCTTTAAATTCAGTATTTCCCAGTCAGTTCAAATATTAGAGCATCATAGTCAAAACCCTTCATCTGCTTGGCAAAAAAAAAATCGAACAATTACGTAAGTCCCCTTGGAATACCCAGCATATTCACATCAACCAACTAAGTCTATTCGCAATAAAAGGAACCTTGGAGTTGAACGCATGAACTTTCACGCAATCTTAGCATGCGGAATACTTTGATCAAGAGAGAATAGAGTGACCGTTGGACATTTTTATTTTGTGTTGGTGTTGTCATAAAACACACGTCAACAGGACCCCGTACTGAAAGCGGCAACATTCAAGATATCATGGAGTACAAAGATGCATTTGCCTGGACGTATAAAGATCTCAAGGGGATATTGCCAAAATTGTGCGTACACAAGATTCCCCCTTGTACCAAAAGCACAACCCATACGAAAGAGACCGCCGAATGAACAAAAACTATGTTGCTAAAGTACAAGAAGAAATTGAGAAAATGTTAGAAGTGGGAATCATCTTCAAAGTTGAAGTCAACAACTGGGTTTCAACAATCGTCATATCACTAAAGAAAGAATTTGAACAGATTTGGCTATGCGTAGATTTCAGAAGCGTGAATGCGATGACGCTCAAGGATCCATTCCCAATCCCCTTCACCAACATAATCCTCGAAGAAGTGGCTAGTCATGAAATGTACTCATTCATGGACGGATTCTCAAGCTACAATCAAATAAGCATTGCCGAAGAAGACAAGTTGAAGACGACATTTGTAGTTGAGGATGGAGTATATGTGTACAACTGGATGTTGTTCCGGTTATGCAACGCTCTGACAACCTTCCAAAGAATCATCCTAGACATTTTTGATAAAATGTCAGTGGGGAATTTCAAGGCATTCCTCGACAACTAGTCAATCTACAGTGACCAAGAGAAACATTTGAAGGCACTTGGAGAGTGTATGGAACGTTGCAAAGCAGCATGACTAGCGCTAAACCCAAAAAAGTGTCGATTCATGGCAAGGCAAGTTGTTGGGCCACATCGTCTGCAAAGCGGGACTCAAGACGGACCCCGACAAGATAAGGGTAATCGTACAAATGGAAGCCCTGCAAAACATCATTGGCGTGAAGTCATTTCTCGATCATGTCGGGTACTACAAAAGGTTCATCAAAAAAATTCGCCCAGATTTCCTATCCACTGGACATACTTACCAAAACGGGACAACCATTCGTGTGAATGGAAGATCAAGAAAAAGCCTTCAACAAGTTGAAAGTACGACTAATTAGTTCGTCAATCCTGGCATGCCCTGATTGGAGTAAAGAGTTTCATGTGCATGTCAACGCCTCAAATTACGCAATCAGAGCAACACTGGCACAAGTAGGAGTGCAAGGGTTAGACCACTCGATATTTTTTTGCAAGTCAGTTGTTATCGAAGGTAGAAAAGAATTACAGCGCGATGGAGAGTGAAGCCCTCTAGATGGTGTACGCCATGCAAAAAAATTGGCACTACTTGTTGGCTACACCCTTCATGTTCTACACTACCATCAAGCCCTCATGTACTTGGTAAACAAATTGATCATCCAGGGAAGGGTAAGCCAATGGCTCTTACTATTACAAGAATTCACATTCACTATAATCGTATGGTCGGGGAAGAGTCATGCCATCGCCAACCAGTTATCAAGAATTCATTCTAGTGAACCACCTGAGGGAGTGAACGAAGACTTCCTTGATGTGCACTTGTTTTGGATAGCAGCACTACCGCCATGGTATGAGAATATCGGAGAGTATCTGTCCACATCCACCTTTCTGAAGGAGATGCCACCAGGACAAAGACAAAAGTTAGTACTAAAGAGCAAATTATTTCAGCTCATTAATGGTCTATTATATAAAGTGGGGTTTGATCATCTATTGAGACAATGCGTCATGCACGAAGAAATTCCAAGAGTACTCAAGGAAGCACATGAAGGTCTTGTTGGAGGGCACATGGGATTGGATGCCACAACTCCGAAAGTTCTCTTGGCAAGATTGTGGTGGCCAAATATACACACAAATGCCCGAGAGCGGGTGGTAGGATACGACACATGCCAGAGAGTCGGCAAACCTCTCAAAAGGGATTACATTCCATTTTTCCCATCTCAACTTCAAGAACTTTTCGAACGATGGGACTAGACTTCATCAGTTCGCTGAAAGTCAACCAATTACATCAGTGTAGGTACATAGTCATTGCTACCGAATACTTGACAAAATGGGCAAAGACTTGAGCACTACCAGACAACACGACAATTAGTATGGCAAGATTCATATACGAGCAAATAGTTAGGAGGTATGGCATATCGATTCAAATTACAAGCAGCAGGGGAGGACACTTCATCAAGCATGTCAATCGCCTAATGACAATGGAGTTTCGGATTTTTCACAACTTGCCAAGTTCATACTACCCAAGAGCAAATGGGCAAGCAGAATCCACAAATAAGGTGCTCGTATAGATCATTCACAAGTCGTGTGGCATCAAGGAAGCTAACTAGGAAGACAAACTACCAGTCATACTATGGGCGTACCGTACGACATACAAGGTGAGATCAGGCCACACACCATTCAAATTGATGTATGGTCTAGGAGTTGTACTTCCCGTCAAGTACATGGTGCCTAGTTTGAGGATTGTCGTTGAGAACCGACTAGGCAACACAGAGAGTTTGAAGGAAAGGCTATTTCGGTTGAACAAATTGGATGAGAAGAGAGTACTCACACAATGGGCCATGGAGTTGATGCAGAAAAGTACTTGCACAACAAACACCTCCGACAAGCAAACTTTCGTCTAGGGTAGTTAGTTCTCAAATATAACAGTTGTACCAAATTGAAGCCCAGTAAATTCAAGGTAAGATGGCTTGGACCATTTAAAATCAGGGAAGTTGGCGAGAATGGAGTCGTTAAACTCAAAAACTTAGAAGGAACCTTGCAGCAAGATTCCATCAACGGGTCAAAACTGAAATTGTACAAGGAAAGAAGGGAAGCACCAATCGAGACAAATATGCTAGGATACACAACGAAAAAAGATTGGACCACAAGCGAAATCGGAACCATGGAAGAAGAGAACTGAGAAATAACTAGGAACTAGTTTACAATGGAGGAAGATTGGACAAAGGGAGGAGATCAAAAAATTGTGGAGAGACTAGTCAAGAAACCAATAGAAGGAATTGCAGTGCCACAAATACATAAACATTTAACATATGCCCTATTGGGAACACCTACACTATGGAGAAGAATATGGGGCTACTGGAAGTTATATGCACCCTACGAAGGAGAAAGAAGAGGGTACATGGCCTACGAAATCGATGAAGCTAAGAAGGAAAGAAAGAAAAAAGCATCCAAGAATGAAGATTCAGAGGACTAGGATGGATATGACTTGGATGAATATCTAGAGGAGGAAGGACCGTGCCTAAAGACCTTAATAATGGCGGAAGATATGTTCATCACCCAGTAATCTGGACATAATGAAGAAGTAATCAAATATGTCAAGGAACATAATATGGAACCCCGTCCACTGCTGACCTATGGCAGGTAAAACCTAATCCAGTGGGGCCACTCATGATCAAGGGAGAGAACGTAACATGGTACCAACAGTATGGAGGATGATACATCGACGACAGCTATAAAGGTATTGGATCCCTCTCGTAGATAAAATCTTTGACTTAGAATATCTCAGAATATGTTGTGAAGAAGAGTGTTATAAAAGACCACCTTTTTCTTGTAAATGGTGGTATACATCAAAGGTGAAGGTAAGAAGGCGTGGTGACATGAAAAGCCAGAAAAGAAAATTTGATGACGAAGAGAATAAAAAGAATAAAAAGCGAAAAATTAAATTGATGGAGTTGAAAATGATTAAAGTTCCTGAAAGTGAAAAAAGCAAAGAATTTCAAATACAGAAAGGAAAAAATATTAAAGTGGAATTGAAAAATATGAAGAAATTAAAAAAGGAGACATGAAAATATTCCAAGGGGTAACTATAAAAAGGAAAAAAATGAAGAGGCAAAATTAAAAAATATTAAAGTACCCCCAAAAGGGAAAAATAAAAGGCAAATTCAATTCGAAGTACTTATACAAGGTTTGAGAGGAGCACACAAGCAAAAAGAGGGAAAACAAGGCATCGTACGACAAGTTTGGGAGAGTACAGAGGACTCCATACTGTGGTTGAACAAAGACCATACGACACAACCGTATGCAGAAGACAAAAGAAAAGGGCTCATATGAAGTACAGATTGTACAGCGTGGAAGTAGTACCATACAGCAAAACTTGTTTGCAATTGCACGGAGCATCATATGGCAATCCATAACCAAGACAATACAAGAGCACAAGTGTATCTTACGCCATTTTCAACCTGAGACTATATGGACACAAAGGGATGATCTAAGGCCATACTCGTACGACGAAGGCAATAGCGTACGATGTGAATGGAGCACATTACGACAAGAACACGTACAACAATTTGGTGACAGGGTAGTACTGCAATAAGGAATCACTATACAATGAAACAATTTTATAGTACGATAGCTGCAACACACTAGAATCATATTGGGGTTCATTGTACGGCGATTTGAGGACCTGCAGAGGAGAGAAGGTGACGTACGGCATATGGTGGCAAATGTAGCAATTTCCATACGACCAAACAATTTTAGAGTGCAACTGCAAAAGTCTAGGAATACAATACAGTGGACTTAAATCTTACAACATTCACATTATCCAACACAAGCATTTGAGGCTGGTTAGTATACGGAGTTGGCGAGTTATTAAATTCAGTTGCTTCAACCATTTCCGAAAGTGTATTTAACTTGTGTCGAGAAGTGCCAGAAGCTTATTGCCAGATAGGCACAGCTGCAAGCAGCAGTAAAGGGAAACGGCTAGCACCTTTTAGACCCCACATTGCATCGAGGAAAATGGCAAAGGGGGAAGATGATGACACTGTCACAGCAGACACCATCACCTGGGGTAGTCTCAACAGGAGCGAGTGCCAATCATGGTGGCTAGGAACACAAGACAATCACGTGCTAAAAACAGCACTTCAACACGTGCACGCGGATAAGGCCACCTAGTTGCCATTCTTTAATTCTCAAGAATTCGAGCCCTACCTGTGTCAAATGATAGTACGACACTCCCACGAGTTGGTGATTGACTACAGAGGGTGCCCCGTGACTATATCCTACACGCCTGCCAAATTCACTAGGGTATTCGGGATACCTTCGAGACAAGCATCAATAGCCAAACCCACGAGGAAGATGTCACAACAACAAAAGGAGTCACTTTTGGAGAGAGTATGTCCTTCCGACCTCACTCAACAGGAGAAGGATAGTATTTGGAGTGCAGGTAACAAAGGTTTGAGGAAGAATTTGCTCGCCACTCCCAAGTGGAAATGCATTCTAGACTTGATCAAATGCAAACTCACAAGAGCTAGCAGAGCGTCGAATATTGCAGTGTGGATGATTACTCTCATGCTTGGACTAAGTATGGGAAGAGTGTATATTTGAGCGAATATACTCTCAGAGAGGATACGAGAATTCCTGTGTTTGAAGCACAAGGCCTTCTACATGACCCAACATGCCATTAGACTCCTATTGGACGCCATCTACATGCAAGTACCCTCCAGTAAGTGGGTAGACTCCAACCCGTAGGCCAACTAGATGCGTCATGGCCAGCTGTCTTCTATGGGCCAACTTGGGTGTGCAGACAACAAGGGAGGAGACACCTCAACTAACAGCACCACCAACAAAGAAAAGGAAACAAAGAGACACTTTGCCTACTTCACCGAGCAAGGACGATTACGAGGCCATAGAGTTATCTTCCTCCACAAAGATGAGTACAAAGGAGGTTTCACACCCAAGGGAGGCAGGCTCTCAAGAGGATGTTGAGGAAGTTATCCCCGTACAGCCAGCTATCACAGTACAACCAACCATCCCCGTGCAACTAGTACCTGCCACTACAGTCGTACCAGTTATAGCTCCATCTCCTACACACCCAGTAGTGGCACCACTACCAACACCACCAGCATCGCCACCACCAGTAGCACCATCAATAGCAATGCCACCTACAACTGACGACAACATTGAAGAGGATGCAAGTATCGACGAATGGTTTGGGTCGATGGGGGCACCACCAAACGCCCCTCCACCAAAGTCGCCAAGATTGTTGACCGAGGGCACAGCGCCACCACATGAGTGAGAGTTGGTCGACATGGCAATTGACACTCAAACGGGCCTTGAAAAGCCCTCACACCACCCCCACCAGCCACAAACACGGCCATGGCGAAAATGTCAGAGACAAACCCACAACCACATCCGGCAAAGTCAAGCGAGGAGTCTAGTGAGAATGAGTCTGAGGGGATAATCATTGAGATTGGTCGGTCAAATGCATACGACCCCCTTGGCACAATATAGAGGTACCTTGGAGAGCTTCAATCCATGGCGAGAGTGATTTATGAGGTAGGGGAGATATCTCAGCAGCTAGATATTGACCATGATCCGTTGATTGCACAGGAAGCGTAGAGGATCTCGGCATTCATGCAGGTTGGATGCGAAGGAGAAGTTTTTAGATGCTTCATCTCACAGTGATGGTCGAGAGTGGAGACGACTGAGATGTCGACAGCTTGGCATTCCCCAAGACCTACAGCTAACAAAAGTCTTAGCTTTTTATGGGATGGAGCTTTGCTACAAAGATGTTTTTATCAAGTTGTGTCAACACATAGCTTCCATTGAGGAGGCTATACAGTCAAGAGAGAGCGCACTCGCACAGGCCGAGACTATCCGAGCAAAGTTAGTTGATCATATCCGCAGATCTCAAGAGCAATTGGCTTAGGCAACAACGCCAAAGTGTGCTCGGATCATAGCCCTCGAGTAGATGGTAGCAAAGAGAGACGAACAATTGGTTGAGCGAGATGCTGAGCTAGCCGAGAGGGGCAAAGAGTTACAACGAAAGGTACAGGAATTGGTGGCTAACTAGAGGCTCCAACATCTTTGCCAATAGCACTCGGCAACATCCACACCCACATCCTTCGAACATCCAGGGGTGTCTTCTCAACCTCCCTCCTCTCAGTGATCTCTTTTTGATGTATGTACAGTCCCCAATTTTGTTGTTGTGTCGTCTAGAAGATGACTTTCTTTTTGGGGGGGTTGATGTAGTCAACTGAAAGTTAGTTGAAAATTTTTAGTCGGCTAGATGATTAATAAATGATTATGTTTTGGTTTTACATATTAGTCCCCAACGGTTGTTATAGTCAGTTGGTAGTTACAAAGAGTTGGTAGTCTTAACCAACATCGGTCTACTATTTATATGTACTTGTTCATAGTTAGGGACCGTTATGATTTTCATGTACTTATGGCAGATCTATGAATGAATGAGAATAAAGTTATATCTTTTGAAACATGATTGGTATTCATTTATTTTGTAAGTTTGTTACTATCGTTTACTCTGTAAATCCTTTAAAGTAGAATAAGCGAGTAAACACCGTGCAGGTCCCATTCTTCAACCCAAGAGTTTGAACCATCCTTGAAGGTGATGGTGACGAACTATTGCAGACATGCTCACAAATCGGTCAGTGACTATAGAGAGTGCCCAGTAACTATCTCTTTTTGGCCAACAAACTTTCATAGAGTGTTCAACATATCAGCCACAGGCACCATCATGTGCAAGCCAACAGTGAAATTCACCCAACAAAACAAGGAAGCATCAATTAGGAGAGTTTGTTGACCCGACTTAACCTAGTAGGAGAAGGACAACATATGGAGTGCAGGTAATCAGGGTTTGAGGAAGAATTTTTTGGCTACACTAGAATGGAAGTGCATAATGGACTTAATCAAGTGCAGATTGACAAGAGCAAGCAGGGCTTCCGATGTGGCAATATGGATGATTGACTACATGATCCAGTTGAGCATAGGGAAAGTGTACAATTGGTCCAGATAATTGTTGGAGAGGATCAAAGAATTCTTGGCACAGAAGCATAAGGCTTTATGCATGTCACAACATGCCATTGCCCTTCTACTGGATGCTATCCACACTCAGGTTCCAGCTGACAAGTGGGGGAAATTTCAACCAGTAGCCCAAATAGACCCATCATTTCCAACAACATTCTACTAGACCACTCTGGCCATACAAGCAATAGGGGGAGAAGAGATGACTTAGCCAGCTAGAAAGAAGAGGAAACTGAGAGAGGCATTGGGCGATAGTGCAGAAGAGGACGTGCCAATAGAGTTGTCCTCCACATCGGCCACCACACCGATAAAGGAGGTATCACTAGCAACCAATGCGCATTCACTGCCAAATATGGACATAGATGAGGTCATACCATTGAGCGAGACGGCTACAGGAGTGCCACCACCATAGTCAACCACCCTGCCAACAATAGCATACTATCAAGCACACTACCAGCACCATCGATGGCATCGCCAGTGGCACCACTAGTGACACTACCAACACCACCAATGGTAACACCACCATCGCAAGTGCCAACGCCAAGATTGCTAGAACCGCTAGGCCTACCACTAAGAGTGTCAAGTACACTGCCAAGATTGTCAAGTGCACTGCCAAGACCACTAGTGGCACCTCCAGGATTGCCAAACACATTCCTGAGATCGCTAGCTACATTGCTAGTGCCATCAATTATAGTTTATGCACAGCCAGATACCTTGCCAGGGGATATTCCCATACCTACCGATGTTACACAAATAGAATGGTGGTTAGATTTGCTTGGGATACCAACACATGTTCCAGCGTTCCCCTCACCGAGTCCTTTCGGAGTTATGGCCAAGGGACTTGAACAGGATCCATCAATCATGGTGATGGAGTGTATAGAGCTAGGCTATTCACTGGAACAATCACCAAAAGTCATGCACACTCAGGAGAGTGGGGGACTCCCTCAGATGCCTTAGCCACCTTCGCCTACACAAGAGTTACCGCCTAACCCATCGGGTGAGGACGACGAGGATGAGTTGAGTGGGTCAGAAGGGCTAATCATTGAGATAGCCAAGCCCAACAAGACAAATCCACTTGGTACGGTCCAACGTACATCTAAGACCTCCAATCAATAGCAGTAGTGATGTAGGAAGTGGGAGACATATCAAAACGACTGGACATAGGGCAGCCTAATGGTGGCAAGGGAGGTGCAACAAATATTGGCATTCGTGCAAACAGAGTACAAGGGAGAATTCACTCGCTACTTCACTTCTAGAGGATGGTCGGGAGTTCAGACTCCAACAATGATGACATCTTGGCACCCTACCAAACCTTCACTAGGGGGGAGGGATGCTAGGGTGATCTCAGCCTTGTTCAGTATAGAAGCTTCCTTTAGAAACGTAGTCTACAGGTTGAAGCTTCAGATGACATCCACTGACGGTGTTATACAAGAGAAGAATGAGGCTCTACAAATGGTGCATAAGGTACGAGAGGAGTTAGCTAAGTGTAAACAAAAGTTTCAAGATCAGTTAGCTCAACAGACACATCTCACAACCAACAAGTGACCCAAAGCGTCGATCGTGGAGGCAAAGATGGTAGAGATGGAGAAGGAGACAAAGCAAAGAGTGACAACCATGGAGGCCAAGCTAGCAGAGGACAAAGAAATTGACCAAGCAAAACACCAACTGATGGAGGCTACACAAATGGTGAAGGTAGCAAGAGAATGGGAGATAATTGTTGAGCACCAGCTGAGGATGCGCATGGAGGTTCGCAGGCTACAGGAGTTATGCTTGCTAAGGTCCACCCCTACATTGTCCATTCATCCAAGGACATCCTCTGACCCTCCTCCTTAGTAATTGTAATTGGGGTTTTGGGTTGTCAACTCCAAATTTTGTTGTTATCGTCTAGAAGACGACTTTCTTTTTGGGGGGGTTGATGTAGTTGGCAGGATAGAAATAAATAATTATGTTAATATGTAATTAAGTCCCCGAGCGTTGGATGGTTGTACTTAGTAGTCAGCGATGGTTGGTGTCCTCAACCAACGTCAGCTGGCTATATATTGTATGTTTGCATTTGTAGTCAAGAACCGCACACATTCTGTATTATGTACTTATTGCCTATCCGATGAATGACGAATACAATACATATATTTTGTGCATTGTCCAAGTAATTAAAATGTTTTCTTACAGCTGTTATACATTTCCCTTTACTCTGTGTTAATCGGTCAAGTAGCCTTAATCAAAAGAAACACCAAAGCCAAATCCCAAACCATTGTGCACTGATCGCAAACAAACTTACTACAGTAAAGTAAATAAAATGAAAGGATTATGAAAAATTCCATGCATTATACCAAAAGGAAGTGCAATCAGGAAAAAGGCATTCATCATAAACAAATGAAAAGCCAAATTACAATTTTGAAATGTTTATGCATCACCAACTGAACACATCTGCAAACTTTATCCTATTGTGCACAAAAAAATATTTTGTAGCTCTTCATTTTTAAATCTTCTTTCATATTTCAACCAACTAAAAGAGAAAACATAAATAACCACATACAAAACTAGGAAAATGTCTATTTGAACACTTGCACTTTGTCACCCTTGTGCGGATTACCATCATTCAATCTCACACAGCAAACTACCTACACACCAAACTTATGTATCCATCCATGTTGAACACCATACTATGTATTGCAGTCATTTTGTGTATAAACTATGTGCCCCAAACCAAGCCTTTCACTGAAAATTTCAAGCAGCTCTCTATAATTGTAATGTCCCCCTTTTGGTAGTAATCCTGTCAGTGGCTCATCAGCCTATTCCGAAATCCTGTAGGCTAGTTGAGGTGAATCAAAGGGTTCCAATTTGAAGGTTTTTGTGATCCTTCCTCAGTATTTACTATTTATAGTAAATACTATTTTTGGCAGTTAGCAGTTGTCAGCCTTCAGTTCATCACGTCATTGGAAGCAATATTCAGTACTAAGCCTTGGCCGTTAAAAATATTATTTTAATGAATCTCTTCATTAAAAAGGCAAATTATTCTAATTTGCAGTTGACCCCTTGGCCTAAGGTATTAAATTTAAGTTGTGTTAAAAAGGGGGCTTTAAGGGTGGCGCCTCATGAAGTGAATTAAAAGTGTTTTTTATTAATTCTTCCTTGTCTCAAGTGGGACGCATTTTGTGAAGAATTATATCTTTTTTGGAAAATGAAAAGGTGTTGTCTTTTGGCGTACCTTCTTGGAGGATTTGAACAATCTCCTCTTTTCCTTTAAAATTGAGGCTTGACTCCAGCATTTGTTATTCAATGTTTATGCTATTGTTATGCTGTCGAAATGACAACTTGTTTCTTCGAGGAATGTTGACCTCCTAGTTCAATCCAATTTCGTGTTTGAAAGATAACACCTAGTTGGTTCTTATTACTGCTTCTCATCCAGACTAGCAGATTGAGCCTCACAATTGAATTTTTTGGTGATAGTTTCAGTTCTGGAGTTGTTGTTATTGTTATGGCTGATTGGTGTTTTTGCTCACAGCTCTCTTGTTGAATTTATTTCTGTTATGGGTATTTCCTCAATATGATTCTATGCCTTGGGCGACCCTCTCCAAGGAATTGCAGATTTTAATATTGAGTTTCTGATTTTTTAAAAAAAATTTGCCCCTCTTGAAGGTCGTACATTTCCAGAATTGACTTTGGGATGCGTGCAAAATTAATATGGAGTTTTTGGTACAGTTTGTAAGTTGGAACATGGGCGCCTTTACTCCTAGCAGCTGCTGCATTTGATTTCACGCCATTCGGTAGAGATTTGCTGAAGTTATGAACAATTTAGTGAGTCACAATTGCTGGTAATTCATTTCCAGTTTTGCTGTTTTCATTTCAGACTTGTTTCAGTTTGAACTTCTAGTCTTTCCTTCATCTAGTTTGTTGTTATCTAACGCGAAGTCATCTAGTTCTTGGTGCTTTGAATCTTTGTAATGTTCATGTAATTTGCAGCTTTTCCTTTCATTGTAAAACTATAAACAATAGTACTGTTCCAGTTATTATTGCTGCAATTATTTCTTAATAACAT
Source organism: Sequoiadendron giganteum (assembly GCA_007115665.2). Lineage (NCBI taxonomy): Eukaryota > Viridiplantae > Streptophyta > Pinopsida > Cupressales > Cupressaceae > Sequoiadendron > Sequoiadendron giganteum. Next base: position 486,258,692 of record CM021106.1, read on the forward strand.
TAAGCACCCCTGGATGGTATACCGCCAGTGTGGAGAAACAAATTGTTCAATCTTTCAAGTGGTGAATCCCCACTCTTCAGTGGATGTCTACCACAGCAGAAGAAGTAATCATTTGTAATCTTTTTCCCCCACTGTTTGGTGGTAACGTGGAAAGTTTTTTGGCTGGTTATCCACCTTGTTTCATTTGAATTCAGTAGTAGTACTCCACCATATGTTAGCACCTCGCCTGCCAAAGGATCTTGAGTGCACATGCTTGGTGTCGAGTTTAATATTTCTCTTTCAGTATAATTCTCGTACTCATCAATTTAGTAGATCCTAGGGATCCTCTGACCATATGCCCGCCCCTCCTCCTTAAGTGGTTTTAGGGCGCATTCTTGGTTAGAGTTCTTTCTTGTACGTTTTGGGTTATGCTAACCTTGACGGGTGATTGATTCTATTGTAAATGTTCATAAAAAACAAAAAAAAAATTGAGAGAGAATATTTCAATAATTGTGCAACACCATGCAAGTATTCCAAAAGCCTTTTCCACTTTTGTGCACAAAATATCCTCATATTTCTTGCACTCTTTGTATATTCCTTTCATCTGCACCTGAGCAAAAATCCTAGTCAACTATGCAAGCACTCACACACAATAGCTGAGACCTTATATAATTGAAGAGTGAATATAGAAAAGACCGTGTGCAGGTCAGTCAGCCTCCTTTCCTTAGCATCTTCCATATATATTCTTTTTATGCCTTGCACACTTTGATTCTTAGAATACTTTCCCTGCATGTATAAATATGTTCCTTTTCATAGAAGGTCTAATATGCCTAGCATGTCTTAAAAAGTTGCTTGTATGCATGCTTGAAGTATTCAATATAGGAGCATGACAATGGCGTACTCTCTCTCTCTCTCTCTCTTAAATGCTGTGTTGCACAAATGGAATTCACTACTTTGCTAGCACGATGGTATCATTAAAACAATTCTCCATATTAATTGTGTACCATTCCTTGTGGGACTCTCTCATGTGCTGCCTATGGTGTCCACACCACATTTTCCAACCTTCTTGCATCTAGTTTCACATTTTCGGCTTCACTACCAAATATTTTACATGCAGCTAAAAGATTTCATAACCATCCCTCACTAATCATGCACACAGCCTTGCTAGCCTAAGATTATTTTTCATACCCGCACTTCATATCATTTGCACCATATGCACATTCCATACCGGCATACAAGGTCTGCTTAGGTTGACCAGAACGTTGAACCCCACACACAGGAATGAAGGAAAATAGATATATATTGCTCATGGACCATGGATTCGAGCCCATCAAATATTCTCCATAAAACTTCATCCCTGACAAACACATTACAACAAAATATTACAAACATGGAAGAAAACAAAAACCAACAATTCTAACAAAAAAATCCCCAAAGCTACACACCCAACAAAATCACCAAAACATTCTCAACAGACCTTCCAATACTATAGATCTAATAACAAAGATACACCAAAGCAACAAAAAGGGGAAATATTTCCCAGATATAAAGCACCAACAACATTACTAACACCAAATACTCTCAGATATACAAATAAACCCTTCACACATTGAAATTTCTCCATAGCAAAGTGCTGATTGGGTCCTGACAAAGGAACCAAATGTTACCAGATTCGTCCATCTCTGCACTTCAACCCTTCTAGTCAAAAATTGAACATCTGAGAACCGACTTTCCATTTGCAGCAACCCCAAAGGGCAATCTCACCTGAGGTGCATGTGAATTCAACACCCAATACTTGGTCTGCCATAGAAATACCCGTAGATCTTAACATATACACATATGACAAACATGCAAAGACAACACACATGAAACAACAAAACATGGAAACTTCTCATTATTCCAAAATGAACAGGTACGTACAATGGCCTCCTTGCAAGGGAGAAGCTAAAATCCTATCTTCTTGCCTCTCAAATCGTTTCCCTCTCAAAGCCTCTCTCTAAGATTTTCCCTCAAATCCTCTCTCTACAAATGAATATGAAGTAGTATATAAATATGCAATCTCCCCTATTTTACAATAATATCTTATAATGCTACAAATTTAGGACTAGAATTAATTACATAATAATTGAATCATAATGGCCTACTTTTGGTGCCACCATTCAAAGGGAAGGTACCTCTTTTTCTTTACATTTACTTCCAAAAGTCCTTCCACATCAGTAAACTCCACTCAACAACGAAACTTGTAGGAGAGAGTGTACAGGAAGCAATTACAGAACCTTACCTGAATGTTGAAAATTAGGGGCACCTCCACCACCTTTTTCTTTGTACATATCTTAAGTCATCTAACACCCTAACATATGCTTTTAAATATGGGACCATTCAATTACAAAGATTTCTTTCCTTGCACCCACTCTGACTCTTGATATATCTTTACCTCTGTAGCTTTAAGTCTACAACTCAATTTGATGCTGGTGAAAAATACAAATTCAGTAGTGCACATAAAGACTAATAAAAAGGACATGCATTCTAAGATGAAAAGAAATTATAAGTACAATAGAATCCAGATCACATACCATTTTAACTACATCAAACCGAAAAATCTCCCTCCTGGGATCTCTAGGTAAACCTTCTCGTGACATTGTTATAAAGGCAGAAAAGTCATGTCGCCCAACGAAATATTTGGCAGCCTGCCTCATGACATCAATGTTGAGCTTGTGGGAACAGTGGTATGCATAAAGATCTTGAAGTGGATCCATAATAGCATCATTGTATATCTTGTAATGATAAGTTTTCTTTAATGCTGAATATCGTGCATGAAAATCAGTTTTCACTGCAGCTATCTCTCTCACCCGAATATCAGGAGGAAGAACGCCATTAAGGCCTGCATGCAAACTTTCCAACTGATCAAAAAAGAAAGGAGTCGTGAAGTGGGCAACCTGAGATTTAAATTCAATGTCAGAAAATCATAAGTAATTTTGCAGGATCAGGTATTAAGAACTTAGTCTAAACATCAGACAAAACAAATGCACTGCAAACTAATTATGTTGTTCATTTAGAAAACATGTATTCTCTTAGAGAATGCATACATATGAACTAATCCTGTACAAGACAATACTTATTTATTCACGAAGTGAGTTAAAAAATACAAAAACTGTTTCAAGCATACAGTAAATCCACTCCTAACATGAGAAAGTACAAGAATCACATGTCAAATTTAAGGATCTTATTTAATTATGGTATTAACTAATGTTTAATATTAATATTATTTAAATATTTATAAGACGATTCAATCAATACAATCAAGCAAATAAGGTTATTGAGCCAGAAAAGAAAATTAAATGTATTTGATAATATATTAATATGTGGAAAGGCAAAAGCAATTGCAGAGGCATCTGGATTACCTATGTTACCAAGTTCCTTGTTGTAGGGTCCTGTCACAGAACTGAATGCAAGCAGATTTTGTAACAGTGGAGTGCAAATGGAACAGCCAGGGCACGGCCCTACTGCCCCAAGTACCCTATGCATATGTTTGGGACATATCCGTAGGGTACCCGAGGTGGCAAGGCTGTGCCCTAGCCAAACCTGGGCAATGTCCAACCACACCCATGAGAACCTGTGGCCAAAATTATTTGTTTTCCTTTAAGACATGATCTTTTTCAATTTGAATATCCTATAGAGATGTTATATTATATCTAAATTTCAAAAAAGGCCTTTCTTCAATCTATGAAAGTTGCCATTGGATATTTTATAATTACTAAAACAAACATTCCATTGTCTTTATGACAGTTGCATAGCAACTTTTCTTTAACAAGCATTCTAAGTGTCAAGTTTTCAATTCTTGTAAAATCTTATCTCAAAACACATTTTTGTTATGAAAATAATTCCAATTTGGTATGGGAGAGGTCTAATACATTTAGAATTTATTTGTCTCCATCATTTTGTGACAATGCATGTGCTTGTACCAAATTTTGTATCCATAATAAATGTTGGAGATTGGACAAGGATGTGCTAAAAATTGAAGGGTTTGGACAACTCTTGGAGTTTGGTTAAAAGTGATATGATAAATGAAAAATGGCATTGGCCATGAAAATCTATGTGGTCTCAAAGTCTTTAATTTGGGCTTGGTGGTGGGGGCTCCACCCTTAACCCTATTGTGTATCGCAACAGTGAGCATGCCAAGGGCGCTACTCCCAAACATCATGAGGGGCTCTACCCCTCAACCCCATTGGGGGCACTACCCCCAAACACCTACAAGGAGCACTGCCCCTTGACCCCATTGGGAGCTGCACCACCAACCCCCGTTCTAGTTTTAAAAAGCAAAAAATAAAAATAGTAAATAAATACAAATATATTGCATATTTTGCAATTATACAATATACAATTACAAGTACTATCTATATTTGCAATTGGTCAAATTATTGCAGTATTTGTATTTTCAATTATATATAGTGTACATTTTTTGCATATATATATACAGCTGTACCCCTACCCAAGGGAAAAAATGTCATACTTGCATATCCAAATCCTGAACCATACCAGAACAAGCAACTTAGTGGATTACTTAGTGCAATAATTAATCTAGAATCTACTCTCAGCCTAAAAAATTCTGATTGGAGAGTGATCTTTGGATGTAGTTAGAAGCATTGTTAAGGACTTGCCCAAACTCACTGAATCTCAAGGAAAACTAGTTGAAATGAAGCCCAAAGACTGAGGCAAATCTGGTTAGACTTACTAAGTCTGCAAGACTTGCCAAGCCTCGTCTACAAAACTTGGCCATGACAATCAAATGGAAAACAAGAAAAAAAAGCAAAAAAAATCATTACACTTAAACCTAAAACACAAAGTGATCTTTAAAACTTCAAAGTGTATCCATTTCATTTGCAAGCACAACCACGGAGAGAAAATGAGAATTGAAGCTAAAAATACAATCCAATGAAAACAAAACCAGCAATCATAGTTAGGGCCTAATTACTGCTCTATGGCTTTGACAGTCTCATTTTTGCAAGGGTTTAAAGAACTTTTGAAGCTTGGTTAAAAGCAATTAAATTGTGAAAAATAGCATGTGCCATGAAAGTCTATGTGGTCTCAAAGACTATAATTTGGGCTTGGTGGTGGGAATCTATCCCTTGACCTTGCCTTGTATCACAATAGGAGTACAACAAGGACCCTATCCCCAGAACCTATGAAGGGACCAGCCCATTGACCTCATTAAGGGATGCAATCCCCAAACTCCCACTCTAGTTTTTTAAAAAATCATTTTGGGCCATGCCCTATGGAAAAAGCAACATTTTTTATTCTTTCAACTTTTTCCCAAGTAATTGAATTATATTTATACCTTTGGTTTGTGTAGTCAATCCCTATCCTAAGTAATGATCCTATGGTTGTAGCATTATTTGCAAACTTGTCTAAGATACAAGCATAGGACCCCACATAGTGCTAGTGATGCTAGGTCAAGTGATACAAGCTCTTTGCTTTCCTTGGTAGGTTCTTTCTCTTCTTTCAACTCCATCATTCGCATCATGTCCCTCCTCGAGGCTTGGACCGTTTTGGATTCATTGTCACTGCTCTCCTCCAAGCTATCATCTTCATATGTTTTTCTCTTCCCTCGAGAGAATGTTGTCCTCAATCTCTATGTCCATTGCTCAATTATAAACATCGGCATAGGAAGAAGGGGGCACAACTTTCAATTTTTTTCTTCATGAAGGAATTAATCCTTCAATAAACCACCTCTTCTTTAGTCCTTCTACAGGTTGGTTTTTCCGAATAGCCAATTAACAACTAGTGCTATTCATTTTTATCATCTCATAAAGATTAGTAGTGTTTGGCATATTTTGATATCTTATCTATAAAATAAATGCAAGATCTAAAGTAAACCTACAAGGAACAATACAAAGTACAATTTGGTGATTTGTTGACAACATGTTTACATTGTCAACTCTTAACAGATTAATCGTAAAAACCATCAAACTTGGGCAAGGGTTATTACAGCTTGGTTAGTAGTGAAGTACGTAGGGTATGATCTCCCCATTTCTTCTTCTTCTCTTCTTGAAATGTCCCCTTTTTTTCGGTTTCCTCATTTGGCAGTTGGTGCTATCTTTCAAGATTTGTGTCTACATATTCAGAGGAGTATATTGATTAAAGATATCAAGTTTCCACAATCCATAATGTTCTTTGCAATTATTTATGGCTTTGATGCAAAAAATTTCACACAATCAAAGCTAGAAATCATTGCAAAGAGTATATTGATGTCGCTAGAGAGTTTTCTGGGTTTTGGGGGTTTTCTCTGATCATTGGTGGGAAGTATTGCTATTTTTAGCACTTACTATTTTTAGTAACTTTCAAGGTATCTTAGTTTGGGCCAGTTTGGTGTTTGGACACAATTTTTAGTAAGAGTTATTTTGGGAAACTAGTCTTGGCAGCAATGCAGAGCAAGGTTTCCAGTTTGGGCAATGCTTGGCAATTGCAGTTTGGTGAGTTATAATGTTTTCACATATTACTCTCTTAAGTCTTCAAAAGAGGATCTTATGACTTATGTTATTAAGTTATTAAAGACCCCATTGGCCTAGTAGAGCAAAGTTGTTTTTAAAAAAGGGGCCAATTTTTTATCTTGTGTGTGAAGAGCACACAGGGAATACTGAGAGGGGGGGGAGGGTGAATCAGTATTTCAAAACTTTAAAACTTAAAAGTATATAACTCAGAAATCAAAACATTAATAACAACACAAAACACCATGAACAAGTATGAACACCGGGATTACATGGAAATCCCTTTCGGGTAAAAAAACCATGGCAAAATATTGCTTTTATTACTCCAAAGAGCACCAACCCTGTTTACATAGGTGAGCACCAACTCTCCTTTGAAGCACCAACTGCAGTGTTGCTAAAGCACCAACTTCAGACTTCCGGAACACTAACTTCTTGATCCAAAAAGAAGACAAAATTACTCAAGTTCTTAACACCTTTTGCTCAATGTTCTCAACTTCATATATCAGATTCAATGAAAATAGGCATCAATACGTCATCACATATGCTAGGGCTTGAAACTAAAGAAATTAAAAAGGGGACATTACAATTGGTATCAAAGCCGTTGATCTTGCTATCCTACAAGGTAGGAAACTAACATCTAAGTACAGATCTACAATGGACACATGAGTAAGGGAACTTAAGAGAGAACGTGGATTGACAACCTAAGTTATTACCAAAAGAAAAAGATGCAAATCCTATCCAAGAAGCGTAGACAAAGAGTCAAGATTTTTAAAACCAGCTTTTGGAGCAATTTTGTAGCAGCCAAAGAACTCTAAATTCACTTAGCAGAATAAGACAAGATGATCCTATTCAAAGGGCAGTAGAGGATCAATTGGAAAGGGATGAGTGCAAACTTATTGCCTTTTGTAAATATGATCAAAAGTCTACTATTTATAAATCCTATGCAGTGTTCCACAGGGACGCGTCCCCCCAAAAAAACCCCACATTTCCACAATAGGGACCCTTCCAAGATGCAGGGACTTGGGGGAAACGTCCCTCTGCTGCACTGCCACCTCCATTGAGACTCCAGGGACGCCGTCCGAGCATCAGGGATGTCGAGACATCTTGAGACGCTCTAGGGAATCCCAAGAGTCTCTTAATTGTCTCAAGGATGCCCAGGCATCTCCCACGACCTACAGGCCAAAAAGTCATTTAAAATATTTAAAAAAAAACTTAAATTTTTCCTTGAAACTTGCACCCAAGGCTGAACCCTAATGGCCAATGGGCCCCACCTAAGCCCCTCAAACCCTATAAAACACCTTTAAATCCTCATTTTTACTTGCAAACTCAAATCGACTGCAAGGTTAAGGAGGAGCAAAAGAGTGGAAGTGAAAGAGTGAAGTGTTGCAAGTGCAAGAGGGTTGAGGAGGAGCTAGCACATATTGATGAAGATGCTACAATTATGCAAGCAAAGCTTGTTGGTATTAGTTTGGAGGAGCTTGACCATGTGGAGTCCAATAGTTCTAGTGATGAGGAGTTTGGTGATGATTAAAGGCCTCACTTCACTCCATTTTGTTATTTTAAACATTTGCAATCATCATTGTACTCATTGTAATCATCATTTTGAAATCTTGAATATAATATAAATTTTGAATTCGATATTTTCATTGTTCAATGTTAAATTGTTAATGATCACTTCAAAGTTTAGTAGTTTTTTAGTTTTACTAATTTTCCAAAGTTTCATGTGTAATTCTTATACATCTTTATATAACCATTTTTTCAAGTACTATATGTATATCAGCGCCACCCCCCCACCATTGCTCCAGCGACATCCCCAAATTTAGGCCCTTGATCCCCCTTCCCCGAAACCCATCCCTGCATCCCCCCATCAAGAAACTTCGTGGAACTATGATCCTATGTTACTTATGAGGAATACTTGGAGATATTCAAAAGAGAAAGAAGGAAGGAATTGATGAAGAAAGAATCAAAATCACAAGGTGAGGCTGAGGAAGTAATCAGGGAGCAAGAGGAACAATTGAATTCAAAGCCACAAGACATCATGGAGCAAGAATAAGAGGAACCTAAAAAGCAAGTTGAAGATAAAGATTCCTTGTTAAGAGAAGATGTTTTATTGGTTTCTAACGATGAAATGTGTGACCAAAATATCAATGAAGGGAAGGCAAAAGGGGTTCCACTTGTTGAACGAGAAGAGTTCAAGTTGAAGGAAGATGCACCAAATCATGCACTATATTTCAAACTTCCACATGGTGTGTCATTGATTGATTTGTAGAAGAGCATTGAGGATGAATATGAATTTGAGAAGGGCATTTTGATTAGCCCAAATTTAGAAGTTTTGAGTTACAAAAATGAAGGTGTTGAGGATATCTCAACAAACATTTTTTTGGAAAATGAGGATGAGCATTTTGTTCACAGCCTAAGGTATGAGAATTATTTCAAATTTGGTGCTTCCTATGTCATTACAAAACTCTTGCCACCATGGAAACCATGCGAAGAGGGGTGATAGAGTAAGGGATACAACTTGTAGTATAGGTCATCTGGACTCTTTGTTTCAAGTTCCAAACTATTTTAGCACTTGGAGTCTAAGTGATCTCTTAAGGATCAAAGGGGATAAAGGCATCAAAGATTCAAAGGAAAACATTAATCAGAACCTTTCTAAACTAGATCAAGAAAGTTGGCAATGTTTCAATTTTATAGAATGAAAAAATGATAAATCTAAAACTATGCAAGCATCTGGAGAAAAATGAGTTTCAAATGCATTTAGAAACACAAAGAAAAGAACTTACGGATATAAGAGTTCTATTACAAAAACTAAGGGAAGCTTTGCAAGACCATATGAATCATCAAGCAAAATTGTCTTGATGAATTAGATCATAGATATGAAGATCAAGCATAAAATGAACCACATAATTGCCATTCACAAAGTTATCAAAGAAAGTCATGCTTGCCACAATGGAATGCATTGCTTCTCAAGAAAGGGCAATTAATCTAGGTGCAAGTGGGAGAATGTCGGTCAACCATCCACATTCAATGAGTCAACATAGTCATCAGAATGCTACAAACTCTGCTGCCAATCATAATGAGCATTCAGGTTTATGCCAGCAACAGAACACTTGGAACATTAACTTTGTAATTGATTCCAGCAGCAAAGCACTCGGAACATTAACTTTGTAATTGATGCCAGCAGCAGAGCACTCGGAACATTCGGAACATTAACTCTATAGTTGGCATCCATGCCTCAGGATATTGACTAAAAGACCAAAGGATAGAACACAATTCTTCTAGTTTATATAACAGACCAACTTCCTCTTTCTCAATGGAATTTGTATAAATATGTGTATAGTGGCCCAAGCAAATCCGACCAACAAATCTACAAGTTATATCATGTCATTTTGCACCTGTTCCCATAGACTTAAATTGACTAAGCAAACAATATAATTGTGTAACAGTAATTATAATATTTGTATTTTTGTGGATAAATGTTGTTGTTGTTATTGTTATGGAAGAAACTAGAGAAAACTTAGTTGCATTAACATGAAAAGAAGTTACAATATAAAGAAGATACAAGAGATAGTAGATATTAATAATATATAACTACTAAACCTACCGACTACCGTAGCAACAGTAGAAACCCGACTACTGTAGCAAAACAGTTACAAATGACCATTAACGTAAGGAATAATATATTATTCTAACACCCTCCCTTAATGATCAATCTGTCAAAAACACCAAGTTGCCCCCTGAATTTGACAAATTTATCCGGGCTCAGAGACTTGGTGAGAATATCTGCAGTCTGATCCGCAATTGGAACATACTGCAGCTAAACTGATCCGTCTTCTACCAGCTTGCGGATGTAGTGACAATGAAGCTCGACATGCTTGGTACGTTCATGGAAGACTGGATTTTTGGCTAGTTTGAGCACCCCTTGATTGTCGGTGTACAAGGGAGAAGGACCTGCTTGTGACACGTGCATGTCAGAAAGCATCCGACAGAGCCAAACTGCCTCACATGCTGCTTTAACTGTTCCTCGATATTCTACTTCGATCGAGGAAAGAGCCACTGCTTGTTGCTTCTTGCTGGTCCATGTTACAGCACCTGTACCCAAACTGAATACATATCCAAAAGTAGATTTTCGGTCATCCACTGAACCTGCCCAATTTGAATCTGTATAACCAATCAGTTTTGGATCCTTACATCTGCCATACAAAATGCCATTAGCTGAAGTGCCCTTAACATATCTCAGCACGCGCTTTGCTGCAAGCCAATGATCAGCTTTTGGAGCTGTCATTGTTAGTGTTTCTTAGGTCAGATCATAAACAGAAAGTACTTATTATATTGCAACACATAAGACAATGAACACAGCAAGATACCCTGGGAAAACCCTCCACTTGAGGGAGAAAAACCCAGCAAATAATCCTCTTATATTGTGTGGAACAAGAGCAGAAATCTGCTTACAACTCAGGCCTAGCACATAGGCAAATTTGATACAATAGCACTTCTCCTAAGTGCGAATATGAAACACCTTGAAATAGGTCTGCTGCTACAAGATAATAATCTGCTGCCTAAGTGCGAACTTGCTTGAAGAAAAATGTGAATTTAACTTGATTACAAATGACAAGGAAAGACCTTGTACTTATACAAAATCAAGCACCTCTTCACTTAGGTCGGCCCTCTTAGAGAAACATAATAAATGTTAAATACAAATAAGGTCAGCCCAAGCAACAAGAGATATATGCGAATCATTAGGGTCGGCCATTTGTGTTTGATATTTATTATTGACATAAATTAAATAGCCGAATGGCTACTCATTTAATTTATGCTTCCTTCTTGAGGCATGTGCAATGAAGTGCAGCCCTAAGCTGCTATAACATCAACACTCCCTCTCAGCTAGGGATGATACTTCCACCTGCACACGACACATCATATCAATATGAAAACAAAATAGAATATCACTTCATCGTGATATCAACCATCATGGCTACCTCCATAGATGGTATGAACAAATGCTCATCACTCAATGTGATGTTGTCACCTCAATGTGACTTTCACCATGGCTCCTCCAGAGGGTGATACACAAGAACAAGTAGATCATCACGGATTCACTCATGTGATGTTGTCATGGAGTCACACACATGACATCCACCATGGCTCTCCCAGGGGGTGGAAACAAGGGCTTTCACCTCAAATATCGAAGAGAAATGCACTACCAAGGACTTGCACCTCAAATCTCTCTCAATAGAGAAATGTATTATCAAGGGCTTGCACCTCAAATCTCTCTCAATAGAGAAATGCATTATCAAGGGCTTACACCTCAAATCTCTCTCAATAGAGAAATGCATTAACAAATCTGAAGATCACTGATACTGAGACTCCCTCTCAGCTAGGACTTCATTCTCCACCATATCAAGCTTGTCTCGAAGGTACACAAACATTATCCTGAAGGGATGCTTGATGAGAATGACTGCCATCTGCTCATCAGTGCTGATATACCTCAACTAAATATCTTTTCTCAATATCATATCTCTGATATAGTGGTATGCTTACTTTATCATGAAACCCATGTAAAGACAAAAAGCTTCGCAAAGCTTTGATTAACACAAGGGATGACAGTTGGCTTCAATACTTGTTCAACCAATCCTACAAGGAGCTTTCGAAGCCACACTGCTTCTCGAGCTGTCACACAAGCTGTAATGTACTTGGCCTCTGTTGTACTCAGTCCCACAGAAAACTGCTTCCTGTTGTACCAAGATATCATCGCAGGCATCAACTGAAACAACATCTAGAGCAACACAACCATCATCTTTAGGTTCAGTAGGCTCCCTCTAAATCTTCAATTACTTGCATCAACCATTTGACCTCATTGTCCAAGATTGCTTGCAACACTTGTCTTAAGAGAAATGGTTTCCAACGCACACCTCTGTAGAGATTCAGGGTTGTCCTCTTCGACCGCATTCCAGATCACTCTATTCTGAATAGGTTTGCGGAGCTACCAATCCAGGTTGACTTGAGCAATTCAAAACCCAACTGCTTGAAGAGGTACTTCAACAATTTAACATCCGGCCTTGCAACATTGCAACCCTTACTTATTCTCAACGAGTCATAGAACTCCCTCTTAAGGTTAATTCTTATTTTTCCAAAAGACGACTTCAGCTAATTATTTAGTCTCAAAGTTGCAAGTAGAGTCTCCATCCTTCAACCTATAGGATGCATCACGCTCTTCTTGAAAGCAATCTCTTACGCTTCTGATTTATCATGAAATCATTAACAAGAGATTACTCATAGTTCATGGAACTTCAACTATCTCAAATAGACATACCATAACTAGGAGCATACATGATTGACTATCTCAATAGCATGAATTAGTGGCTACAAGATAATTCATGAACATTAATCAACCATGCAATACTTCAAAAAATCTTGAAAGTAATAGATAATTAATTCATCAATCATGACATGTCTTTCTTTCAGTTTCTCAAAAGAGCTAATCTCAAAAGACAATCTTCACAATTTAGCATGATAGAACTTGCAATGAATAAATCTAAAGAATGTTATCACAAAGATCACTATTTACTGGTCACACATAAACCTAAGTAAATGATGTCAGATTTGCACAACTCAACAAACTGAATTTTAGCCTAGAATGGTAATCAAAACAAAAAATACTTATCTCTTAAATATTTTGAAGGGTGGACACGGTATGATACGCTGCTCTTGCGCTTAGTACACAACCTTCACAGCTTGAACATAGGCCCATGACTAGAGTAGAAATTCACTAGAATCATTTTGGGGAGAGATCTCAATCACATCCGCAAATGAAACATGTTGATTAGGCCTGGTAGGGCAATCCTTCGCATAGTGACCAAATTTGTCACATCTAAAGCATTGAACACGAGAGAGGTCCCACTTCTTCTTGAATGCAAGAGCACCATCTGACCCATTATCTCGATTCCTCTTAAAGAATCCTTTCTTCCAAACTTTTCCTTTCTTCGATGAATGAGAGGGGAGAACATGTAAATCCTCATTCTTTGAACTTTGACCAATGCCCCTTGCCGTTAGTCTCGACTCCTCTTGAATGCAGTCAATCCTCAATCGATCAAACTTGGGAAGTTTAGATCTTGCACTGATTCCTTGAATAAACGACTCCCATGAAAGCGGAAGACCATTGAGAGCAAGCATAGTCAAGTCTTTGTCATCAATCATGTGACCAATTGTGAAGAGCTTATCTCTTATCTCTGAAATCCTCATGAGTAGGTGATGACAAACTCTTCTTCCGCCATCTTAATGTGACGTAGTTGTTGCTTCAAGGTTAGGGTACGACTAATGTTGTTGATTTCGTACATCTCTTCCAATGTTTTGAACATCTCCCTTGCAGTATCCAACTTGAAGACAATCGGAACAATATGATCTTTGACGGAATCAACCAACACTTTCTTTGCCTTAGTATCTTTCTTCCTCCACTGCAACTTCTCTTCTTCCTCCTCAGGTTCGGGAACTTTTGTTTTCACAAACTCAGCCAAATCATTCTCTTCCAATGTGAGCATGATCCTGAACCTCCATGATGTGTAGTTAGAAACTCCTTCGAGTCTATCCTCGATTTTCAGACCATTCACCATCTTGAACTTTAAAAACAAGAAGAAAGGATAGACTGAAAAAGATTAAGGTAAGTGCTGCAAAAACGAATCTGATCTTGATCTTTTTCAAACCCGCTCTGATACCATGTTAGTGTTTCTTAGATCAGATCATAAACAAAAAAGTACTTAGTATATTGCAACACATAAGACAATGAACACAGCAAGATACCCTGGGAAAACCCTCCACTTGAGGGAGAAAAACCCAACAAATAATCCTCTTATATTATGTGGAACAAGAGCAGAAATCTGCTTACAACTCAGGCCTAGCACATAGGCAAATTTGATACAATAGCACTTCTCCTAAGTGCGAATATGAAACACCTTGAAATAGGTCTGCTGCTACAAGGTAATAATCTGCTGCCTAAGTGCGAACTTGCTTGAAGAAAAATGCGAATTTAACTTGATTACAAATGACAAGGAAAGACCTTGTACTTATACAAAATCAGGCACCTCTTCACTTAGGTCGGCCCTCTTAGAGAAACATAATAAATGTTAAATACAAATAAGGTCGGCCCAAGCAACAAGAGATATATGCGAATCATTAGGGTCGGCCCTTTATGTTTGATATTTATTATTGACATAAATTAAATAGCCGAATGGCTACTCATTTAATTTATGCTTCCTTCTTGAGGCGTGTGCAATGAAGTGCAGCCCTAAGCTGCTATAACATCAACAGTCATGAAGCGAGAAATGTAGCTCACTGCAAAACTGATGTCAGGTCTAGTGGCAGTGAGGTAGATGAGACTGCCCACTAGTTGCCTGAATGTCGTTTCATCAACCGGAGGTGAATCAGAGTTGGCTGATAACTTCAGCCCCTTCTCCATAGGTGTGGAGGCAAGTTTGCAGTCCTACATCTGAAACTTGTCAAGCAGACTCCGAGCATATTTAGACTGAGAGATAAAGATACCATCAGCGGTCTACCAAACTTCAATACCCAAACAGTAATGGAGAAGCCCCAAATCTGTCATGTCAAAACCCTGACACAAATCCTGTTTGATTGCTGCAATCAAGTGTGTTGAACTGCCAGTAATGATCAAGTCATCAACATAGATAACAAGAAACAAAACATCATCACCAGAGTGTTTGACATACAAATTAGTGTCAGAAGGGCTGCGCTGAAAACCATGATCAACCAAGTACTGATCAATCTTGATGTACCATGCACGGGGAGCCTGTTTCAGTCCATAGAGTGCTTTCACAAGCCTACAAACCTGATGTTCTTTTCCGGCAACCTTGAAACCAGGAGGCTGCATCATGTAGACTTCTTCCTGCAAATCACCATTGAGGAAGGCACTCTTAACATCCATCTGATGAACTGTCCATGCGAATTGGGCTGCAATAGCGAGAAGAAGACGAATTGTGCTCATCTTTGCAGTAGGAGCAAAAGTCTCCTCGTAGTCAATGCCCTCCCGTTGTGTGAATCCCTGAGCAACTAATCTGGCCTTGTATTTATCCAAAGTGCCATCGGCATGATACTTGACCTTATAAACCCATTTGCAACTGATGGGTTTCTTCCTAGGAGGAAGATCAGAGAGAACCCAAGTGTGATTCTTCAAAAGACTATGGTATTCGGACTCTATAGCCTTTTCCCACTCTGGAATTCCTTTAGCCTCTGAATATGTTTGAGGCTCATAGATGTTGTGTATGTTGGCCATAAGAGCATTGACTGTGTTTTGTTGCTTGCTCGTTCTACGAGCTGACCTACCCTCAATGAGTTCATCATTATGAAGATCTTCGATAGTCTTGAGCCACCATTTAGGTCGACAAGTAGGAAAAACAGCATCTTCTGGGATTTCTGGAACAAAGTCATTTGGATATGAATCCTGAGGAAGATCAGGTGGTGCTATATCATGACCGGTAGACGCCTCATCTTCAGAGTCAGAATGCTCTGAAGCCCTCCCATCAGGGGAACCAAGAGGAAGACGAACACCATCATCAGGAACCTTCATAGGCTGATCGTCAGGGCTGGTAGTAGGAACAAAGGGACCAGTAGTCTCATCAATCACAACATCATGACTAAATATGAGACGATCTGTCTCCACATCAATCAACCTGTATGCCTTGTGATTGTCGCCGTAACCAGTAAACATAAGTTTCTGGCTCTTGGAGTCCAACTTGGCACGCTTAGCGTCTGGAATCCATACATGAGCTGTAGAACCAAAGACTTTCAAATGGCCCACTTTAAGCTGACGTCCTAACCAGGCTTCTTCTGGAGTCATCTTCTTAACGGCCTGTGTAGGTGACCGATTCAGGAGGTAGACGGCAGTATAAACTGCTTCAGCCCAATATTTCTTAAGTATAGTTTTGTACTCCAACATAGAACGAGCCATTTCAGTAATGGTGCGATTCCTACGTTCAACAACACCATTCTGCTGAGGGGTGTATGGTGTGGTGAGTTGTCGTTTGATGTCGTGTTGAGCACAAAAAGTAGAGAAGTCAGTTGAGCAGAACTCCCCCCCATTATCTGACCTTAGAGTAACAATGTGAGAACCTGATTCCTTCTCAACTAAGGCCTTATACTGCTGAAATGTATTGAACACGTCAGATTTATTTTGCAAAAAATACACCCACATTTTCTGACTGAAATCATCAACAAATAGTAAAAAGTACTTGGACCCAGTAACAGATGGAGTGTTCATTGGTCCACAAACATCAACGTGAACCAATTGAAGGACCTTGGAGGCTCGCCAAGAATCACCATCTGAGAATGGTGTCTGATGCTGCTTCCCAGCTTGACAGGCTCCACAAACTCCATGATTTTGAGTTTGGATCTCAGGTAGACTAGCAACCAAACCCTCCCGAGACAGTTGAGAGAGATAGTGCACATTCAAGTGCCCATAACGCTGATGCCACAGTTTGCTGATGGAAGTACTCCTGGCGACCAGAGTGTGCTCCTGAGAATCATCGGAATCAGCAAGTCTATACAAACCATGATCCTCAAGTCCCATAGCAATTGTAGTACGAGTCACCTTATCAACAATGCTGCAAGTGGACGAACTGAAAATGACATCCAACTGGGGAGAATGCTTCATGATCTAGCTAACGGAGAGAAGATTATGTTCCATGCTTGGAACATAGTAGACATCAAGAAAGAGTAAATTTCTTCCTCCAGAGTGAATCTGAACATTGCCCTTACAGGCAACTGTGTACTCTTCGCCGCCTCCAAAGATCACTGAATCAGTGAATGGTTCATATTTGGTGAACCAATCTCGACGATGAGTAAAATGCCGAGAAGCCCCGGAATCAATATACCAGGCAGAAGATTGGACTGGATCTGTAGTTCTCTTGGCCATAAAAGCATAGAATGCAGACTCTTTCTGCTCAGTGTGCTCTGCGACATTTCCCTTTTGGTGAGACCCTCCCTGCTTCTTTTGTTCAGAAGCCATCTGAATGCGACAATCAACCTTCATGTGACCATATTTGTGGCAATAATTACACTGAACATTTTTTTTCTTCTTGCTGTCCTGAGAAGAACCAGAACCTTTCGGCTGAGAAGATTGAGCCTTCCCTTTGTTCTTAGCAAAAGATTTGGCAGAGAACGCTTGCTCTGTGGAGGTGGAGCTGGTACTGCTTCCAAACTGTTGTCGCCATCGATCCTGCTACAAGAGCTTGGTGCAAAGATCTTCAAATTTGAGATCAACATTGGTGGAGGTGATATTCAGCGTTTCGATGAAGTGCTCATACGAACGCGGAAGACTCTTCAGAGTAATGACGACCATGTCTTCTTCCTCCATTGTTCGACCAATCGCCTCCAACTGATCACGAATGTCCTTAATCTTCGTGAGATGTTCCTGTAAGGACATTTTCTCATCCATCATGATGGAAAAGAGCATGTTCTTTAGAAAGAACGCTCTGCTCTTGTCGGAGGTTTCATGAAGTGCCTTCAAATGATCCCAAATTTTTGAAGCAGTTTTGCCAGACGATACCTGAGGTAGCTGCTCATCCGTGACTGAGAGTTTGATGAGCATATCGGTTTCCCGGTTGCGTTCATCCCATTTGTCCTGGTCCTTTCCGACTACAGTGGGACGAGCTGAGTTCCCCAAAACAATCTGATCAAGGCAACGATATTCGAAGATCGTGATCATGCGCTGCTTCCAGGTGTTGTAATTCTTCCCGTTGAACTTCTGGCTGCTTTTGAGCATTATATTCGTCAGAGATGCCATCACGTACCCTAAGGTCAAACTGGTGAAGGCAGAACAAAAATAAAAAACGCACAAAGTCAAGGATGAAACCCTAGCACAGATTTCGAGGCACGTTGAGGACGAAATCCAAAAGATCTGAAGAGTACCCAAAAAAGAGTGCTGAAAACCCAAAAAAAAATCTGACTACCCAGAAAATTTCGTCAACACCCAATGGCACAAATTTTGAGGCACGGAAATCGAGGTACCCAGAAAAATTCGAGACCAACCCAGTTGAGCTTACGAAAAACCCACAAGGAATCTGCGATTGAAAAAAAATTCTGACTTCAGATGAAGGAGAAAATCTCGAAACCCTAGGCACGGGTCACGTTTTTCAGAAAATGTCTTAAAAAAACCAAAAAAAAAATGCGCCCAGAAATCTGTAGATCACGGCCAGAAGGATGGCGTCCAGATCAGGTCCAAAATCACGGCCAAAAACACGTCTAGAAAAACGCAAGAAGTCGCGCCCAGCAGACAAGGTCGCGCGCGAGCCAGAGAAAAGCGACATGCGGGCTGAGAAAAACGCAAAAACCGTGTTTTGGAAGGTCGCGCACCCAGGACAGCAAAGCACGCGGGTTGTAGGAAAAAAAAAAACACTCCGAGCAGAGGTCGCGTGGCCAGACGAAAATCGCGATTTGTAGAAATAAAAATGCGCCCAGGAGTTAGAAAATCGCGGCCAAAGGTCTACAAATCTCCCCACGTAATTTTCAGAAACCCTAACACAGAAAAAACTCGAATTATGACTTTTTTTAAGCCCACAAATTTTTAGGGTTTTTTTTTTTTTTATGGCTCTGATACCATGTTATGCAAGGAACTAGAGAAAACTTAGTTGCATTAACATGAAAAGAAGTTACAATATAAAGAAGATACAAGAGATAGTAGATATTAATAATATCTAACTACTAAACCTACCGACTACTGTAGCAACAGTAGAAACCCGACTACTATAGCAAAACAGTTACAAATGACCATTAACATAAGGAATAATATATTATTCTAACAGTTATGCTTGAAGTAGAAGTTTGTTGTCTTTCTCATTATCAATGTACTCTAATAGCAATTCATGGGTGACTGTTCAAACCATTTCCTCCCATGAACACATTGGAATCCCTACAATTCGGTGTGTTGTGAACTGGATGCACCTGGAATACAATATTATAGATGTGGAAGTATGCAGAGGAATATTACTATTGCTTATTTTGATGTTGAGTTGATGTTAAACTGTATTTTTTCAGTTCAGGCCATTTGTATCTGAAATTTTACTTGTGCATTTGCTAAAAATGGTTCCAAACATTTTCAAAATTTTAACAATGGCAAACTTCTTTTCTGCTATTTTGGGTTTAGTATCAAACTGAAATTTGGACCTATGACTCAGTATATGTATGCACTCTGCTTTAAGGATATACAGTCATTTGCATTTAAACATTTTCTTGTTTTAATAAGTTCAGATTTGCTATCATTGAAATTGTTTTAGGGTCCCAGCAATCTCTAGCACATATTTTCAGACAGCTAACAGTAATTCCCACCAAGATTGCTAGTATGAGATGTAGATAAGCTGGTGTTACATGCAAGCCAAGAACCACTCCAATTTGCCTCAAGAATATAGAATGAAAAATAACAAACATTTTTGATAGAAGCAAATACAAACTTATTGGTGGAGAGTAATAAATTTGAACAAAGAAAAAGGAAATAAGTGAAGCATGCTTTAATATTAAATCTAAATAAAAGCCAAAGCACATGATAACATACTTGACCCCATGCATGAACACCTGCGTCAGTTCGGCTAGCACCAACCAAGCAAAGCTCCTTTCTTCCCAACTTTGTAATCTTTGTTAAAGCATCCCCAACAATACATTGTACTGTTGCTGGTTTTATCTGATACTGCCATCCTGAAAAGCAATGTGAAAAAATCAGCAACTTGAAAACATCAAAAAGAGTTGTGTCCAAAAGCAATCAAATCTGAATGTAAGAGATTACGTTGATGCAAATAGCTCATAAATTCAATGCAATATTATGGTCTTCATCTATAATTACAAAAAATCTTAGCTGATAAATACCACGTTTTCAATTTTCTTCTATGATGGCATTGAATGAAGTTCTGTGAATCTGTAGTATTAGTTTGTTAGACATTAATCACATTGGCACATAGAAATCAGAACATTTAGAGACATAAACATCTTGGCAAAAGCATTTATAGTATTGTTGTCAGAATGCAATTCCTTATGATATGCAGCCACCCAGACAATAGGACATGGTTATAAGATTTAATCACCAACCCATCAAACAAACAATAGTCATATCAGAAGCCATACGAGCAGAGTACAACTAACTAGAAATAATGGATTAAGTATTCACAAACCAAATAACCTTTCCATGGTTAGTTATGCCTGGCCTGCACCTCTGCATGACTTCCTGCTGGTTTTCCTAATCTGTAGCCATCATCAAGGAATGTCATTGTGAGAGATTCTCTCTATTGGGAATCGCTACTAATCCATGTCTCCACCAAAAAACTCGATTGTGGCATATATTAATGAAGGAGAAAAGAAGAATAACGAGAAAAGGATGACTGCTTTTTATGGCCTTGCTGATCTGAACACTAAGAGGATCAGAGGACAAATCTGCAAATTAAAGTAATAAACTACAGAATTTGTAGAATATGCATAAGAAACTTCAGATTAGTATGCAGATGCACATTCAAGAAGAGCAGAAGACTTTACAATGTAAATGTATTGTGTAATGCCTTGCCCAAAGCACAAGGCAAAACTTGACAGAACATTTTTTTTTTGAAATAATCACTACACCAAAGATACGACATCAACATGTCACACTTGCACAACAACGTGCACACAAGTGTCATATGAAACACGACACAATGACAACAACAACAAGATGACCTCGCCATTTCATAGCAAGATGGCAACAACAGAAGACTAACCACTCATGGGATGAATCTACCATGATGAACATACGAGAGAGAGAGAGAGAGAGAGAGAGAGAGAAAACAACACCTACATGATGATCAGTTACAAACCCACAATCACGTTCTCTCGCAACACAACACCAAGATAGGATGAGATAATCATCAACCTCCAATCCACATCCAAACACACTTAACAATTCTAAAACAAGGGCAAACCTTCACCAGAGGATGCCTAAATAGGAGGCACAAACTCTCCACTAACTGGAATGACGACGAGTCACTTCCAAACAACCATACGCTTCCCAAGACATCTTGTCACAATGTGACATCACACAAACAAAAGAATACTAGTACACAACACCCCATGACCTATGAGGAATGTTGAGGACACAACCAAGTAAGTTCAACCATGAAGGATTGAAACCTTCCCAAGTCTTCACAAGACTAGGTGTACAATCCCCCTAACCCTAGGTCTGAAAACCAGACAACTTTGGAAGAATGCACGCAAAATGATGCAAGAGATACCACAAGTCCTCAATGACAACACATAAGGACATGCTCATAATACCACTAGACCCTCAAAACCATGAGGAACAACTTCCATTTACATGGTTTTCCCATACAAGGCCCCAAAACCTAGAGGAAGATCAAATTCTAAGAGATATATTTTGACTAGGTTTCGAAGGTTGTGATGACGAAAGCAATCATCACGAACAAGATATGAGGCATAAAAATTATCCGATTGAAGCTTTAGGCTAGGAAAATCAGTAACTTATTGTGGTAGGGAGCATTTACATTTTGGTTTTTGTATGGGGAACGAAGCCGCCCCAACACAAAACCAAGTCGCTCAACCAAAGATAGCTGATTTTGAGTTTGATCAAGCTCAAAACCAGGCCATCCCATTACCAACCAAGCTGCCCCAATATAGTACCGGGGCGCCCCATTGCTAACAAGGCCACCCAAACACACTTAGAAACTTTTTGCGTGAGTTGGACCAATTCTGAGCAAACCAGGCCACCCAAATGCAACACTAAGCCGGCCAAACTCACTCGAAGACTTAAATTCATTTTAAACCCAAAAATAATTATTCCTAAGTTTATTTTAACTTCTCAAGGCATAAACATAACATCATTCACTTATGATCGTACTCGACACCAACATTGAGACACATAACTAAGATTAACCCACTAACAAATTCACTCGGATACAATCCGCCTCTAAAGAGAGAGGTTCTTTTACAATTATTTACAACTACATAAAGAGAGGACTCAAATGTGCTTCAACAACCATCTAACATGGAATTGAACTAACTATAAGCATAAAGAACAAGAGAAGGAGATACCGATGCCGCCTTTGATCCTCGATCCTTTGAAACCCAATGGTGGTTTCCACGCCACCCAACCACGTGAAACAAAAAGGTCCCACTGTGCTAGGAGATGGTCACAAGGCCCAATCACACTCACACAAGACATGAAGCATACACCACGCATCACATGGAAAGCAAAATCAATCAACATTACAAGATGGTTCAAAACACATAACCCATTGGGCATGAACACAATGTCATAACCAAGCACTCCCATCAAGCACAATCACCAATGGAGTACACAAACGAGTCATCATTGGGCATAATCACCAATGGCATAACAAGCACTCACATTGGGCACGCTCACCACATTGGGCACGTTCACCAATGGAGGAAAACATCAAGCACCACAAGGCTAAAAGGGCTAGGTCCTAGGTTCACCACATGCACCAAAACTCAAATGTGGCACAAGAACCAATGCAACAACTTGGCTCAGCGAAAATTTTAAACATAATCTTAAATGGCCTAAAATAAGAATTCACAAAGGAGACTTCAAATACCTCATTCCAAATCATTCAAAATCAAATTAAAAATTCAAATTTTCATTTTCTTCAGTGCCAAAAACCAGAAATTTACCCACACCACCATTAAACTAGCTTAAAATTTAACTTTTTCTACAAATCTCAAAATTCAAAAAAAAAAAAAAGATAACCTTTAGGTCTAAATATGCCCAACAGCCAATTTACACTATCAATTTCACATTTTGGACATTTCCCAAAAAATTTGGGCATTACATATTGCCTAAAAGAAGATGCGTACAGTATTGTATATAGTATTCTATAGCAATCTTTCTGGTATGAACTTCTATGTCTCTACCTACAGCTATTTATACAAAGGGGCCATAAGCTAGGCCTTTAAGAATATGCGAGCAGATGTCAAAAGCGTATAGTACACTTTTCATGTGGGTAAGAGCATGAAATTAGCATAAACAAATGTAAGTGGGGAAGAAGAAAAATACCCTAATAAAAGAGAACATTACATAGTAGTCAAAAAATCTAAAGAATTAATTGAAAAAATACAAAAACAAGAAGAAAATAAGAAAGGATATTTTTCAAAAAAGGAGGCCCAAAACTTGAATGAAACTATTGAATTAATGGAAGAAGAAAATTTACAAGAAACGTTTAAATAATTCTCTAAACATTAGAAAAAGAAGAGTAGAAGAAATAAGACCTCAAGTGAAGACCTTAGCAAAAACTCAAAAAAAGTGGAAGAAGCAATCAATCATGTTAGGTGTACAATGAAATGGAAAATTGGTCAAAAAAGCCTTACTAGACTTGGTTGCAGATACAAACATCATGCTCAAGAAAATTTGAGACGCATTTGGCAATTTACAACCTCTTGTGGCATTGACTTAGTAAAAGGGAGTCCCATAGGGACTTGAAGATATGTATAAGTAGACTTCATGGGCATAAAAACAAATGTCGACTTTGAAGTCATAGATTTGCATAAAGGATCTCAATAAATTTTCAACATAATATTAAATACTAGATGGCTTGTGGATAATAATGGAAAATTTGATAAAAAGGAAGAATTAATACTACATGCCTTTAAATGAAAGGATGAAAGGAGCATACCTAGAAGAAATATACACTAAGGATAAGGAAGAAGATGAAGATGAGACACAGGAAGGAATGGGATGGAGGACCCAATTCAAAGGGCGAAATATTCATAGACAATGACAGCTCTTCAAATGACACAAATGATGTGGTAGATGGGTGTGAATGGGATGAGCCAAAAAAGCATGAGATAGATACTTGGACTAAGGAAAGTATTTATGGCCCGAAAAGTAACTAAAACCATCAAAACAAATATCTCAAAACAAAGATACCCATTACAAAGCAAGAGATTGAACCACATGCAACAAGAAGTTTCACATGCAAAATTGCCACATTACTCAAGAGTAAGGGATTTATTGAACTATCTTCAAGCCATGGAAAGAACATTTACAAATGAAGAATTCAAAATGAGAGATTTAGATGATACATCAGTATTAAGCATCGCAAGATGGTGGAACACACATAAACCAAACATACCCATGTGGAAAGCCTTGACAATTCTAATCAAGAACAGGTAATTACAAAGAGACACCAAGGAAGTATTAATATATGATGGAATAGAGTATCCACAAGATCATATAGATACCTACGAATATATCTAAAATAAAATAAGAGAGACAAATGAAAGGCTGAAAATATAATTATTGTACTAGACCCTAACTCCATTGCAAGAGCATTGTATATACACCAAGAAATAAGGGTACAGACTAGATACTAGAGCATAACCAAAGACGATTTTCATAGAACCTTGAAATTCTATGATACAAATCCAAAGATTAAAAAATGTATTAAAAAGAATTAAAGATATAATAACCTTACTGGAAGATTAGGTAAGAAAGAAGTTTGAGAAAGAAATGATACATTCAATACCCCAAGAAAATGACAATCAAAAAAAAATCCTTGAAAAGAACCTACCTCTTTTGCAAAAGAATTCCTCAAAAACCTCCTTGGCAGCAAATGGGCTCTTGCACATTTGTAGGAATAGTAAACCAACCACTTTGGAACCTTCTCTAATTATTCATCAACTCTATTTATGCATGGCAAGCAAGAATGAAAGATTTTTCTTTTTTTTTTTTGCATTCACAATGAGGGAAATCATTTCTTTTTTTGTCTTTTACATGCCTCAGAATCTACATTTTAGGGTTTGGGAAGCAATTTTAGGCATATGAATCAAAGTCAAATTCCAAAATAGAAAAATAAACCAAAAAAAACAATGGGTTCATCATGGCAAGGGCAAATGGATACCAAATCCAAGACACGTAGTGCTTTTCCAAAACCCTAGATGACCCCCTAGCAAACCAAACCCGGATTTGTATACAAGTTGAATCAAACCCAAACAAACAAGTCCAAGGGGTTGAACCAATAACACAATTTTAAGGGTAACACAAAATGTGACGGCAATAGTACTGAATATGCAACATAATCAAGGGTTTGGAGCTTGGCTTGATTGGCATGTATGTAGTTTTGTTAATTGTAGTCTATGGCATACTACTTAAGCTTCTTGTTTAAGCAATAAATGTCAAATTTCCTTTGCATTTATTGCAAGCTTTTTTATTTTCTTGTCAACAAGCAGTTTTTTCCTTTTTAACTGGCTTCCAACCTTAGCAACACAATAGTTGATGATGGGTTTGTTGGCTTGGATGCACAAGAGGATGGCATCTCCTCCAAGGAGACCAAAAATATTTACAACAAAGGTGTTTTACAAGGTAAGTCTTCAAAAACTCCACCTATTGTGGTTTTGCCTATTTTTGAATTTGGTAGTGCCCATAAAGGGCTTGACAACTTTACTTTGATTGGTATTTTGTTGGGTGTATCCTCTCTGAAATCACGCTTCACAGGTGACTCAATATATCTAGGTCCTTCATGGGGTCTCATTAGATTTGTCCAAAACCTCACAAAAGGGTTTTTGCTTTTCCAATTTGTGGAACCAAACAACATGCATATCATTCTCAAGCATAGTCCATGGTATGTTCATAGCTCTTTGTTGATTTTTACTCTCTAGATATGAGACTTTGTTGTCTCCAAAGAACGAGCTCTCCGTGTCCAAGTCTAGATCAAATTTCCTATCTTACCTTTGTGCAACTAGCTTTCTTGAATTCATATTACCAACCTCTTCAAGTAATGTTATATGTGATGATCTAGATAAGTTTTTTGACTCATCCTCAAAAGCATGTTTGTATTGAGGTTGATTTTTTGAAGGACCTCAAACACTCTATTGACATCCGGATTGGTCAAATGTGCCATATCTAAGGAGTCATTTATCTTAGACTACCAAGTACTTGTTATAGGTGTCAATCCACTAAACACAAAATTAGAGATTGTCCCTTGGTTACATCAAGAACCAAGCACGCTCCCAAATCTGCTTGTTACATTCCTCTTCAAAAAAGTGATGAAGGATGGACTACAATAGGAAAGTGCAAGAACAACCAAACTAATGAGACAAAAGGTTCATCTTCCAATAGTGGGTCACAGCACAAGAATGTTGGTTCTATAATTTCAAAGACTCTTGACAAGGTACAAGAGATTATTGTCTCTCAACAATCTAAGGAATCCTCCAAGGAGGCAAGCAAAGCTCAATTCCCCAAAATGCCTCTTGTTGCAGCATTTTATCTTCTCAAACATAGAATTTATCCTTATTTTCTCTTACTACCTCTCCTCAAGTAAATTATATATGCTCTTGCAACCTAGCTCAAGACCTAGAGGATGGACAATATGTTCAAAACAAGCAGTGAAATCTCATACCAGATTTTCAGCTAAGAAGTTATAGACCAATGACGAACAATGAGTTTTCGCAAAATGGCTACGAATTCTAGATTCTCATATTTTCTCTCATGGAATGTTCAAGATCTAATAAACCTCAAAAAAAAGTATACTGTGAGAGATACTCAAAGATTTGCAAACCTTGACATTCTTTTGTTTGCAAGAGGTTAAAATTTCAAGTTTTTTGCTTTCTACAATATGCTATGTCATATGGCCAGCTAATCACTGTTTGTGCAGCAACCACAAAGCAAAATATGGTGGAGTTGTTACTCTTATTTCTCCAAAATGGTGGCTGCACTTAATGGACCAGGGATTTGACCCCACTTGCAAGGCTCAATGGACCCTCTTTAATATTGATAACCTTTCCTTTGGCATTATTACCATGTATGCTTCCAATGATGCTGTCAAAAGATCTAATATTTGGCATTAAATTGCTGACTTAGTTCCCACCGCAACTTGGGTTTTGTGTGCTGATTTAACATGGTGGAAGTGGTGTCAAATAGATGCAGCAATCTATCCATGCACTAGACAACTAGCAAGAAGAAAGCTTGGTATTACATGTGTTAGTGTTTCTTAGATCACATTAAGTCAATTGAAAGCACTTAAAATATTGCAACACATAAGACAATAAACACAGCAAGATACCCTGGGAAAACCCTCCTCTTGAGGGAGAAAAACCCAGCAAATGATTCTCTTATATAAAGTAGAACAAGAGCAGAAATCTGGTTACAACTTAGGCCCAACAATGGCCAATACTTGATACAATGAAATTGCACCTCTCCTAGATGCAAGATATACAAATGAATGAGAGCTTCCTTGAATTCGAACTGCTGCTATGAAGGTGCGAACTTCTTCTCTAATTGCGAATTTACTTGATGAACTTGAATGATGATAATGACAATACAAGACCTTGTATATATACAACTTAGGCGCCTCTTCAACTTAGGTCGGCCCTTTATAAAGAAACATAATAAATGATAATTACAAGTAAGGTCGGCCCAAGCAACAAGCAATGCATGCGAGCCATTAGGGTCGGCCCTTTATGTTTGACAATTATTATTAACATAAATTAAATAGCCGAATGGCTATCATTTAATTTATGCTTCCTTCTTGAGGCGTGTGCAATGAAGTGCAGCCCTAAGTTGCTATAACATCAACAACATGCACACTAAATTGGGGCTTTTATCCTAATATTGGCTATTGTCACAATCAATCTCCCTAGTAAATGTGGAATAATCTTTGTTTTGAATATAAAAGGATTCTCAAATAGCTTGATAGAGCCAAGTTGTTAGATCAATATTCCTTTTCTTTTGCTAGTTGCATTTTTTTTGGCTTTGCTGGAAATTTTCCTTTCCAATCATTTTTTGATAAAATCTTGAATTGAGTAGTAATTTGCCAAGCCCAAGGTGGAGAAAACTCCTTTTCTCAACACAACGTTGCTGACTCATCAACCAAACCTTGCCCACATCCAACATGTTTGGAATTTGGAGCCACATCCTTGAAGTTGATATTAGATTGGCTGGATAGAATAGTGAAATAGTACTCTCAAATGCACCTGTTGTGACCTTTTTCACACATCACCCCATCCCAGATGGGGACCCCCTGATTTTTGCTCCATTCTGGTCTTTTGGCTTTTGTTAGTGCGTCTCTCTCCCTCTATCTCTGGTCCTTCCGGGGATGTCTCGTCGTTTGACCTGGGTTGAAGTATTGTTCAAGTCTATGAAATTAGGGTTTTCATTAGTCAGGCTTATTAAAGGTCAAACTGAGTTGTAAAATTGAAATCCGAGCTTAGTGCAACAGTCAGAAGACTTCCAGCAGGGTCCCACTAAATTTTCACTGTATTCCGGCAACTTACTATTTTTAGTAAGTATTTAATTTGGGGCTATTTTATCAAGATTTTGGAATTCTGTCAGTTCCACCACAGTCAGGCAGCTTCAGAGTACCTACACGCGAAATTTGAATGGATTCCGACAACTGGCTATTTTTAGCAGTTCAGCCTTCGGAGGCTATTTTCAGGATTTAAACGAGCAATTCTCCGGTGAGTGTCAGGGGAATTAATCTGGGTTTTCCAAGACCTTCGCGATGATGTAGCATGCAAGACGAGACAAGGACTTTCAGATTCCAGCCTTCCGAGGCTATTTTTAGGGTTTGCATGCAAGAATTTTCAGTGCATGTCCAGATATTCCATGTGGGTTTTGCGAGATCTTCGCAATGATATGACATGCAGATGGATCGGGTCAGTTTTCAAGGACTTACTATTTTTAGCCAATGCCAAAACTTTGACCAGTTTTCTGGGTTTTTCTGGGTTTTTCTGGGTTTTTTGAGATCCCACGGGCACTGTGACATGCAAACTCGTTCGACGTCTGGGTGACCACTTTCCAGACACTTACTATAAATAGCAATATCATCCCAGCAGCTACCCACCACTTCAGTCCAGCAATCAGGCACGATCAAGGACAGCCAGGAACAAATCGGAGCACATGTAGATCAAATTAGGGTTTCCTCGGCCACGTCTAAAAATAGATGAAGCAAAATGCAGAAATGACAAAACGAAGCACGCCACCAGAATCAACATCCTTCAGGCTACCGGCTGGCAAAATTTGAACACGATCTGAATACTTACTATTTTTAGCAAGTCACCTCATGGCTAAAAATAGCACGTCCTCGTCAGGGAAAATGTGTGAATGAGTCTCTTTCAGCATCAAGTACAGGTGGAACAAATTTCAAAGCAAACGGAGATACGAAATTGATCAATTCTAGGGTTTGCCAAAAATAGCAAATGGCTAAAAATAGCATGTATGGTGCCAAATCAGGTATAAACGAGGTGATACAGGTCAACGAGGGCACAACCACGCCAAGACCAGCTCGGAACAGGGTGAAAATCAATGAAACCCTAATTTCTTCGAATTTGCTAAAAATAGAAAGCCAGGCTAGGGCATAAAGGGCGTTGGAAATTTTACAAACATAACTGACAGGTAGACACCTTCATATGCGCCCAGGAGGAATGAAAGCTTCAAAATTTTCCAAGTGTGAGATTTTCCTGAGCAAGGTGTGAAATGCGCCCAGAGGAGATGAAAGGTCAAGCTAGGCGTGGGTTTTCCATCTTGCATAAGAAAATGCGCTTGGGAAATGGAAGTTCCATGGCCTAAATGCGCCAAAAGGAGCTGAAGGGTCACCAAAATTCAAAAAATTCACTAAGGCATAGCACTTTCCTCCTCACTAGCCAATATGCGCTTAAGATAAAGAGGGAATTCCTCCTCACAGGGCTAAATGCGCCCAAGGAAGTTGAAGAGCCACTAGCTAGGCGTGGGGTGAAGAAGGAAAAGTGCTCAAGGTTGAAATAGAAGTCTACCCCCCTATATGCGCCTAAAGGAGGTGAAAAGACACTTGAAAGGCGTGGGTTTTCCATCCTAGCACTAGCAAATGCGCTTGGGAAATGGAGGTTGCTTGGCCTAAATGCGCCAAAGGTAGATGAAGGGTCACAAGAAGATGACGCCTTCCTTTGCAAGGGTGGTATGCGCCTAGAAAGGAAGTCAACACCCCTATTTGCGCCCAAGGCAAGAGGCATGTAAAACGCGCCAAGGGAAAGAAAGCCTAGAGATGGAAAATACTCTAAGTCTGGGCGGAATTCTTTCTCCCCCCCCTAAATGCGCCCAAAGGTGAAAGTTGGCTACCTCAAATGCGCCCAAGAGTGGAAATTGACTAGGGGAAATGCGCCATGAAATTCCTCCACCACACATGAAATGCGCCCTTGCTTGTGAGATGAAAAAGGTAAAGTGTTAGCTTCTAGGCGTGAAAATGCCTAAGGGGTGAAAGCAAAGGTTGATGCATGAGATGAAATGTGCCCTTCATGGGTAATTTCAATATGAAATTTTCCTAGGAATTTTTCCTAAGGCAAAATTTTGCTAGGGCGTGGAAAGATAAGGAAGGTAAAATGGAAGTCTACATGCTCAAATGCACCCCTCGTGAGTGATTCAAAATTTTAATTATTTTCTAAGGGTGCAAAATACGCCTAGGAAGAGGAGGTATTAAAATTCCCAAGAACATGATGAAATGCGCCCAAAGCCAGACAGGAGGGGAATTTTTTCAGGAGAATCACAAAAGGTGCCAAGGCAGAGAAAATTGAGGGTTGCAGGTGTGGAAGACATCCAGAGTGAAAATGAATGAACCTTAGCAATTTTATGGATTTTTTTTCAAAATAATAAAAATTAAACGTACCCCTTCATCCAGATACACATGAAAACTATAAGTTTTGAAGGGAATTTTCTTCTGGGTATTGAACGTTCGCAATTCAGAGATGATTTGAACTTACTCCACACCTCGCTTGTGTCGTTTTGATAGAGAATTTTACTCGGTGCCTGTTTTGATGAATTTCCTAAGACAAGTTTAAAATTTCTCTAAGGCAAAAGAGATGAATATCTCTTCTCAAAGGATGTTTTAGCTCAAGAATTGAACTGGATGACTTGAATGATTTTACAGCATGAAATCAAATGACTTAGCCGGATAAAGTAAAATTGTTCGAAGGGGTGATTGGTTTAATATTTTAAAGAAGCAAATATGATGAAGCAGGCCTGTGCAGGAGTGATGAATTCATAATTCTAGAAGTTCGAGATTCCGATGCTTCAGACGACAAGTGTTACGACTAGAAAAGAGAGGGAAAATGAATTCAAAATATTTGCTAAGTTTAGCCTCTGCAGGAATTCGACCAAGCTATAAGTTTTGAAGTCCTCTTCATTTTCCTCTCACAAGTTGCTGAAGAGCTGAAAGTAAGAAGTTCGAATTTGTGAGAAGAGCTGGAGGTTGACGATTTCAAATCTCTGAAGAGCTGGGGTTACTGAAGTACGAATTGCTGAAGTCACAAACTTTCTGGAGAAGTGCGACCTACCTTGTCAAGACTCCAAGTTGCTGAGAAGTGAGTTTCTAAGTTGCTGCAATTCCTGAGAAAGTTCGAACTTGTCAAAGTTAAGTTGCTGAAAGTTGCGAGGTTAGAAGGAAAAGTGCGAACTTTAAAGAGGAGGTTTCAAATTTATTAAAGTTAAATTGCTACAGGCAAACATTTCCAAGTATTGGGCATTGTGTTGCTGCAACCCAAAGGAAACTTCTGAGAACGTTGAAGTAAACAGGCGATAGTTGAGGTTTGCAGTTGAAAACATCAAGAAGTGTTGCAGCCTTTGTCATTTAAAAGAAAAATCTGCTGACACCCTCAATGATGGTTATTATTTTATTTTAAAAATCTTGTTTGCTGACTATCTTACCCTTTTTGC
The DNA here is from genome assembly GCA_007115665.2 of Sequoiadendron giganteum. Lineage (NCBI taxonomy): Eukaryota > Viridiplantae > Streptophyta > Pinopsida > Cupressales > Cupressaceae > Sequoiadendron > Sequoiadendron giganteum. The sequence continues at coordinate 486,290,828 of CM021106.1, forward strand.
AGAATGGCCGAGTCAAGCAGAAGAGCTGCAGGCAAGAACGTCCACGCTGAGTCTAGACAGGCAGTAATCAAAAAATTAAGCAAGTCTTTCCTGCCAGAATCAAAATTCACATCAAAGTTGGGCAGGCTGGCAGACACAAACCTGGGCTCGTTTAACCTGGAGGCGTTCAAAAGAAGGATAATGGGGACTGGAGGACATCGCCCATCAGTGACTTCACATAGCATTGTCAGAAGCGGGTTATATGCAGCTGCAAATTTTCCACCAGCCATCCGGTGCCTGGAGCTCATTATGGAATGCTCTCACCACTACGATTCAGAGAAGAGGACGATCGTTGCGCCAGATGGCAAGGTGCTGGCTAACCTGACACCACAAGCAATCGGAGAGGCATTCGGGATCCCCGCCCACGAGAAAATGATTTACAAAACGAAGGACAGGGCTGACAGAATGTATTCATCTACAACGGACCGGTGTGCTGATGTGATAAACACTAGGTGGATGGTCAAGCCCAAACCAACTCGTACGAAGTTGCCCAAGCAGATAATCTCCGAAGACTTGAAGCAAGAGTTTGGCGACCTGATTATGATGTTGAGTAGAGTTGGAGGGTGTCCCCAAGCATTCGTCTTCGAACCTTGGATGTTTTACTTTATCAACTTGGTGCTGGAGGGCAAGGATTTCATGGATTGGGCACTGTTAATCAGTGATGGTCTACATGAGCAGCTCCGCAATGTGAGGAGGACTAAAACATTTTATATGGGCTCTTACCTCGTCTATATGCTGGCTCGCATGACAAGATACAAGGGGATTTCTTACAAAGAACCAATCGGTTGCGGTTCTCAGCAATTCAAAATATTCGAGGCTTGTCCGCAGTTGCATTTGACAAGGACTACTAATTACAAAAGAGTCAACGATGCCTTTACTATGCACATCACAAGGACCTTGTAGCAAAGGACCCATCACAGAATATCGAGGGAAGCACAAGAAATGATTGAGAAATTCGGATGTTGGTTTATCCAATTTCCAAAATTCACCTACATAAGGCTGCAAGGATTCTCCTCCTATCCATACAGATTGCCTCGGTATCCCACAAACAGGATAGTGATGCTGGAAGTTTCTAGGCAACTGATTGCCTACGATAAGATTCAAAAGAAGAAGAAGAAGGGCGAACTTGGGTTCCCGATTGCTATGGGAAATTCAGACGAAATCTACCCATCACTGCAAGCAGCAAGGGAGGCAGAGTCGGAGCTCCAGTTCTTTCAACTTTCTTACCATTCCAGCAGACACTACTACGATCCTCATAGAAATATCAGATGGGTATTGACAGAGGAGTTTAGGCACAAGGCACAAATAGAAGATTTCTGGGCAAGTGCAGTAGATGAGGTCGAAGTCAGAAAGAGGATGTTTTCCCGGATACCACTGGCAATGATCAGAGAGTGCGAGATTATTCCTGTACCAGATCAGATTGAGGAGGACATAAACGTTGTACAGATTGATTACGACACAATAAGAAACACGCCCTTGCCACTCCCAGATTGGTCAGAGCCAGAGATCACCGACTTGGATACACTTTGTATCCCAGTCCTGACATTTACACGGAGTTGGATAGAGAGACATGTCAGCCAACTAAAGGGAAGGTCAATTCCCCTTACCTACAATTTGATGGGAGACAGCAGATTGCAGACAACTGATCCGAGGAGACGGAGTAATCCAACTCCGGAGCCTAGGGGAAAAGAGCCAGTTCGATCGGAGCCCGTGATAGTTGAGGAATCCTTGCATATGTCGGCTCGAACACATTCTCCGAGCATACAGGAAGTGTCCCTATTTGCTGATCAGAGGGAGAGGTTGCAGGCAGAACAGGCAGTACAAATAGAGAGCCAGCCACTTCGTAGGGAGTCCGTGGGCCAGAGCATCAACGTGCCCCAAGAGGATAATCAGCAGGAGAACCGACAGGAGACCGATGAAGGCACTGCCACAGATACTCAGTTTCAGCATGAGATTGAGGTAGCTCTCGAGGATGATGCTGCTTCCGATCGAGATGCCCAGAGCTCAGGAGACACTGAGCCCATATGATGATGAGCCTCGTCGGAACGGGGGGCCATGAAGTAGAGGCCGAGGTAGAGCAGCCTTTCATCATGACAGACACACGACAGGAGGTGCCAGACTGGCTGAGGGATAGGATGAGGCATGATCCTGCGGATGAGACTGATCCTGCAGTCGAGATGGAGGAGTTGCTACAAAGGATCAATGCACCTCCCACGAAGAAGAAGGCTAGGAAGTTTTCCAGAATATCCACGGATGAGGATGGATCCCGAACCTTGCATATGGCAATTCCACAGGAGGAATGTGATAGAGACAAGGCCGTTCCTGAGAACTATATTGTGACAACCATGGAACTAGGCCGCCCTACTGGGGCACAGGTGGTAGAGGAGTGCGATAATTCCTATCGGGCACTCAAAGACCGATTGTCCCATGTTGAGGGCAAGTACAAAAGGTTAAGGTAGAGCATCGGACACTGATTGGCTACGTGCAGCACTTGTCCTGTCCTTGCGGGCAAGAAAATCCTGCAATCGAGCTCCCAGCTGAGTTTTCCAGGGAGTCAATCAGTGGATTAGAAGATTTAAGGAGAATGGCACAGCAGGCAGACACGTGGGTTGCCAGTGTGCGTACAGAGACAAGAAAGTTCATGGAAGATCTTGCACATGCCTATGGGCAAGCTTCCGATGTTATGGCTAGAGTAGAGGCAGTTAACCATGCTTGGGGTGAGGCTCGCATCTATCAGACGAAAGTTGTTCTCCGTCTAGGGGCTTTGATGAGCATACCTCAACACGCTTTGGTTGAGGGAGGTGTTATCCAGCAGGGAGATAGATACGACTTTGCCAGATGGTATTCTTCAGTAGTCACAGGGCGGGGATTCTATGATGCATCACAAGCAGATTCTGTCAGGGTCAGAAAGGCCATGACGAACATCTTAGATGGAGTCCTCAACACGTTGGAGGCAATCTTTGCCAGGAGGTTGACTTCTGAAGAGATAACTGCAGAAGGACTGAAGGACAAATTGACGCCATTCTTCTATGAGGTGAAGACCTTCACACAGGATGATTTTGAGAATACTGCCACGTTCTCGAGTATCATACAGAACACCCAGGATGCCCTTGTTGCCTGGAAGAAATCATGTGCCCGGCATGGGCAAACAGTTGCAGTTTTAGAGTTTCAATTGGATCACATTCCTCCTATCTCCGATCAGGAAGTTGAGGAAGTATTAGCCAGATTCACCAGATTTGCAGCCAGCGAGAAGGAGAAAGGAAACGCTCTTCTGGATGACGATCTGCTACAGGAAGACGATATGCATTGATTGATGGTAGTGGACCTGCAGAGGAGTGGAGAATATTCTGCACATTCATTGCCCCACTCCTCTCAGTGGCGGTTTTTAGGGCATAAACCCTAATTAGGGCATGGGTGGCTCAATCTGAGCCCTTTATTGTAATCAGATCTGAACCGTCCACTGGACTGGGTTTATTATAAAAAGGGTATCCCCCCCCATTTGTAATTCATTAGAACTAGAATTGAATCAGAGATAGAGTTGAGCTAGAGAATAGAAGGCATATAGCATTTAGCTTAGAAGTTAGCTTAGATTGAGGAGGAAAGGAAGTTTTCCCATTGAGGACTTTGTAAGAAGTTGTTGTGAACACTCTCATAATATAAAGATTTATCATTGTTTGGTGGTTCTATCTTCTATTGTGAGTAGCTAGCAAGGCTTGTTCGTCTTTCCAATTCGAATAGAGTAAAGTAGAATAGATTTTGTTTCCATGCAAGTAGCGTTAATTGTGGAATGCAACATTGGTTTGAGCATATCTCCCTATATCCATACCACTAGCAGGCTTGCTGACGGTAAGTCTGCCCTGCGTGGTCAACTGGAATTTCAGCACTTAACTTCGGTTGCGATTTGTGTGTCCACTTGCTTCGTGGTGAAGGGGTGTGCATGTTGAATCTCGATCTGAATATCTACCTATCCTTTGAAGATTGCATCAGCTTTGTCAGAGTTGTCCGAAGAGGAGACGATACAAAGTTTGGTTTGGAGATTGTTAAAGCTAGTTTTGCCTTCCATCCTTAGAAATAGATTGTAGGATTCCTATCCCTCTCCCTTTAATTCAGTATTTCCCGATCGATTCGAACATCAAAGCAATATCGTCAAAATCATTCATTGTTTCACTGTGATTGAACAACTACGTAAGTCCCCTTGAAATAATCAGCATATACACATCAACCAACTGAGTCTATTCGCGATAAAAGGAACCTTGGAGTTGAACGCATGAACTTTCATGCAATCTTAGCATGCGGAATACTTTGATCAAGAGAGAATAGAGTGACCGTTGGACAACTTTATTCTGTGCTGGAGTTGTCATAAAAAGCACGTCAACAGCACCTTCTTGTTATGCATTTATGGGCACCAACTAGCATTTTTTTTCTGCCACTCATACAAGGCTGCCACCTTAGAGCTCCGCCACACCACCATGGAATGGGAAGAGCAACCATTTGTGCCTTCTTTAAAACTACAAGTGACCAAACTTCATCAACATAAGCATGTTGCTTACAATCACTCTACTATGGAAACTCAAATCTAAGCCTGCCTTCACTAGCTTAGAAATGGGGACAAGATTTCCAAAGAATTATTCCAATCCTTAAGAGTTCACCATGCTTCTCAATCTATCAAATGCATCAACAAAGGCCAACAACTCTTAACTGAGCTTACTACCATTCTACAAGCCTTTGTCTACCATTATCAATAGGTTGTCAATACTCAAGGGTCATCTCTTGAGAAAAATAATGCCCTTTAGCAATGCATTAATGCAATTCCATGTCAACTCTCTACTTCATAATAAGCCTTATGTGACCAACTTCTCAATCAAGAAGACCTTCATGAGGCAATGTTCACCATCGGCAATGACAAAGCTCCAAGATGTGATGGATTTCCTTGTGAATTCTAAAAAGGCTTATGGGATATTGTTAGCAACAATCTTTTTAAAGTTCACGTAGAAGCCTATCATTCTAATTCTTTAGGTAATATTATATATAAAGACTATCAAATTCATACCTGTGTTTGGAGATATCTACAATTAGAGGCCAATCACTTTGCTAAACATTTCCTACAAAATCAATGTGAAAGACCTTGCTCTCTAGCTACATCATTTGCTACCTCTCATTGTCCAACTTGAGCAAAATAGATTCATTAAATCCAAAAGCATTTTTGATAATATCATTGCTATGTGGGAAGTGTTGTGACCTTTTCACACATCGCCCCATTCAAATGGGGACCCCCAATTTTTGCTCCATTCTGGTCTTTTGGCTTTGGTTTTGCATCTCTCTCTCTCTCTCTCTGATCTTTCATCCTTTTGGTGATGTCCCATCATATTTGACCTAATTTGGAATTTTGGCCGTCTGTGAAATTAGGGTTTCCATTCTTCAGGACAGTTTGAAGTTAAATTGAGTTGGCTAATTGGCATCTGAGCTTAGTACTGCGATCACAACACTTCAGGCAGAGTCCCACTGAATTTTTATTGAATTCTGACAACTTACTATTTATAGTAAGTACTTAATCTGGGACCGTTTCATCAGGATTTTGGAATTCTGACTATTCCATCACATCCAAGTAACTTCAAGGCGCTTGCACGCAAGAATTGAACAGATTCTGACAATTTGCTTTTTTTAACAGTTCAGGCTTCAAGAGTCATTTTTAGGGTGCACATGTGTGATTTTTCAATGCATGACTGGAGAATGTTTCTGGGTTTTTCAAGGCCTTCGCGATGATATAACATGCAAGTCGAGACAATGACTTTCAGTGGTTCAGCCTTCAGAGGCTATTTTTAGGGTTTGCATGCGGAGTTTTTTAGTGCATGTCTGGATATTCTTTATGGGTTTTTCGAGAGCTCCGCAGCGGTATGACATGCAAGCAGAGGATATCATTTTTTAGGAACTTACTATTTTTAGCCAGTGCACACATGCAGACCAGTTTTCTGGGTTTTTCTGGGTTTTTTGAGATCCCATGGGCAGTTTAACATGCAAATTCATCCGACATTCAGTTGATCACTTTTTCAAACACTTACTATAAATAGCAGGTTCGCTCCGGTAGCCACCCGACACTTCAGCATCACGAACAAAGCAACATGTAGCAAAAATCAAGTCAAATGGAGACTATTCAAGGCACATGCATATCAAATTAGGGCTTCCAACTTCGATGCCTAAAAAGAGGGGTAAAAAGCCAAAATTTCGAAAACAAAGGTATCCCACTGCAATCAACATCCTTCTGGCAATCTACTAGTCAAATTTGGGTGTAATCCGGGCACTTACTATTTATAGTAAGTCGCTTCCAGAACAGGGCTATAAATAGCAGGTCAGCATGAGGGACAGGTGTGAACAGGTTCATCAAGTGATGAGGACCACGTGGTGAAAAATTCAAGTCAAACGGAGCTGCAAAAGTCAAGCAATTTTAGGGTTGGCTAAAAATAGCAGGCAGGCTAAAAATAGCAGATGAGCTTGGGCAACAGGTACAAATAGGGTAGCAAGGCCACAAGAGGCATATCATGCCGGCTCCAAAGTCAGAACAGGTGGAAGCCATGAGGAGTCATACATCTCCGAAATTTACTAAAAATAGAGTGGCAAGAGGTAGCTGAGAGCGTTGAAAATTCTAAGTCCACGAGTGGAAACTGGCAGGAGGAAGTATGAAATGCGCCCAAGCATGAAGACTGGCATCAAAAATCCTAAGTATGAAAATTCCTCCACCCTATGTGAAATGCGCCCAAGGTGTGAGAGGATGTTGAAAATTTTGAAAAAGTTAAAAATTCCTCCACCCTACCTCAAATGCGCCCAAGCTGAGAGGACATGGCAAGAAAATTCTCAAGGCAATGAAATTTCCTCCTCCCTATGGGAAATGCGCCCTCAAGGTGTAAGCAAGTAAGATGTTCAAAATTCTTCTACGTATCAAAATGGAAGTTCCCCCTTCAAAATGCGCCCAAAGAAGAACATGGAGGTAGAAGGCATTAAGAAATGCCTAAGGCATTGAGAATGGAAGCTTGATGGGCAAAATGCGCCCAAGGTAACATGAGGTTGAGGAAAAATTTCTAAGGCAAGTAAAGTAGAAGTTGACCTCTCTAAATGCGCCCAGCTTGTGTGATGACTTGGAAAAACGCCTAAAGCAAGTAAATGGAAGCCCATGGGATAAAATGCGCCCAAGCATGAAGGGGTTAAAGGAAGGAAATTGCTAAGTGTTGAAAATGAAAGTGGACCCTCTAAAATGCGCCCTCTAGCAAGGATATCAAGTAAAAATGCTAAGACATTGGAAAGTGAGAGCCCACCATGCTAAATGCGCCCAAGATTGTTAGAAGAATAAAAACGCCTAAGTGTTGGGAATAAAAGTGGCCCATACAAAATGCGCCCAAGGCAAGACAAGGTAGCTTGCTGGTTGAAATTGTATAAGGCAGGTAAATGGAAGTTGACCCCTCTCAATGCGCCAAGGATGAGGAGAGTGGGATGAAGAGGTTTCTAAAATTGCAGCACATGGCCTCAAATGCGCCCAAGCTGATAAGAAGGAGGAGCTGGCTTAAAAGGTTTCTAAGCGTGAGGAAAATAAAAATTCACTAGCTGAACTACGCCCAACAAAAGGTTGTGAGTTGAAGAAATTCTCAATTGAGGGAAAATGAAACTAGGCACCCTCAGATGCGCCCAACAATCAAGTGGGAATAAAATATCTAAATGTTCAAGGATGGAAGTAGCAAATACAAAGTTCGCCCTTGAGGGAAGTGAAGTGAGAATTTTCTAAGTGGTGAAAATAAAAGCACAAACATGTAGAATGCGCCCAGCAACGAAAGAAGTGTTAAAAGAAGTTTCTAAGTTATGAAAATTGCAGCACACGGCCTCATATGCGCCCAAGGTAAGAAGGACATACAAGACTTAAGAATTCGTCTATGGCATTAAAATAAAATGCCACTGAAGGGAATACGCCTAGAGAGAAGGAAATGCTGAAGGAACTTCTAAGTTAGAAAATGGAAGTGGAAGACTTCAAATGCGCCCAGCAAGAAAAGAGATGAATAAAAATGATAAGTGTTGGCAGATTTCCTTTCCTACCCCCCTAAATGCGCCCTTAGGTGAAAGTTGATACATGAGATGCGCCCTTGTTGGTGGTAAAAATATGATAAGATGTCTAGGCATGGAAATACTTAAGGGATTTACATGGGAATATGATAGATAAGATGCACCCTCCAAGGGTAAGATTAGCAAAAATTTAATTAAATTTTTCTAAGGCATTTTCAAGGGTGAGAAATATGCCTAAAGGGAGGTGAAGTTTGAAATTTCCAAAGAACAGATGAAATGCGCCCAGAGACGGGAAATAATTTCTTTAGGAAAACAGGAAAATGCCAAGGCATGAAAAATGAAGACTGCAGGTGTGAAGTGCGCCCAAGATTGAAAATGAATAAACCTTAGCAATTTTTATTATTTTTCAAAATAATAAAAATTAAACTTACCCCTTCGTCTGGATACACATGAAAATGATGATTTCTAAGGGGAAATTTCTTCTGGGTATTGGACATTTCCCACTAGGAGATTATTTGAATTTGTTCCACACCTTGCTTGCGTTGTTTTGACGGATATTTTTGCCTGGCACCCATTTAATGAATTTCCTAGGCAAAATAAAAAAATTCTCTAAGGCAAATGCGAGAAATGTTTCTACAAAAAAGGGCCTTGGCTTGTGATGTCAAAACGAGTGCCTAGGTTACAGTGGGTGAAATTCATAAAGCAAATAAGGTTGTCTAAGGAAAGAGAAAATGAAACGACAAGAGGTCAAGCACACTCACAGGGAAGAAATTTGTTTAAGGCATAATGAAGCTCGAACATCAAGCAGACCTTAGAAGTCAAAACGTGGAGATTAGGTAAGTAAAGTGAAGTTATATTATAAGTCACTGATGCTCTTCTTTTGTTTGGCAGGATGAACACCGGAGCCAAGGCGTGAGGACTTGGGGTGAAGAAGATGGACAACATTACAACTTTGGAAAAGGAAAAGGCATTGAAGATTTGTCTAAGGCATTAAGGACGTGGTGCAAAAGAGGCAAATGCGCCCAAGGCAGTGGGCTAGAGAAATATGAAAGTTTCGAGGAAGAAATGCGTCCAAAAATTAAAACAACGGGAGAGTTGAACAAGAAGAATTCCTTGCTCATCACTTTTATATCAACCATATACTCGCCCCTCCTCCTAGCACAGCAGAATTGGTGGAGAAGAACAGTGGGAACACGTTTCTGGACGAGAATCTTCTAGAGGAAGATAGTGGGCATTAATTGCTCATGGTGGTTTTTGCAGAGGAGTGGAGAATCTTCTGTTCATTTATTACCCCACTCCTCTTTATGGCGGTTTTTAGGGCAAAAACCCTAATTAGGGCATATGTGGCTCAATTTGAACCCTTTATTGTAATCAAATCTGAACCGTCTATTGGACTGGGCCAACTCTAAAAAGGGCATCCCCCCCTCATTTGTAATATTCATTAGATTAGATAAAGAGATCAAAGAGTAGAGAAGATAGAAGTTAGAATATATATAGTGATTAGCTTAGAAGTTAGCTTAGATTGAGGAGGGAAGAAAACTTTCCTTTGAAAGTTTTGCAAACGGTTGTTGTGAACACTTTTCATGATATAAAGAGTTTCATCGCTTGGTGATTTCTTCTTTTGTTATGAGCAGCTAGCAAGGCCTTTTCATCTTTCCAATTCAAAGTAGATTAGAGTAAAGTAGACTTTCATTTCATGCAAGTAGTGGTTAGTTGTGGAATACATAGTTTGATTTGAGCAAGTCTTCTTCGTCCATACCACTAGCGGGCTTGTTGATGGTGAGTTCGCTTTGCGTGGTCAACTGGAGCATTAGCGCTTAACTTTAATTGTGATTCGTGTGTCCACATGCATCGTTGTGATGGTGTGTGCATGTTGTGTCATGATTTGAACATCCTATCCACCCTTTGAAGATTGCACCGATTTTGTGGAAGTTGTCCTAAGGGAGACAAAGCAAACTCTGGTTTGAAGTTTGCTGAAGTTGATCCTCGTGTTCCACCTTTAGAAATAGAGCATAGGATTTCTCCCTTTTTATCTCCTTTAAATTCAGCATTTTCGGGTTAGTTTAGAAATCAAAGCATCATAGTCAAATCTTTCATCTGCATCACGAAGTTGAACAATTACGTAAGTCCCCTTGGAATACCTAGCATATTCACATCAACCAACTGAGTCTATTCGCGATAAAAGGAACCTTGGAGTTGAACGCATGAACTTTCACGCAATCTTAGCATGCGGAATACTTTGATCAAGAGAGAATAGAGTGACCGTTGGACATTTTATTCTGTGTTGGTGTGGTCATAAAACACACGTCAACAGGAAGGAATGGAAGGGGCCAAGCATTCACGACAACAAGTCATTTTTATCAAAATTGATTTCGCAAAATCCTATGATTGCATTGAATGGCAATTTATAATTGCTATGCTACCAATGTTGGGTTTTGGTCCAGCTTCCTATGCTATGTTCAAATGCTTTTTGTCGATGCTTATGCTTGCATTACTATCAATGGGTGTCAATCCTCCTCATTTGGGCTCTTTAGATCCATATAGCATGGATGTCCTCTTGCCCCTATGTTGAATGTGTTTGTTGTTGAAGGCGGTGTCTATCTAATGGTTCATGTTGTGTCATGGAAACTTGTTGAAGGTATTACTCTTCCCATTTCTTCCCAATAGCTTGCTATTAGGTCATTTTGTTCACAATTCATTTCTTACTCACTTGGAAGATGAGGATAGCATCAAACATGCTCTTCAATGCCTTGATAAATTTTTATTAGCTTATGGATCAAGTATTCAATCCATATTGACTTAATGTTTTTGGTAACAGAATGATCATGGTGAGGACTTCAAGTTTCTTTAGATCCCTTTTGCCTTCTAGACATCTTCCTCTTCCCTGTGGCAATCTATCATTGCCTATGGTAAGAAGAAGTTGGCTTATTGGATCACCAAACCTCTTTCTCTTGCAAGGAAATTTCAAGTTTGTTCTAAAGTGTTGGTTCCTACTAATGTTTATTATTCCTTTTGTTGAGTGTCTTCAAAGACTTCCTACCAAAAGATTCAAAACTTCTAAGGGACTTTTTATGGACCTTCTTGGAGGAGGGAAAAGGCTTCCACAAAGTCGACTAGAAATTTTGTTTTCCCTCATGATTCAAGTGATATTATTAACATCTAGCATCAAGGTTTGGCTTTATGTGCTATGTGGGTTATCAAAGCCTTGAAGGGAAATGAAGCCTAGAATTTTTTGCTTCACCACTATTTCTTTTGGGGTTCCTCGTGGTCATAAATCATGGAGAAATCTGGACTTTCATTCTATTCTCATCATAAAAGAATCTATTCAAATCCAAGGCATGTTTGGGGTTAAAAGCATAAAAAAGTCTTGGGAAGCAATTAATCCATGACTTCTATGAAATGGGAATGATTTTCGCAATGGGTTATCTATTAACTAGCAATCCATTGGTAGTCTCCTATGATCACCTGCCAAGATTGACTCTAGCTAAAGTTCCTTGGGTCCACACCATAAAATTCTTTCATATGGGCATCAACTCTCTCAAACTTATTTTCTAAAGTGACCAGAAATTGGTTATCTTGACCTAAATCCAAATTGAAATTCCAACTCTCCAAATAGAATTTTGAGTCTTTCTAGACAATTGTTGATTTTGTTCCAATGCAAATGCTCCTTAAATTTGGTGTTAGATGCAATAAACCTATGTGGAAAGATTGGAAATGGTGTACTACTACCCCATTTCACAGCTACAAACATCACAAAATATATTCATGGCTCTTTCCACATCTGCATATGGTTTAAAAACTCAATGATAAGTGGGCTTTATAGTCCTCAGCTTGCTCACGACAACATAAATTCCAAACTATTTGGATAGCCACTCTTGAGCCTAAGTTTGCTCACTTTGCTTAGTGTATTCTTTATCAAAATTCTTCCCTTGGATCCCATTTGATCCATCTAGGGTTTGTCAATCATCATTATCCTTTCAACATACATCTTAAAACTCTCAAGCATCTTTTCTAGTTTTATAATAGAACCCAATCTACTTGGAATTGGATCCACAACTTCTTTTGGCCTTTTAGACCAAAGCCTTTTTCTTGGAATATGATTCTTTAGGGGGATTGGCCCAAAACTCCTACTAGATTCACCTAAATCTAACATGTTTTTAGAATGGAGATTTTATTTAGTATTTGAAAAGATAGAAATTCAGCTCTCTTTTCAGAAGCTTCTATTGATATTCATTTATATGTATACTAAATCCATGATTTGCTCTTTTGTTCTCATGTAGATACAAGTGCAAGCTAATAAAGTTGTTCATCTACAAGTGCCTCTTGACCACTAGAGTTATGTACCTTGTATAGTTCCAAAGTCCCATCAACCTCTCTTTCCCACAAGTTTCAGTCTCCTCCTTAAGGATGTCAGCATGGATGTACTTGCAATGCTCATAGAAATGATTTTCATGGTTCCCACAGTTCTAAACCACCTCAGAACAGAGCTCGAGTCGCAGTGCTCATTGTTGGTCTCCACAAACTTGATTGTCTTTTGTTATTTTACAACCTCATGACAGGGTACTTCTCGTTGGCAGGGAAATGGCAAAGTTACTCGCTTCAATTTGGCCATTTCTCCCATCAACAATGAAACTTGGCCACCAAATGGAGAGCAGGATAATAAAGACATTACCATTACAAGTAAGGAGCTAATTCCTAACATCTAAGACCTTCCCAATGGCTGGAGCAAGCCTAATGACTGTGTCCCACCTCCACCTCTGTTGGATTTATAGTTCTTGCTGCTTAGCAGTTTCGCTGCTTGTCCTTGTTTTTCAGTCCTATCTTTTCACTGAACACTTTACCTTGCCTAGACTTTGGGCTGTCATACCATTCCACCCTATCTTTTTTATTTACTGTAACATATACTACTTTATACAATTAATATACAAATCAGTTATTCATCCACAAAAAAAAACAAAAACGCAATCCAATTATCTCAAATACTGATTATAGTTTCTTCTAGAGGGTAAGTCACTACTTTTTGATAAGTTCTTATCTGAGATTATAAATGCTAGAGCGCTCAAAAAAAGCAAGGTTAATTTACAGGCCAAGGGTTCCTCGCAGCAAAACAAACTAGAATGTCCTCCATGAGTAAATTAAACTTTTAGAATTGTGACAAAACCAACCTGCATATTTGGTACCATTATAGGCCAGCACAAGTTTCCACTTCCATCTGTCCTCGTAGTCATGACTCATGACAACATTTTTCGTCTATTGTTGCAGCACCGTTTTCTGCGGCTGAGCACAACTAACTTGTTAAAGCTAAATAAAAAATGGCAGTGTTTTCTCACAAACAATCATTGGTATGTCTACCTGTGCAAATACTCCCGTTTGGAGTGGGCATGAGCATAGCAAAGGGTACAGACATGGACCGAATTCCAACTGAACACCATGCCATCTCCTCTATAAAGATTTATTCCCCGCTTGCCTCCAATCCATGCCACAACTGAGTATGATATGATAAAACATATTAACAGATTAGGCAACAAATTGGTGGTTTGTTTGTTTTTATCTGTGCAGCAACTGATGTCATAATTTCATTCAAACAAATTTGCCCTCGCAAAGCAAATTTTATTTAGTTATTTCCAAATGTTTACTCGGTAAGTGAGAATAAGTCACACTTGCACATAAATATTGATTGATTTTTCTTTTTTTTAATAAAAATTGAAGATGTCACTATATTATATAAGGCAATCAAACTAAGTATAAGAGTTCAATTGGGAATAATTAAATATTATATAAATTGTAGAAATTAAATCAATTTAAATGTGATATTTAGTTTGAGGCTTGATGATGGAATATAGTATTAAAGGGTGTGAAGAATATATTTGACAATACAATAAAAATTGGGGCTCTTTTTGGATAAGTGTTTTGGAATATGTAATTTACTTGTGCTTCATTGTAGTTCAAAATGTAGAAATGAACTAAGGTGTAGATCTAAACATATGCCCTTGGAAATGACTTGGTTGATATTTGATTACAAACATTGTTCACCTTGATATTTTGGTGTACAAATCATAGTAACAAATGGATGATGTTTATAAACACCTTTGGAAATTTTATTAAAATGTAATATCATATTCTCCTTAATCAAACATTAAGCAAACCAATTGAACAACAATGAATCAAGATCGACGATTGTAAGCAAGCATGTAATATGTCTAGGATGATGGAAGTAGATAATGCAATTACAATGTTCTTTGATGTTACTATGATGCTCTCATATGAATACCTGATAATAATCATTGTTACTCTAAATGAATTAGGGTTACTCCTTAAATACACCACCCTATCATGTAATTAGAAATAAGTCATGGTTTAGTCAACTCAAAACAACTAGTAGGGGAGGGAAATATGAACCCAAATTCAAAAAATCAAATTTAAAAGCACAGGTTCAAATTTACAACCATATAAATGATCTATGTCATTTCTACACCTGTGGATCTAAACAAAGATGATGAATGGTGGAAATGTGGAGTTGTGTTGTCCTTGTGTTAGAACTCAACATACTTTAAACTTTTCCACACTCGTTGATCATCATGTGTTGTTAAGTCAATTCCTTATATGCCATTATTGATCTCTTAGTCACAAGTGTTGGTGTAAATAGATATTTTTCTAACTAGTTATTAGTGGGGTCCTATTTACATTTTAAGTACACTTAGGTCTTAGGCATATTTGAGTTGTTTAGATAAGATTTTATCTTTTTATATTTTATTAAATATTAGGGTCCTAGGTCATTTAATGATGGCTCATATCATTTAATAGATACCAATCATTTAATATTTTGCATTTGGTACTTCATCACACCTTGGCTATATAATCAATGTCATTGTACAGTATTGTAAGATACCTCATCATCATATTTGATAGATCTTACTATCAAGCAATCTCATTTCTTTCACACTTTCTTGTGGAAGGTTTTCATTATTTTTGTAGGTGGTCTTGGGATTGAGCTGATTTCCAACTCCTACAACAAGCAATTAGCACTCAAATTCATTCCTCTCAAGAAATAGTAGTTTATTCAAACCAATATGCCATATCTTGTTTACCTTGTAATTTTTAGGATAATGATAATACACTTGATTTTCTATCAAAGGTAATTCAAGTTTTGATAGAGTATAATGTGGATTTGCAAGTGTAAATCACTCTCGAGAATTTAGCACATGTTTGTGAGTCATCTCATAGAGTTTACGCCTTGAAGAAAACTAGCATTAGAATGATTTTATTTGAATATATATTAAAGTTTAAATTACACAATTTATAAAATTGCTCAGTTTAGAATTGCTATGCTACCAATGTTGGGTTTTAGTCCATCTTCCTATGCTATGTTCAAATGCTTTTTGTCGATGCTTATGCTTGCATTACTATTAATGGGTGTCAATCCTCCTCATTTGGGCTCTTTAGATCCATATAGCATGGATGTCCTCTTGCCCCTATGTTGAGTGTGTTTGTTGTTGAAGGCGGTGTCTATCTAATGGTTCATGTTGTGTCATGGAAACTTGTTGAAGGTATTACTCTTCCCATTTCTTCCCAATAGCTTGCTATTAGGTCATTTTGTTCACAATTCATTTCTTACTCACTTGGAAGATGAGGATAGCATCAAACATGCTCTTCGATGCCTTGATACATTTTTATTAGCTTATGGATCAAGTATTAATCCATATTGGCTTAATGTTTTTGGTTGGAAACAAAATGATCATGGTGAGGACTTCAAGTTTCTTGGGATCCCTTTTGCCTTGTAGACATCTTCCTCTTCCCTGTGGCAATCTATTATTGCCTATGGTAAGAAGAAGTTGGCTTATTGGATCACCAAACCTCTTTCTCTTGCAAGGAAATTTCAAGTTTGTTCTAAAGTGTTAGTTCCTACTAATGTTTATTATTCCTTTTGTCGAGTGTCTTCAAAGACTTCCTACCAAAAGATTCAAAACTTCTAAGGGACTTTTTATGGACCTTCTTGGAGTAGGGAAAAGGGTTCCACAAGGTCGACTAGAAATTTTGTTTTCCCTCATGATTCAAGTGATATTATTAACATCTAGCATCAAGGTTTGGCTTTATGTGCTATGTGGGTTATCAAAGCCTTGAAGGGAAATGAAGCTTAGAATTTTTTGCTTCACCACTATTTCTTTTGGGGTTCCTCATGGTCATAAAGCATGGAGAAATCTGGACTTTCATTCTATTCTCATCATAAGGGAATCTATTCAAATCCAAGGCATGTTTGGGGTTAAAAGCATAAAAAAGTCTTGGGAAGCAATTAATCCATGACTTCTATGAAATGGGAATGATTTTCACAATGGGTTATCTATTAACTAGCAATCCATTGGTAGTCTCCTATGATCACCTACCAAGATTGACCTCTAGCTAAAGTTCCGTGGGTCCACACCATAAAATTCTTTCATATGGGCATCAACTCTCTCAAACTTATTTTCTAAAGTGACCAGAAATTGGTTATCTTGACCTAAATCCAAATTGAAATTCCAACTCTCCAAATAGAATTTTGAGTCTTTCTAGACAATTGTTGATTTTGTTCCTATGCAAATGCTCCTTAAATTTGGTGTTAGATGCAATAAACCTATGTAGAAAGATTGGAAATGGTATACTACTACCCCATTTCACAGCTACAAACGTCACAATATATATTCATGTCTCTGTCCACATCTGTATATGGTTTAAAAACTCAATGATAAATGGGCTTTATAGTCCTCAGCTTGCTCAAGACAACATAAATTCCAAACTATTTGGATAGCCACTCTTGAGCCTAAGTTTGCTCACTTTGCTTAGTGTACTCTTTATCAAAGTTCTTCCCTTGGATCCCATTTGATCCATCTAGGGTTTGTCAATCCTCATTATCCTTTCAACATACATCTTAAAACTCTCAAGCATCTTTTCTAGTTTTATAATAGAGCCCAATCTACTTGGAATTGGATCCACAACTTCTTTTGGCCTTTTAGACCAAAGCCTTTTTCTTGGAATATGATTCTTTAGGGGGATTGGCCCAAAACTCCTACTAGATTCACCTAAATCTAACATGTTTTTAGAATGGAGATTCTATTTAGTATTTGAAAAGATAGAAATTCAGCTCTCTTTTCAGAAGCTTCTATTGATATTCATTTGTGTGTATACTAAATCCATGATTTGCTCTTTTGTTCTCATGTAGATACAAGCGCAAGCTAATAAAGTTGTTCATCTACAAGTGCCTCTTGACCACTAGAGTTATGTACCTTGTATAGTTCCAAAGTCCCATCAACCTCTCTTTCCCACAAGTTTCAGTCTCCTCCTTAAGGATGTCAGCATAGATGTATTTGCAATGCTCATAGAAATGATTCTCATGGTTCCCACAGTTCTCAACCACCTCAGCACAGAGCTCGAGTCGCAGTGCTCATGGTTGGTCTCCACAAACTTGACTGTCTTTTGTTATTTTACAACCTTGTGACAGGGGTACTTCTCGTTGGCAGGGAAATGGCAAAGTTGCTCGCTTCGATTTGGCCATTTCTCCCATCAACAATGAAACTCGGCCACCAGATAGAGAGCAGGATAATAAAGACAGCAACATTACAAGTAAGGAGCTAATTCCTAACATCTAAGACCTTCCCAATGGCTGGAGCAAGCCTAATGACTGTGTCCCACCTCCACCTCTGTTGGATTTATAGTTCTTGCTGCTTAGCAGTTTCGCTGCTTGTCCTTGTTTTTCAGTCTTATGTTTTTGCTGAACACTTTACCTTGCCTAGACTTTGGGCTGTCATGACTCATACCATTCCACCCTATACTTTTTATTTAGTGTAATATACTCCTATATACCATTAATATACAAATCAGTTATTCATTCACAAAACAGAACAAAAACACAATCCAATTATCTCAAATACTAATTATAGTTTCTTCTAAAGGGTAAGTCACTAATTTTTTATAAGTTCTTATCTGAGATTATAAATGCTAGAGGGCTCAGAAAAAGCACGGTTAATTTACAGGCCAAGGGTTCCTCGCAGCAAAACAAACTAGAACGCCCTCCATGAGTAAATTAAACTTTTAGGTTTGTGACAAAACCAACCTGCATATTTGGTACCATTATAGGCCAGCACAAGTTTCCACTTCCATCTGTCCTCGTAGTCATGACAACATTTTTCGTCTATTGTTGCAGCACCGTTTTCTGCGGCTGAGCACAACTAACGTGTTAAAGCTAAATAAAAAATGTCATTGTCTTCTCACAAACAAAACATTGGTATGTCTACCTGTGCAAACATTCCCGTTTGGAGTGGGCGTGAGCATAGCAAAGGTAACAGACATGGACCGAATTCCAACTGAACACCATGCCATCTGCTCTATAAAGATTTATTCGCCGCTTGCCTCCAATCCGTAACACAACTGAGTATGATATGATAAAACATATTAACAGATTAGGCGACACATTGGTGGTTTGTTTGGTTTTATCCGTACAGCAACAGAAATCATAATTTCATTCAGACAAATTTGCCCTCGTAAAGCAAATTTCATTTAGTTATTTCCAAATGTTTACTCGGTAAGTTAGAATAAGCCAAGCTTGCACATAAATATTAAGGTGATTGAATAAATAAAATAATTATATAAGGCAATCTACCTAAGTATAAGAATTGGATTGGGAATAATTAAATATTGTGTAAATTGTAGAAATTAAATGAATTTAAATGTGATATTTAGTTTGAAGTTTGATGATGGAATATAGTGTTAAAGCGTGTGAAGAATGTATTTGACAATACAATAAAAATTGGGGTTCTTTTTGGATGAGTGTTTTGGAATATGTAATTTAATTGTGCTTTATTGTAGTTCAAAATGTAGAAATGAATTAAGGCGTAGACCTAAACATATGTCCTTGGAAATGAATTGGTTGATATTTGATTACAAACATAGTTCACCTTGATATTTTGGTGTACAAATCATAGTAACAAATGGATGATGTTTATAAACACCTTTGAAAATTTTATTAAAATGTAATATTATATTCTCCTTAATCGAACCTTAAGCAAACCAATTGAACAACAATTAATCAAGATCTAAGATAGTAAACAAGCATGTAATACGTCTAGGATGATGGAAGTAGATAATGCAATTACAATGTTCTTTGATGTTACTATGATGCTCTCATATGAATACCTAATAATAATCATTGTTACTCTAAATGAATTAAGGTTACTCCTTAAATACACCACCCTATCATGTAATTTGAAATAATTCATGGTTTAGTCAACTCAAAACAACTAGTAGGGGAGGGAAATATGAACCCAAATTCAAAAAATCAAATTTTAAAGCACGGGTTCAAATTTACAACCATATAAATGATATATGTCATTTCTACACTTGTGGATCCAAAGCAAGATGATGAATGGTGGAAATGTGGAGTTGTGTTGTCCTTGTGTTGTAACTCAACATACTTTAAGCTTTTCCACACTTGTTGATCATCATGTGTTGTTAAGTCAATTCCTTATATGTCATTATTGATCTCTTAGTCACAAGTGTTGGTGTAAATAGGTACTTTTTCTAACTAGTTATTAGTGGGGTCCTATTTACATTTTAAGTACACTTAGGTCTTAGGCATATTTGAGTTGTTTAGATAAGATTTTATCTTCTTATATTTTATTAAATAATAGGGTCTTGTGTCATTTAATGATGGCTCATATCATTTAATAGATACCAATCGTTTAATATTTTGCATTTGGCACTTCATTACACCTTGGCTATATAATCAATGTCATTGTACACTATTGTGAGATACCTCATCATCATATTTGATAGATCTTAATATCAAGTAATCTCATTTCTTTCACACTCTCTTGTGGAAGGTTTTCATTATTTTTGTAGTCGGTCTTAGGATTGAGCTAATTTCCAGCTCCTACAACAAGCAATTAGCACTCAAATTCATTCCTCAATAAATAGTAGTTTATTCAAACCAATATGGCATATCTTGTTTACCTTGTAATTTTTAGGAGAATGATAATACACTTGATTGAGTTTCTATTAAAGGTAATTCAAGTTTTGATAGAGTATAATGTGGATTTGCAAGTGTAAATCACTCTTGAGAATTTAGCACATGTTTGTGAGTCCTCTCATAGATTTTACGCCTTGAAGAAGACTACCATTAGAATGATTTTATTTGAATACATATTAAAGTTAAAATTACATGATTTATCAAATTGCTCAATTTGCAAAAAAATAAAAATCATGAAAGTGTATATTCTTGGTGTTTAGTGTTGATCACACAAATTTATTACCATTTTAAGAAACTATTAAAGCAATAGGTTTACCTACTAGAACACCATTAGGGGATTGCAAATTCAATCTCCATAAATATCCTCTTGTTTCAAAAAGTGGATAGCTGAAATGAAATCTATTTGATGCATTAGAGATTACTTTGAAAATACAACTTGAAATATTAGAACTTGTTGCAAACTTATGTTATGATTTAATGATAACTGTGGACCAACCCTTCAGTTTTTTTGTCTTGAGATGTGCAATAAAGGTTCTAAAAATGGCTTAAGAGTATGGAAAAGGAAACCTTTGTGAGAGAAGTGATCTATATTTTACTCAAGTTTCCTTTAAATTTGGGAAGATATCTTGGTTGTTGTCAAGAGATGTGAAGATAAACTTTCACTAGCTAAAAAAATTTATATTATGAGTAGAGGCATTGTCTCTTTAGCCTGCATTTCCTACATGAAAGTTCTTGATTTTAAATGGAGAAATATAAAATCAACATAATGCTAGTTTTGGAGCAATATTAGTATGATTTCAAGAAGAAGAAGAAAAAAATAATGGTGGGTAAAGGATATTTTGACTATGTCAATAGAACTATTTGCAAGGATCATTGTTTCAATATAGGACCATGGAATGGAAGAGATGATCATCAATGAATTTATTATTCAATTTGGTACAAGAGAGATACTTGAGGAGAAAGGAAAATAGGTTTTATGTGGTATACTTAAAAAATGAAAGAGAAATGACAACTTGAGTGACTTGTTAGAAAATGTCATTAGATTGCTTCTTATTCAAGGGTATTTTGTACCTTGTGATTTCATATTTTCTTTACTTCATATCATGATGATTACTAGATGTACACAAAATGGGTTTGTTGAAGATATTTTGAAGTGGATACAGTAAAGAGAAGTGCGAAATCATTTTATTGATAAGACTTTAGAAACTTTCAAGAACATGTGGTCAACAAGCATAAAAAGGAACTAAGTTTTATTACTTATATCAACCCCCAATATGGCTGTGACAACCACGTTGAATGCCAATGAGGTTATGGAAAGCATTCTACTACCCAGCAATCATTCAAGACTTTTAGTTCTTAAAATTGATCTTTCAACGCTTTTTAGATATGTCATAAGTGTTTGATGTTTCAATTGGTTATGAGAATAATTAAAACATTTGATGCCAAAATAAATTTGTTGAGGAGAAATTAGAATAAAAGGCAATCTCACTCGAAGAAGTTTTATCCCATTTCTTAGATGAATTCATTTTAACTTAAATAGCTTACTCTAAGCTTTCACTTGCTTGGGTGGCTTGTCTAAAATTACACTAGCTTCTTTAGTAGGGCACACCTATTAGTGTGATTTCAAATGAGCCATAATAAGACAAGGCTTAGAGTGTGTTGTTTAAGCTTTCCCAAAACAAAGACCCCTTCATTACAATATTACAATAGATATATTTTGATAATCTCAATAGAAGGTGAAACACAAAACACTTCATGTACCAACCATTGAACTAATTCTATATTCTTAAAAAGGCACTCTTCAATCACTTTCAACTTTAAATATTTCCCTATCAAATGAAAACTCATGTACAAAGGATATTTTTTGCAATAGTATTTTATCTTCTCAGGTGTCCCACCTAGAGTCCCTTGTTAAAGTACTTTGGCACTTAAACAAATTATAGATGTAATTGTGATAATAGAGTAAGAGAGCATATCATGATGTGAGTTTGAATACATGGGAAAAACATATGTAGAGTCTCGATGATAATTATATGTTAGTATGGCTTGGATATCAAATGCTAGTCCATTACTTATTTAATTCTCATGATCACAACATTATGTCTATGGAGACATAATAATTATTGGTAAGATGGTATTAATGACATGGCTAATACAATATGGAATGAATAGAATCACAAATTTATATTCAAAATTCAAGGTTCTTATAAAGGGGTCCCAGGACTAATAGATTTAAAAAAATAAAAATCTTTTTGTTTAGAAATGCTAATATGGGAACCATATATTACATAATATTGAACCATTAACAAGACACATGAACCGCTTGAAAATGTTCATGGAATGTAGTGATTGCAAGATATGCATACAATGGATCTATTGAAAATGCTTCATATAGTTTTAGTGCAACCAAAAGCTCAAAGTGGCTACAAGATATTTGGGTCTCTATTGTCTCATTTATGTAATAGGTGGTAGCAAGGATTTATGCATTACATAAAGTGGGATTATATATGTAGTGGGATCATTGATTCAACAATTGAGATTGATAAGTTTAACTCTACAAATTAGTGGGAAATAATTTTGTTGATGGTGAATCAAGAGACAATAAGGAACTTGGTAGAGTGGCTTTTGATGCAACATTGCAACTATGTAATGTCCCCGATTTAGCCCTACGCTCTACAATTGGATTTAGCCTATTTCTGGAAACTCGTAGGCTAAGCAGAATGGGAAATTAGGGTTTCCTATTTTATAGGAGGTTTTAGATGCAGTTTTGAGGGCTTGCATGTGTATTTTTCTGATGCATATCTAGTGGAGCTTTCTAGGTTTTTGAAGAGCTTCAGGATGAAGTAACATGCATGTTAAGATAATGACATGCAATTTTGAGTGATATCTTGCATGTAGGAAAGCTTTCTGGGTTTTTGGGGATTTTCAAAGATCTCTAGGGTGGTGTGACATGCATTTGAATCTAACATCCTTTCCAAGCACTTACTATTTATAGTAAGTCACGATGGTTGCTCGATTTGTGCTTAAAAGATATTTGGAAACAATTACTATTTATAGTAAGTCATGATACTGCTCAATTGGCGTACAGATGTGGTTTTGGCAAACTTACTATTTATAGCAATGTGATATTTTTGGTAAGTATATTTATAGCAGTATCACTCTAGCAACAACTCAATCTTTTGTAGTTCAGTGTGGCCGATCAATTTGGCTTTCTGTTGAGTTGAAGTGAACTTACTATTTTTGGCAGTGGCTATTTTTAGTAAGTCTAATTTTGGTAGTATCATCATCTGCAGTTCAACTTAGGTCATCATGCTATTTGTGGTAATCCTTAAGTTTCAGTATTGGCATTGGTTTTGGTTATCTCCTTGGACTAAGTGTTACATTTAGTCAATTTCATGTTTTTAAGTTGTACCCCTACGCCTAGGAGTGATAACTTCATGTTGTTTTAAAGAGGGGAAATTAAGGGGTCATGTTGACAATTTAATGATTTAATAAATGCTTTATTGTTGCAAATTGAAATGGATGCCTAAAGGAAAGGGGAATAATGTTTTATTATTTCACAATAAAGTGAATGGTTAGAGGTGGCATCCCTTGGGAAGTTGAAAGTGATTCAACTTCTTGGAATTCAGAGTGTTTCATTTGCCCATTGAAACTTATATATTGTTGCATTGTGGAGAGTTGATTATGTTATGTTTTGGAAAGCAAAGTTATGTTGCTAGTTTGAAATCCAGAATCCGACTAAGGGAAAGCTTAGCAATTCTATTCCACTCTTCGGGCCTGAAACTATGGTTCCTTAGATGATGGATTGAGAGTGTGCTTCATTCGGAAGTACATATTGAGCTTCATTGTTGGAGAAATTGATGTTATTTCCAGAATTTGTATTTGTTGGTCCTTTCATGGCTAAAGGACATTTCTATTTACAACTTTGGGTGTGAATTTATTTAGCTTGTGGGTTTTGGTTCTATTGATTCCTATGCTAGAGGCAACCCCACTTGTGTATTTGTATATTTAATTTTGGAGTTTATGATTTTTAATGTCAAAATCACCCCTCAAGGAGAGTCATCCTTTTCTAAGTGGCATTGGGATTCGTGCCAAATCAAATGTTAAGCTTTGATGCAGTCTTGAAGTTGTAATTTGGGCGCCAACCATCTAGGAAGCATATGCAATTTATCTCACATCATTCAGAGGTATATTTGGAAAGTTATTTGCATTTCATTGTGATTTACAGTTGTTGGTTTACATTTTCAATATGCTGGTTTTTATATCAAAATTCAATAAGTGCATATTTTGGCTCCTTTTTCAGTATTTGAGAGGTTTAAAACTTGAAATACTCATCCTCCATTATTTGCATTGAATATGTCTTTGTAACACTCGTAAATTGCAAATTTATTTCATTGTACGGTTGTGATTTAGTAGTACTAATCTAGTCATGGTATTTACTACATTTACTTGTGAATTTAATGCAACATTTTGACCCCTGGATGGTTTATTGCCAGTGTGGAGGAATTTACATTTACTTTCATTTATCACCCACTGTGAAGTGGAGAATTCTCACCATTAAGTGGATGCCTATCACAACAAATGAAGTGTTTTATTTTGTAATCTTTTCCCCCCACTGTTTGGTGATAGTGTGGAAAATTCTCTCATGGTTGGTTATCCACCTATCTTCTTTCAATTCAACAATTAGCACTCCACCATATGTTAGCACCTCACTTGTTAAAGGATCTTGAGTGCACATTCTTGGTGTTGAGTTTAGTCTCTCTCTTTCAATTGTAATATTTGTAATCTTTGATTCAGTAGATCCTAGGGATCCTTTGACCATATGCTCGCCCCTCCTCCTCAAGTGGTTTTAGGGCGCATTATTGGTTAGAGTTCTTTCATGCAACGTTTTGGGTTAAGCTAACCTTAATGGGTGCTTGGTTACATTGTATTTGTTATTGAAAAATAAATAAAAATTGAGAGAGTATATTTCAAACTATTCCTTCCCTCATCCTAATTATTTTGTACTTTTTGAAAAGTGACTTAATTCACTTATTATTGTTACATTGGTGGTTGTTGTTGCACCAAAATATTGACCCGTTAATGCTCGATACAACTGCCAAATTTATACAAGATCCATAGGAGGTGGTTAAGGCATGTCATGAACCCAAGCGATGTGTTGTACAAGGAAGACCAAGGGACACACCATCTTGCAACAATCCCCCCAATGCAAGCAAGGGGTTCAAACCTGTGACCTCGGATCTAATACCAATTGTTTACATCGATGGTTATCATTGCACCAAATATCGACATGGTAATGCTTGATACAACCGCAAAATTTATACAAGATCCATAGGAGGCGGTTAAGCCATGTCATGAACCAAAGAACTGTGTTGCACAATGAAGACCAAAGGGCACACCATCTTGCAACAATTATAACCTAGGTTAGAAAATAGAGCTTATTTCTAAAAAATAAAGAAAAACATAACCAAAGTAAGCTTTATTTTAAATCATTACATTTCAAGAAGTAGTTATTAGTTAGTTAGGTGAGGGAAGTTATAAATAAAAGGATTTTGGATGTACTAGAGGTTATTCTTATACTAGTTCTCCTTATTCATTGTAAATAAGGTATCCATGATTCCTACATTATATAAAGTGAAATTATATATGTAGTAGGATCGTTGATTGAACAATTGAGATTGATAAGTTTAACTCTACAAATGAAGTGGGAAACAACGTTATTGATGGTGAAATAAGACAGAACAAGGAAACTGGTAGAGTGGCTTTATATGCAATATTGTAACTATTCCTTTTTCCTCATCCTAGTTCTTCATTACTTTTTGATAAGTGACTTAAGTCACTTATTACAACCTACCATAGATAATAGACCTTATTTCTAAAAATTTAAAGAAAATCATAACCAAAATAAGATCTAGCTTAAATTATTACATTTCAAGAATTAGTTATTAGTTAGTTAGGTGGGGAAAATTTCAAATAATAGGGTTTTCGATGTAATAGAGATTCTTATTCTACTATTTCTTCTTTTCTATCTTACTAGTTCTTATTCTCTCGGGGGAATTCTTTCAACCTCTCAACAAAGGGATTATATTTTAAAGAAATTTGAAGAATTTTTTGAGCATGGTTTCACTAAAATATTCCCTAAATTTTGGTTATTCATGTATCCAATATGCTATATTTCTTGATCTTTCTCTTCTATGTGTTAATTTATACATAAAATAGATTGAATATCTTATGCTCTAATTCAAAGGGTTTCAAAAAATATTTCAAATCTATGTGTCTTGATTTTTATTGATTGTTTTATTTCACTCTTATGTTTAATATAAAATAGGCTTCCCTCATATATCTTTGCATCATTGAGAAGTTCTTTCAGTGAGTTTTCATATCTCTATAGTTTTGTACTCATTAATCAAAATCCTTTGTTCTTCAATTGATAATCGTACAACCTTTATTCCTTCCTATTATGGAGAAATCATGTGTTGTGTATTGTATGTGCTCCACTACGATCTCTCCCTTATTTCCCTTATGTCAATTTTCCATTTTCTCCTTTTTATACTTTTAAGTTAAAAGTACACAAAGCCTATAAAATCCCATTATACGAGGGATTTTCCCCTCTCAAACATAAAGGAATGTTGTTAGTTCATAAAAAAAAAATTACTATTATAAATATTTATTATTGCGTGTTGCAAAAGTCAAGTTAAAATCAACAATGAAAAATATGTTTACCAATAAGTTAGATTTAAATCACGGGGATAATTGATGGTGGGACAAGCTAAGATAAGGTTATCTTCCGACATCCACACAACACTTATGTCATATTACACACTAGCCAATGCATAAGGAATGACCTAATCAAAGTGGGTCATGTTGGTGATTTGAGTTGTAGACCCCAAAACCCCGAGGTATGATAATCTCTCAAGTATCAAAGGGTGTCAAACCTGAGAATATTACCACAAACCTATCTTCAGGTTGTGAAATTTAGGACCTATAGACACCTAAAAATGTCTAATGCATCACTCATTCTTCCAATTCTTCATTTTCAACCATTATCACTCATCAACCCATTTCATCACTTTTAATTAAAATATTTCCAACTATTTGATTAAACTAATTTATTTGCCTCTATTAATTTAATAATATTAATTATTTGATTAATTCATCATATTTTCCTTTATCACCTTCAATTAAATATTTTTTTAATTATTTAATTAATTAAATTATTTTTCCTCATCCACTTATAATTTTTATTATTTAATTAATTCCAAATATTCCTCTCATCCACATAATTAAATATTTTTTAATTATTTAATTAAATATCATGCATTCATCCTTACCTCCCACAATTAAATAATTTCCTAATTTACTAATTTCTCTTCTAAGATTAAATAAATTGTTTAGTTTATTTAGTTGCACATTCCCTCCAAAAATAGAATATTCCTTATTTATTTTTCCAAATTCAAATTAAAAATATCTTCTTATTTGAAAATATCAAGCTCCTAAAAATAAGGAACTGTAGTTAAATCAACTCTTCCTCAACACACATGACCTCTTGGCTCTCATTCATCCTCAACCCTTGATCTAATCTTTCATCCTCAATTGTTGATCTCAAATCTTGACAATTTATAAAATAAGAATGCATTCCTCATTCATCTGTGAGCCTCAATTTTCCAATCAAAGCTCCCATAGCACATTATCATCAAGATTTTGCATAATTAGATTATACTAAGATAGAGAAATCCATATATCCTAAGGCATAATCTCAAATTTTCAACAATGGAGTAAGGGTCTGGAATTATTTGGGTAAGGTAAAAGTAGACTTATTTTTATTTATGTTCTTGTTCTCTTGATTTTCTCTCATTTGATCTTTGTTAAATCACTTAATTGGTAATGGGTATAATTCAATCATTTAACTTCTTCAATTTTTGTTGATTTGATCTAACCCTCTTGCTATATTGACACCATTTGATTGATCTTTCCATTATTCTCGTTCATACTAGCATGCCCGATGGGACCAAAATCTTATATTTTACATTCAATTGAGTTATCTTAAAGTTTATAGGCTATAGTGACACAATTGAATACATATCAATGTCTTTGAAACATAGATCAACACTTCTGACAATATGCTGATGGTTTTGCAACCCACATCAATGCTTTTGAAGTTAGATTGACACATTTGATAAAAAAAAATAGTAGATTTTCAGGTGTACAACAATGCAATTGAAACATATAGTGACACTTCTGACCCAAATCAACACTTATAATTTTACAATGATACTTTTGAGAAATAAAACGACACGTTTGATCTACACATTAACATAATCGAAGGTACAATGACTCTATTGAAAGGTATATCCATGCTTTTGATATTTATAATGATGCCTTTGACTTTTACAGTGACACATCTTATTTGATTTCTTGAATTTTGTGCTAACCCTAATATTTTCTTGATTTTTTTGAAACTATTACATCTTTGCAACTTTAGCAAATGTTGGGAGAATACATAGAAATAAACTATTGACATATTTGATGTAGAGCCAATTTTTTAAATGCTTTTATTTCTAGATTAGTTCACATTTCAATTGGGTTTTTAATTAAAGAATTATTTGCCATGTTTGGTAGGCTTCTAGTGCACATGGTCTCTTCTTATGCTTTGTGTGATCTTGGAGATCAAAATCATTATTAACTTGCACATTTTATGCATACCCAAGAAGTACTAACAAAATATGCTCTTCTCTTGTGCTTCGTGTGATCTTGAGAATCAAAAACCCTAGTATCTTATTTTTTTATTTAATAGGAGGCATTCTTGGAGATTTCATCACCTCAAGGGTGACCTCAACCATATTTACCAGTGAGGTATATAAAGGGGGAGAATGAAATCTATACCTCAAGGTGTAGCCATCATCATCAAAGCCAAGCCTCAAGACCATTGGTCTGTTGAGACTTGTATAGGTGATGAGAAGAGGGGAGACCCCCCTCAACTCAATCATCCTCAAATAAGCTCAATGTTCTCAAAACCAATATGAACAATTTTATTAGAGACCTTAAGACCATCAATCGTTAATCTAGTGTTGTGCAAGGTACAGTATCATGCTTGAAGTTACTCAATATATATCATCTTGAGAAGAGATCATATTTCTTTGGAGGTGTAAAAAACCTACAATGGAAGTAGGAAGGTGAGTTGTTGTGTCACTGGAGACCTAGTTATTCTCACATGAGAATGGGGAGTGCATCACCACAAACCTACTATATTTTGAATTGGGCCCACATTAGTGTGACATGTTGGTTATTTTTTAGAACCAAACTTGATCTCAACCATTATATATGAATCTATCATAATTCAATAGTCAATAATGGTGAGGATTGGCCAACAAACAAGTAAATTATTGTTGGGCCCTTACTTCTACACTTTAGGCTCTGTGAAACCCAGGAGAGTGATCTTGACAATGTTTAGATGCTACTCTTGTGCCATTTTACAATGAACATTGAAATAAATAGATAATTATCATATAATTGCTCTACAAAAAAAATGTATTAAAGAAGTTGATTACTCCTTAACAACACTCTACATTCGAGGCATGAGAATGGTGAAACTTAACACAAAATAATAACAATTGTAACCCATTTTAAGAATTTGATTTAATAAGTGATTTGTTGTTGAATTGGCTAAGAAAATGTATTATGAATATTCACCTAGATCAGTGCCTTATCCTAAGCACAAAGTCAATCATAAAACCTATGCAATCTAATGACAATTTAATACATAGCATCATTTAAGCTTTGAATATACTACAATACAACATTACAATATTATATTCTCAATGACCACTTCTTACTAATATCCTAGCACTTAATTTACATAAACCTATAGCTTCACTCAAGCATTTACATTAATTATTTGAATTAACAAGCAAGAATAAAACCACACATCCACTGGAAAGTAATGGGACAAATAAGATAACCCTTAATTATATTATTCATAATTCATGAACCAAGTACAAAGGAGAGAAAATGGCTTTGAATTTGCACCATTTTGTATTATATTGCCAATATTTCTATCAAAATTGTATATGCATTAGTAGACTCGAACCTAAGACAAAATTCAACTATGCACAGTATTCTCTTTACAGTTTTCTCTATAATCAATTACAAAACAACGAACCCCCCCATACTCTTGGCCTTGAATTCCTTCTTATAGAAATGAAGGAGAAAAACAAGCTTTGGGCTAGAAAGTACACACATCACTATTCCATTAGACCGTTACAAACAAATTCCCATTTGCAGTTATGATTGCATCCTCAAATGGAAGTAAAGCACAAACGATAAAAACCTATACCATTCGCAAAAGAAGATTTACCCACCTTCCAAATGGCATCTTTCATCGTCGTAGTAGGGCCCAACACCTCTCCTTCACATCAGTCATAAAAAAAAACACGAAATCAGGACACAACCTCTACAATGGTTCATCATCTTCAAAATTAGAGTATGCATGTCACCTTCATGATTTTGTTGAAACTGAAGAATTTGTCTTGCCCTCATTAGATTCTTCTCGACCTACAAGCAAAATAAGATATTGGGCATACTCGGGGTCATCTTCTGCCTCATCCTCCATGTGCCAACATTAGGTTCCTCCATATAAGAATCATAAGCCCTATGGTCCTTATCCCTCTTCTTTTTCTTCTCAAATAGACCAACCATATTATCATTACCGCCCTTCCTACGCCGAGCCAACAGGTTTGTCTTGTAACCCTCCTCAGTATTACCCTTGACCACACCCTCCATGGCCAAAGTTCTCATCTCTGCCCTTGGCTTTTCAGAATCCTTAGGTACACTTGGCTTAATTTTATGTCTGTCTTCCTAAGTTTTAGACCTCTTGACCCTTTTATGTTGAGGTTTCCTCTCTGGTTTGGAAGATGACATGTTAGGTTTACTCATTTTCACAGTACAAGAAGCCTAGGGTCTAAAAAATTTACTTATAGAAGAATCTTACTGGCCTATGCTTTCAAAAATTACTTTCAAAGCACACCATCCTCCCAGACCACACACAGTTCATATCAACCCAATAGAAAATGCAACCAACCAAATCCCTAAAAACCCTAAATATCTAAGGCTTTCAAAACTTCCAACAATTCCCCAAACCAGCTAGCCTATGCATAGTTGACACAAAAAGGAGTGGAGGTACTAGCTTACTCGGGAAAAATGTTTTTAATTTCTATGCAACTGCTTTCCCAAGCTCCTCACATCTTCTCTGGCCTTAGACCAAATTTTCAACTCTTGATGATTGTAATTATGAAATAAAATAGTTGACAACCCTCATTATATCAAATGATTGGAGTGTTTCTACCATTAATGTTCAAAAGAAAGCTTGTGTGAGCTAGCTGTCAACCAATCACTCAAGTTTGAATCTTCATTGTCGATACTTTTAATTTAAAACACAATCAATAACGATCATCAACCATCACCACATGATTTTACAATCACACCTTGAAGCATCGATGATGCCTCAAATAATTGTCTCATAATTACCTATGCACTTATCATACTTCTTATCTTCCATCACTCATCACAGTAATTCCCTAAAGTCATACCCAAACTTTAGATATGAGTGACAACCCCTCCAATGGAAGGACAATTCCTCACTATATCCTCCATCGCTTGTCACAAAATGTGACATGACTACAGTTATATTCCGGCTAAGAATACTTTCGAGTGATGCCCAAAACATGACCACAAGCCATTGCTTATTATCATAACTTATTTGGAGTTGAGAGCGCTTTCGGCGATGGGAAAAGCTAGTGATGACACCAAATGTTGACAAGTCACGAGATCAAACCGCTCCATTCATGCATAATGACACCTTAGATACTTGCAGTGACACTTCTAACACAAAACTATACTATTGATATTATCTTTTCGTATTTGATCACACATAATTACTGTAGACACCTAAATATGACCACTTCCATATGGTCATAATCACATCATTTATTCGTCTAATCTATCTATATTAATTAGATGACATATTTAATTAATATTATCCCCTTCCCCTAAGGTTCCCAAAAGTATTTAACTAAATACTTTATCTTTTACCATTCCCTCTCTAAATTAAATAAATTGATCAATTTATTTAATTTGGTAAATTATCCTTTTCAATTTTTAATTCTTTTCTTCTCTCTCATTGTCCGATCCTTCATAAACCTTTCACTAATCTGAGTTAATTTAATTAATCCTTCATTAAGATGTGTATATCCTTAATTAGGATTAATGTCACATCCTCCATATCTATCCACTTGCTTCTAATAATCATTAATTAGCCTAATCATCTATTTGTACAATCCTAATCCTAATCACTTACCTTTTCTAGCATGTTCTTAAGTCAACCTTTCTTGGTACTTACTTTTTTTGGGTTGACCTCTTCCCCATTTGAATTAAAAATTCACACTTATTCCCCCCATGCATTTATCTTCCTCGTGACTTCTCAAAGGTCACATCATACCGATGGGACAAGAAACCCCTTTTAGGGGAATCTTGTTTTACCCATTGGTTTCTTCCAAAAAATAAATTAAAAAATCACTTTTATTTCTCCAAGGTCATCTCCAATCCCCATGGTGACAAGAGTGGACTTTCTAAAAGTCCTCACTTGTTACTTTCAGCCCCATATGGGGCCAAGGAATACCTTTTTAGGGAAATCCTCTCCCATCCCAAGGTACTTGCAAGTACCTTGGGACCACATGGCCTTTTCCATGTCACCTTGTACCCTTGACATCTCACCTTGTCCTTGGCCATTTCATCTACCACATGTGAGATGTGAGGGCTTGTGAGTCCTCAACTCACCATAGCCCTCCATCTTGGCCATGGTGGCTCAATCTTGACAGTTGAATCCTCTAGAGAATTCAAATTCTTCTATAAATACCCCCTTCTTACATGAATTAAGGGACCTCATGCAATGTGATTATCCTTATGCTCTCAATTTTTTTAGCCATATTTTTTCAATTCTAATACTTACATTTTAGTTCATCCATTCACACATCCATTTTAGCTTATCTTGATATTCATGCATCATTTCCATCCTTCCATCCATTTTTTAGTAGCACTTGCCATCAAGGAGCACACAACTCCAACTCCAATCAAGGGCCAACCAAGGGAGCGCAAGTAAAATGTATAACAGTCCTTTTTATCTATCCTTTATTTGTGTTAACTTAGGCTAATCATTGAAGTGTTTTTTGTGACTCTGTTTCTTTGCATGTTTTAGTTAATTTTGCATTCTTTAGGAGTAGATTCATGCTCACCATATTTTTGGCACACCCTATGGGACCCACAAATGGGTTTGTTCCTTTTAAAGTTTGTTGTTGTTTGTATTTTTGAAGGTTCAGGTGACTCAGAAGGGTGACCTTGCCCTAACAGAGGTGACCTTGCCCTAGCAGAGGTGACCACGCCCTAGCAAAGGTGACCATGCCCTAGCAGGGGCGGCCATGCCTGGGCACACGTGTCCCTCTACAAGAACATCATCATTTTTGGCCCTTTGTCTGACCCAAGGGTCAATCAGGTCCTGCAAGGACATCTGTCTACAAAAAACCAACACCAAGAGTTCTTTATTTTCACTTGAGGGGAAACCTTTCCCTAGCAGGGGTGGCCATGACTGGGCACACACACCTCTCTACAGTAGAACTAGTGTTTCAACTCTCTATTTTCATCAGCGGAGGCAACTAGGTCTAGACAAAAGGTAAAAACAATGTTTTAGTCAATTTTTCAAACTCTGTTTTCTGTCATTTTGTTAATGTTCACCCCCTAACACATGTTTTTGGTGATTGTAAAGGGTTTTATACTAATGTTTGTGTAAGAATTCTATGATTGACGAAGAACGGTGGAAAAACTACTAACTCATTTCTTGCAAGACAAGAGGGCCAAGACCCTTAATGAGCTATTTGATTTCATTTTCTTTACGCTAATTAGGCACATAGACTAAGTAGGGGGTCAAATAATTTGTTTGCCTCATCTGAAAACTAAGCTATTGATGTATCCAATCCCCCTATGCCATTTGGCAATCTTGGGTGAAGATAAATCATGGCTTACTTAGTTCTTTGTGTTATCCAAGGGGGTGGGAATCGTTCAAGCTTTCCCCTTGCACTTCATGTGAGCCTGGGGAGTAGCTGAAAATGGTTAACATCTTATTTTAGTGGGACCTACTTGGGGATTTCATCACCCCAACGGACGATCCCGTCCATGTGTACCAATAGATATATAAAGAGGGGAGGTTAAATTTGTACCCCAATCCAGTCACGTCATAATTGGTAGAGCATCAAAGCTAGGGTGATACCTAGATAGATGTGAAGAGTTGGTATGAGCCTTTCAATATCTCACTAGGGTTCCTGATTCATGCTTGTGACAGACTGGTGTTCACAGTTTGTGCCTCACGTATCGAGCGTATATCGAGGACTCCCTAGATCGTCTTGTTTAGCCTAGTTAGAGGACTGTGTTGGCTATATCCTTCTTACTAATATTATGATTGTGTTGCTTGAACTATCTTTTCTGTGTAAAACTAGTGCATATCTTACAAGTCAATTCAGTCTTGCCATTTTTCTTGTTGTTTTAAGTGTTTTCAATCCTTTTTCATAACCATTTTTACCTAAGTCAAGTTTAGTTTTGTCAGCAAGGGTGACCTTTCCCTAGCAGAGGCAACCTTACCCTAGCAGGGGTGGCCATGCCCAGGCACCCACGCCCCTTTGCACTAGAGTTAGCCAATTTTTATCCTTTTTTTCACCAAAGGGGTGACCTTGCCCTAGCTCGGTCACCCATGCCCCTCTGCACCAAAGTTAGCCATTTCAAATCCCTGTTTTCACCAAAGGGGTAACCTTGCCCTAGCAATGACGACCACGCCCAAAATAGGTCATTTCTCAATATCCCCTTCATCATTTCGTCAGACCATTCCCCTATTTTGGGACATCCATTCCATCATTTTGTCAACCTGTTCCTCCATTTAGAGGATTTGTTCTCTCATCTCATCGACATGTTCATCCCCTTAGAGAGTTCATTTTATCATTTAGGGAACATGTTTTTCCATTCAAGAAATTCATTTTGTTGTTTAGAGAACTTGTTCATCATTCAAGGAATCTGTTTTTCCGTTTAGGGAACCCGTTTCATCATCTACCAAGTTTGTTTCACCATTTGTCAGGCTTGTTTGGTCTCATTCTTGATTTGGACAAGTTCAAAAACCACCTGAGGGGCGACCTTTCCCTAGTAGGGGCGACCATGCCCGAGCACACATGCCTCTCTATAATAAAATCAACATCTTTGTCTCTATGACAAAACCCAAACAGTTGGGAACCTAAAACCTTGTCGTTTGTTGTGATCTAAACACTTTCATCCTCGTTCGTTCACTCATAATTCATCCTTTAGTCCATTTGCGTTTTCTAAAAGTCATTCAATTATCACCCACATCATATAGGCACTCTTAGAGCATCCATCCTCAACATCCTAGGTGGCAACATCCATCATCGTTGTATCGATCCAAATCCTCTAAACTTCATTTGAAGTCGTTATCTGAATTGACCTATGCACCTGAACTTGATTTTCATCCTTGAACATCCGCTTAGGATCGCTATTCATCCTAAGTTGATCATCATCCTCAACCCTATCAATCCCCTTTCATCTCAAGGCGGATTCAATGTCGTGATCATTAGTTCATCCTTTAATCTGATCAATCGACACCTTGCGTCACCTAGGGTGATCTCTGAACCTAGTTTAGAAACCCTTTCAACCATCCAATCAATTGATCTTTAATTCAATTCCATCCAATTGTATCAATCATTTTATCGATCAAATTCAATCCTTATCCAATCATCGGATTAATTCATACATCATCAATTGACCCATCATATATCATATTGATCAATCCAACATCCAATCTAATCTGACAATATTTATCCACTCCAAATCAATCAATCCAAATCATCATCTAGGACATCATTTAGAAGCTTAGTTGCATCTTAGATCACTTAGTTGTTTTGCATGTTCATGCCCGTTCAGACCCATTCACAAGCGAAAAAGAAAATGGCAGACCAACATACCTATTGATGGTTAAAATGACACAAACAACATTAAAACATAATATTTCTACTCTATTTCTCTTGAAAAAGAAAGACAACATATAGTGGCCTAACTCCCAAGGTCCTGGTAGTTGGTTCTCAACTGTCTGGTGTCACTCAATCGGTTCATGCAATTGTAATTTTCAAGGGGCCTGTACTGGTAACAAAAAGACTTAAGCAATGACTCATTCTATCAAAATAGTTCCTGTAAATAAAGGGGTTTTAAAATAAAAGAAAAAGATGGAACAAAGGGGTAGCCAGTAAATTTGAATCAAATTTATCTAACATCTGGAAATATACCTTCAACAATGAATGTTTTCTAACCAATCACAAAACCAAAGCATGACACAATCTACAACATCAACTATACCATTGCATGCATCTAAGGTGCTTAATTCAATACCTCTCTTCACTTATCACAACTACCTTCAAGATTTCAAAACATACATCCATTCATTGCCAAGGTCATAGATCAACAAACTTTTAATAACTTTAATTCAATGACAATCTAATAAGACAATCCTTAAATCTGATTCCTTCAAATGATTCTCATCACTCAAGAAACTTTTATGTTCAGCACAATCACTGCATACATATAGATTATAACTTATCAGCCTTATCACACAAAAAACTTTAACTCTAACACCATATTACGAGAAAACCTGTAATTTTATTAACTATAAAACATCTGGTAACAATGTATCTCAAAAAGTGATCACTACAAAATTCTATCTTCTAGCATTAGGTAAGCCAATTCTATTCTCAATTAGTCGACCCTTACAATATGATACCCATCAGGTATTTATAGATATACAAAAGTTCGGACTCCACTTCTATTTTTAGGTTATCCACCTTTTTAGGAACAAAAATTTCTTGGAAACTCAGATCAATTTGATCTTGAGTTCTTACATTTAAACATTCAATTTAGCTAAAAATAGAAGATAGAAGAGAAGAAGAAATCATGCGCTCGAAAGCTATTAGTGTTGCATGCAACATGCAAAGAAGAGGAACATCATGCATGCAGGGATTCATGCATGTGAAGCTGGATCTGCAATAAACTCATCGTAGCTGGTGAAGACTTGTTGTAATGTATCCATCTCTGGCCCATCAATCCATCTATCTTCAAACTTGATTCGATCCAATTCTGCTGCAGCAAATTCCCTCATACTCTTTATTTTTATTAACTCTCTCCCAACAACTTTTATCTCTTCTTTGAATTCTACTAGTCGATCTATTACCAACTCTTCTCCATCATCCTTTTCCTACATGAGTCCTTTGAACCTTTCATCCCACTTCTCTTTAATTTGACTCAAAGGCATGCCATCTTTTGTCAACACATTTACATCTACAATTATAGCAATGATTGCTTCCAACTCTTCCAATTGCTCAGTCAAATTATTAACAACCTCCTGAATTTCATCCTTATGTTTACACAAAAAGTTAGTTCTAAACCTGAGTATGTGAGAAGTTTTCTCCACAAAATCCTTGTTGTCTTCCTCAAGTATGGATTGTTCTAGAAGAGTTGTTAGAGGCAATGCACTCACTCTTTCTAACTTTTGACTGTATCATGGAAGAGGAAGCAACAATTATAGAAGGTGGCTGAACATTTACCAGAGGTTGAGGGTCAACCCTTGATTTCTCTTGTTGCTCTTGCAGTACATGCATCTGCACCAACTTCTCAACCTCTTCTCTATCTCTTTGTTCTTTCCTTTTCCTTTCTTCCTCTTCTTTCCTCTCTAGAGCTTCCTTTTCTAATTTATCTTTTTCCAAAGCCTCTAGTCTCTCTTTCTCTAATCTCTCTGCCTCTAAGACCTTAAGTTTATCTGCCTTTGCCTGTTCTTCTTTAGCTTGTTGCTTCTTTACCAGCTCCTCAACATCCCTTTTCTTTCTCAAGTTTTCTGCTTCTTCTTCTTCCTGACGAGCTTCCTCTGCAAGTTTTAGTTTAGCAACCAAGATTTCTCTTTCCCTTCGGTTCCTTGCTTTTTCTTCCTCAAGGTCATGAATTTTCTATATCAATTCCAACTTGTCATTCTCTTCTTTGACCTTGAGCTTTGTTCTTGTTGCCTTCTTTGTTCCTCCACTTCATTAGCTGCTGCCTTTTCCCCAACTTGTTTTACCTTCAATTGTTGCTGCTACAATACAACATCAACTTGTACCTTGGCTTCTATTTCTTTTTATTTCTCTAAGGCTACAACCTTGGCATCAGAATCTCTTTTTTCCTCTTCAAACAACTTCCACTGATCTTCTTGTGTTAACATCTGCTCAATATCCTCCTCTAGAGGCATGTTCTCTTCCAGATCTTTCTCTGATAGAGTCTCATCTGAATCTGTCTCCACCTCTAGAATTTCCTCCTCCACTCCTTTTCCCTTAGCAGCTTCAGCCATGCTACAAAGAGCTCCTTCTTGAATCTCTTTACTCTTCTTCCTCGTAATTGAGACTTGTGTGGATGATTCACCTAAGGTAGGTGTAGAAACAGTAGATCCTACTGGAACATCTCCTTCTTGTGTTTCCTCTTCATCATCTACCGCCTCAAATTCTATTTATTCAACGTTCAAAGGAAGGAATTCTAATGGCTCTTTGGGAGGTTTTTTTCTCTTGATTCTCTTGTATCCCTTTCCCTTCTTAAGGACTGGTCCTTGAGGAGCTTGAGTTCTCAACATTAACCACTGCACACTCCTATCCAAGACTGTCCTTCCAATTTTCTTGATGTCAATTGTTTCTTCAGTATCCCAATCAATTGGATCCAGATTCTTGGTGCCAATATTCAAAGCTTCATAGGAGGGATCTAATATAATTCCATCATCCACTAGTGTGTCCGAAATGTTCTCTTTAACACCTAGTTCTGCCATGAGTGCGACCGACAATCTTTCATAGTTCTTCTTTCTCAAATCATACTCATCCTGCCAATCACTCCAAAAGTCTTCTAACAAATTGAAATTTCTAGTAAATACTGAAGGCAATAAGGCATACATCTTTTTTTTCAGATCAAAATACTTATGAGCTGTGTACAATCCCAATTTCAACTGTATTAATTCACTACAGATCACCTTTGCTCCTACCAAGTGTTGACAACTATATTCACCCAACTTCATGGGAAATTTATGACATCCAATTTTATGCTTAATCCCAAACCGAGCATTAACTCCAATAGCTTGATATACAAACTCCATTAGCACTATCCTATTACTGTAGCACCTTGGAAGTAAATTTGGATGGCCTTCAAAACCAGCCAACCTGAAGTATGTAAATTTAGGGTATTGGATGTACCAACATCCCCATTCAGCAATGAATGCCATAGCTTCTTGACTCAACCGGTATCCGACATCTCCATTCAATTGGTTGATAATCACATATAAAAATGCATCATTGACTCTTCTGAAATGAGTCTCAGCAACTTGAAGAGAAATTGATCATAGTGATCCCATACCTTCTTCTACCCATCCAAGGCTCCCATTATACCTACTCTGTTCAAACCTGGGAAAATCCCCAATCTAGCTGCTGCATATACAATGTAAGAAGTCATGAAGAAACACTTAGTGTTTCTGATGTTAGTCAACTAATCATGGATAGCATTTGACACAATCATTGACCAATCAAACTGATGGTCACCATGTAAGATTATTTGGATGAAAGGAAACATCCATTCCTTGAACCGAAGTGTATCTCTTTTCCCAAACACCCTGGACAACATCAATATTAGATCCGATACTTCTTTCTTGAAATCTGCCCTCTTTGGCTAGTCTGCAAGCTTGCTCAGAGATTTATTTTCTATCTTCAACCATTTTTTGTTTAAATGAGACTTATTGGAGTCTTTATGCTTGCTATACTTCTCCAATGCCTCTACTTCAGTTAGTTGCACCAAGTTCTTGGGATTTGGAACATTAAATATATTTTGAAACATCTGAGGAGTAAGATCAATAATCACATTATTCTGTGAATCCATGCATAGTCTTGTAGTAGGATTATAGGCACTGGCTACTATTAAGATCAACTCCGGGCACTGAATTGATAAAGGGAACACAGTAATATGTGCCAGGCCCGAATCAACAATCATTTGTGTCCTTGTCAGATTTTCTCGTTCTACAAAGGTTTCTCCATGTAACTCTTCAAAGTTATACTGACCCAAGTTTGTGTCAGTGATGTCTGACCAATCTGATTCCACCTTGCTCACCTTCACAACCGAACTCCTGTGATTATACCTCAAGGTATAAGGAAGTTGTTCTGGCTTTAACTTCTTTGGTTTTGGTGTTGCCTTTGATGTTCCTGCAAGTTGATTCCTTCGAACAACTTCCCCTGATGTTCCTGACATCTTTCAACTTTCCTGCAAAGAAAACCTCTAATTAGATCTTTAGACATCATCATAAAACATCCTTTTAAAACATACCTTTCATATATGCATCGGAGTCAGAACCAGATAGAAACTCAACCTAAAACAATCTCTTTTACAATACTGTCGAACTCGGAGCCAAAACCGATATAGATACTTCACTTAACAATGAACGGACTCAGAATCAAAAACGGGATTGTGATCGGAACCGGGATCGAAATGAAAAAAGGATTTGATTTTCTTCAGATTTTCATACTTTCATATTCCATTTCCACTTCGCCTCCGCTTCTATCCAGGTTATTGTTACTTCCCAAAGAAGACTTTTGTTGTACGCAGAGCCGGAAACGGAATGGAAACGAAATCGATAACTTTTGTAAAATAGAATTCTTAAGTTCATAATCGATTTCAATCTCGCCCGTGCCTAAGTTGACCATGATGTCATCAAATGATTTTGTTGATTTAACATATAACTTCATGATTAAAACCAAGGTCGCTTTAAATGAAAAAAGGCTTTAAAACACTATACCCATATGACCATGGGGAACGACTATACTTAAGGCATCATATTTAAATCATTTAACTGTGATCACTGAAAGACGCAAAACCCTAAACTAACAAAACCCGATAAAACTAGGGCACGGATTTAAACCTTGCCATTTTACTCGATCGAAACACACAACAAAACCCTAAGTAAAAATGATAAATCTAATCTACCTCACTGTAGATCCCTAATTTAACAAACACCATTAAAACCCTAGTTTAATCTAATCTACTGCAAATCAAAAACAACACGACGCAATCACAATTAAGACGTGAAAGCGACCATGCTCAAAAATAGAAAAAATCAAAACAACAGCACAAGAAACAAATATTAAAGCAAACAAACAACATAAAACAAGAACCTAATCGTATAATCATGCCAAGAAGTGCAGATCTAATTA
The DNA here is from genome assembly GCA_007115665.2 of Sequoiadendron giganteum. NCBI lineage: Eukaryota > Viridiplantae > Streptophyta > Pinopsida > Cupressales > Cupressaceae > Sequoiadendron > Sequoiadendron giganteum. Next base: position 486,332,255 of record CM021106.1, read on the forward strand.
AAACTAAATAATTGAAAGCACAAGCAGATATAAAACAAAATGCAACAACATGACAGTAAATAAATAAAGAACAACAATGATAAGAAAACCCTACCTCAAACGCAAAAGAACCCGAGCTAACCTTCTGAACTAATTCACACACAATATCCTTCCTCTCTTTCGATCAATTTGCTCAAACGAACTCCGCTGCTGCTCTTTCGTGCTCTTAGATCTTTTAACAATGATAGTAATGATTCGTTTAACCCTTAATGAAGGTAAAAATGTTGATTTATACCTACATGAGCAGATGTCATTAATGCATTAAAACGCAGTTAAGGCAGAGTCAGAACTGTAAGAGAACAAACACTTCTCTATAGTGCCACTTCAATCAAAAAGTCAACGACCCAAAAGTGACGGGGGCGGAACCAAAACAGAAATTGATTCTCAAATTTATGAAATTTCCAAACTTAATTCCCATTCTGGTTTCGATTCCGCCAACTAAACACAAAACAAAACCAAACACAAAAAGTAAAATAAAACAACCGACACAATAAAACTAAACACAAGGACTTAGACTAAAACCAAAAAAGAAACAGCGGAGGCGAGATCAGAATAGATTATGATTTTGCAATTTTTAATAACGACCAACTTAACACCCACTTTGGCTTTGGTTCCACTGAAGAAAAACAAAAGGCCAAAACAAAGACCGTCGGGATGGGAACCAAAACAAGCTTTAAAAGGACTTTCAAAACCCGATTCAGTTCTGGTTCCGCTTCTGATAGACTAACCCAAAATAAACAAAGTGTTGGAAGCAAAATGACTTCAAACTTTATTCGAAAAACAACAAAGGATAATATCAAAAGGGGGACCCCTTTTGACCAAGGCAAAATATGGGGTGGTTATTCAAGGCATAACAAATGGCGACTCGGCTGGGAAAATGGTTTACCCATTTTCAAGATACCCAAAGAAAATTTCAGTCACCCAAAACAACTAGCTTATAAACACTTTAACTTGAATAAAATCAGATATTTTAGGATAAGTTTGAGCTGGAATCTCAGATGTATGTGCCCATGAGTTATCTCTAAATCTGAGTGTGTGCTTATATTGTGCATCATTCTTCATAGATACTTTCTCTATTCTTTGAACCACTCTACCTAAAATTCAAGATACGTGAGTTGAGTCTTTTAACTATCATGCAGTAAAATCTTGGGTATTGCTCCGCTACCAGACAGGCGTCCATAGCCCCGACGGAGATGCCTCTAGTTATCACAAAGCATTGCTCTACTGCCAACCAGGCGTCCATAGCCCTGATAGAGATACTTGATTACCCACTCGATATTGAGCTTGCTTCTTCTTTCTTTCTTTTCATTCCTCTCTTTTTTTTTTTCACTTGTGGAAATTCTTTTATGCATCTCTCAATACTCAGATTCAGTGAATCTAAAATGTGGGTTGAGAACTACAATGGATTTCATGATAGTCTTGGAATCGTATTTTTCACTTGAATCAAAGGTAGAGTCATTCTAAAATAAATAGGCATTTACTCATGCAGATGTTTTATCTAATTTGGTGATAGATTTTTTATGATAATGCATGAGATATTCACAATGTATCTTCTTATCTTTAAATAACTTCTCAAACCCAAACTAGAATGATCATAGGACATAAGTTTTAGAACAACATCCTTTTCAATGATGATAATCAAAATACCTAAACCAATTTCTCTCCTAGTACCAATAGTATACTTTGAATAACAACCCCAAGTCTTGAGATGAACAAAATAAAGATCCCCAACGAAACAAAACTCAACAACATAAAACAAAACAAAGAAAACAAAGAAAACCAAAACAAAACAAAGAAAAAAAAGAAAACCAAAACAAAACAAAAAAAACAAAGAAAACCAAAACAAAACAACAACAAAGGAAAAACCTAACTAAAACAAAGACAAAACTAAAAGCTAACTACATAAAAACTTAATTACATATGATACAGTATAATACATTCTCCTCTCAAAAATATCAGACCTTCTATGCACCCAAAATTGTGCTTGAGAAACTGACCATTAACGGGTAATGGAACAAACTCTCCTGTTAAGGTACTCAAACAAAAAGCATTCTCACCTAATATTTCGGCCACTTGATAAGGACCTAACCAAAGTCTTATCAAACTTCTGGTGATCTCCCTTCTTTTCTCTAGCCTTATCCCATAATAACACAAGGTTTGATATTCTAAAAGCTTTTATCTTGGCTCTTTTGTCAAACCAGCGTTTGAAAACAGCTTGATGTTTAGAGAATTGTTGCAAAGCAGCATCTCTTTGTTCTTCCATATTTAACAAATTAAGCAGTCTAACCTCAATCCTATCATCCTTAGAATAAAATTTCTGCATGAACTTCAAAACAAGTATTTGTAAATGAATGGGAAAGATTGGATCTTGGTCATAGAGCAACTTAAAGGGTGAATTCCCTAGGGCTGCTTTGATTCTAGTTCAATCAGCGCATAAGACAAATCTCAACTAGGTGTGCTAGTCCCTAGGGTTACTTTCTAACAACTTTCTTATAACTTCCAATAAATTCTTATTAGTGGACTCAACCACTCCATTCCCCTAAGGGTAATAATTGGAAGAATATTTTAACACAATCTTATGCTCATATGCCCATGAAATAAACTCAGCAAAAGAAAAAGCAAGGCCATTATCACATACCAGAGCAAATGGAACTCCAAACCTGGTTGTGATGTTCTCAGTTAGAAACTTGATGACCACCTCCGTGGTGCTATTCTTGCAAGGTTATGCCTCTGTCCAATGTGTGCAATAGTCAGTTGCAGTCAAGATGAATTTATGTCCTGCAGAAGAATTTGGATTAATCACACCTACAAAATCAAGTGCCCATTGAGCAAATGGCCTTACCTCATATACTGGTTGTAGGGGCAATGCAGGATTTCTTTCTCTAGGTGCAGAAGTTTGACATACACGACAAGTCCTGCAGTGTTGATGTGCATCTCTAAACACATAAGGCCAATAATAGCCTGACCTTAAAATCTGATGTACCAAGGCATCAGCTGATCCATGCCATGTTCTGTGCTTGCCATGAAATTCATTTATAGCATGTTTAGCTTCTTGCTGATCCAAACAACATAGATAGATCCCTTGGAAATTCTTCCTATAGATTGATCCCCCTTTAAGCATGTAATGAGCGCTTTTCATCCTCAATGCTCTCCTTTGAATAGCATTCATTCCTTATGGACACTTGTTATTGAGGAGGAATAAGACTAAATCTGTATACCAGGGATCTTTTGTGAATGATTGCATAGTGTACTGTTGACAAGTTATACTTTTGTCCACTTCAGCCATTTCCTTTGACAAACCTTGACCTCTTACCAATTTTATTGGATGAATCTCCAGGTCAAACTCTTGTAAGATTTCCATCCATTTCCCTCTTCTTTCCCCTAATTCACTTTGCATTAGGAGAGACTTCACAGCTGGGTCTAGGACTATGGCCATAACTTGACTTCTGATTATGTAATGCCTAAACTTCTTTACTGCTCGAACCAATGCAAAGGCTTGTTTTTCCAATGATGAATATCTTACTTCTGCATTTTTAAAGGGATACCTAATAAAAACAATAGGTCTCTCCTCATTCTCTTCTCTTCTCTGTGTTAACACTGCTACACATGAATGCTCAGAAGCAAAAGAATAAATGTAGAAGGGGTTTAGATAATTTGGGCTTGTCAAAACAGGTGCCTCAGATATAGCTTGTTTAATCTGCATGAAAGCAGACTTGGCCTCTTCACTCCATTCAATCTTTGCATCCTTTTTCATCATTTCGTTAAGTGGTTTGACAATCTCTGCAAACCCTATTATAAATTTCCTGACAAAATTAATCCTTCCAAAGAAAGATCTCATTTCTTTCTTACTTCCTGGCCTTGTCAATTTCAAAATGGCCTCTACTCTGTCAGGATCTATCGAAATCCCCTCCTCTGATATAATATGACCTAAAAGCTTTCCTTCGAAAACTCCAAATACACATTTCTTTGGGTTAAGGGAGACACCATAACTGATACATTTCTTTAGCACTTTTATTAAATCAGCAGCATGATTTTCTCTATTCTTAGAGAAGATGGTTAGATCATCAACATAGATGATTATACATTTCCCTATCAGATCTTTAAAAGCTACATCCATTGCCCTTTGAAAAGTAGCACTAGCATTGATTAGACCAAATGGCATCCTTCTGTAGGCAAATGTACCCCATTTTGTAGTGAAAGTCATCTTTATCCTATCTTCATGACTTACAAGGACCTAATTGTATCCTAAATACCCATCCAAGAAAGACATCATCTGAGATCCATTGACCTTTTGCAATACTTCATCAAGGGAAGGTAATGGATAGTTTTCCTTCTTAGAGGCCTTGTTTAAATTCCTGAAATCCACACACAGCCTAATCTCACCATTCTTCTTCCTTACAGGAACTAGATTAGCCACCCAAGTAGAGTGTCTAAGTGGAAAAATTATTCTTGCAGCCAATAGTTTTTGTACCTCTTTTTGAATTAGATGTTCAATTAATGCATTGACTGGGCATTTCTTTTGGCGAAATGGTTTGGCTTCTGGCTTGAGGGGAATTGTATGTGTGATGACAGATGTATCAAAAAATTTCAAGTCATCATAGCTCCAAGCAATTGCTTCAATATTTTGTTTCAAGACTCTGATTATCTCATCCTTAATCTCCTGAGAACAAGTCTTTCCTGTAAGAATGTTCTTTTCTGAGCCTGAGTGAGCCAAATCAACGGATTCATACTTACCTCCCTCATTCTTTATAGGCATTCTTTAGTAAGCTCGTGGATTTGAATCAAATATTATTTCCAATGCTATCATCCCTTTTGGGATGTTATTACTCTTTAAATCCAATATCCCTTCTAGATTGTCACTTTATGGATCCCAATCTCCCTGATCTCTATCAGACTCATCAATTATTTGTCCTTGAAATACATCAGAACTCTCCAAAAAGGACAAAATGTGTTGATCATCATTAAACACCTGAAAATGCCTGACATTATCAGGAATGGCCAGGACTGAAACCAATTCCACAAAAAACCTCTTCAGATTTGAATCTTGCATAGCCTCTAGTGTACTAGCTACAACAACAAGAGCATCTGCTATTTCATTTGCTTCCCTTGGAATGAGAATAATCCCAAAGACATCAAAATCTTCTATTAAATTCCAAACCCTATTTCTATATGCAGCCAATCTTTTGTTATGGCACGTGTATTGGCTACGTACCTATTTCACAATTACCTCAGAATCTCCCATCACTGCAAGAGGAGCTACCTTCTTCTTATGACCAAACATGAGCCCTCTCACAAGTGCTTCATATTCTACCACATTATTAGTACAACCAAACTGCAATCTATAAGAAGCAAAGTAAGTTTTTCCTTTTGGATTGGTCAGTTCAATCTCTACTCCACTTCCTGCTTTAGATTTAGAACCATCAAATTTAAGAATCCATAGTTGGTCTTTGGCTGGGAGTTATTTCTTTTTAGAAGTAACTGGGAATTTGTCACTTGTGACATGTGGCGGCTCAAACTTTTGCTGATCATCAACAATTATCTTGAGGCTAGGCTCAATTGAAGACTCTATTATGTTCTCCATTTGTTCAACAATTATCTCCTGAGTGATTTCTTGAGTTAATTTACCATCTAATTCATCTTTCATTAACAACTTGGGCATTGGTAAAGCATCTGGAGTAGGGGTATTGAAATGAAACTGAGATACTTCTACTTCTTCTTGATCTTGAAAACCTAAAACCTCAGTCTCTTCTACTAGTAAGGAAACTTCCTCTTGAGAAAGACTGACCTGTGTAAGGATAGTTGCATCCTTAACTTGAAAGGAGAACTTATTGATAGGAGTCTCAAATCCCTCTTGATATTTTTGTTTGGGCTGATCTACATGCCTTAGAATATCTACGCATGACTGACATGTTAACTCTGAATGGTTATGGTAGTGAATCCTACACCAATTAGGAAGCAATAAACTACTCAAATCAGTTTCTGCTCCTAAAACCAGCCTATCTTGTTGCAATTTTCTTATTAGAACCTGTTGGTTGATGTGAATCATCGAGTCACTATGATCTAAGGATAATGTATCCTCAAGACTAACTACAAAGAAAGTAAGGACTTCCTCCTATTTGTAAACACCTATCTCAGTCTCAAAGAATGCTACTTCATTTGGAGTATCATACTTTGTAATCATGTGTTTGAGTCTAGGTTCACTTTCAATTCTTATCTAGGTGGCAACTCCTTTCCAGGGTAACCACATGTGCGAGAAATCCAAAGATAAATACCCCCCTATTCTTTTCATTAGCTCTCGACTTAAGAGCATACTATATGTTTCTGGGATATCAGCTATTTGGATATTTATATAGGTCTAGATCCTTGGGTTTGATCCAACCTGGACATGCATGTTCTTCAACTCACCTACAACATTGACTTCAGTTTTATCCAACTGAATCACCTTTTTATTGGTTGGGATAAGACTCAATCCTAACTTTTTACAAATTGAAAAAGGCATAACATTCCCTGATGCTCCTAAATCTAATAAACAATTGTGTAGATTCTTTCCAAAGATTCTTAAACTTAACAAGAAAGGTGGGGTACTGGTCTTACCTTTATACATTGTTGCATTGGTCTCCTTTGCGGGAGTCACTTTACCTTTCCCTTTTAGGCAATCTGCCTCTTCCAAAGCTTTTAATACCACCTCTCGTTGAGCTGGGCACCACTTCATGATGTCAAAGAAAGACAGTGATGTCTTCTGCCTCTGTAATTATGCAGCAAAGTCAAATTATGAATCATTCCTAACTTGGTATTTAGGAAGAGAAGGCTGATTAGCTTTGTTCTGAGAATCAGAAGGTCCCTTTCATGGAGGTGGATTATTATTTGCACTCTGATTTGGTGGAACCATGTTATTCGGGGGTACAGATGTAGTGAATGGCCCCTTGTTCTAATTTCTTATAAAGTGGCCACCCTTAGATTGAAAAGCTTCAACATCATAAACATCTTGTTCTGGCTCATTATCTCCTTGCATAGGGAATTGATACTTCTCTTCAATGGTTTCATAAGTCATGACAGTGCTGACTGACCCATTATCCTGATTGGAATTTCCTGTTGGAGGATGGGCATTAGCCTATGCAATTTTCACAATATTCTCCATTTCTGGGCAATTGACCTCAGAATGGGTTGCTGTATCATGCAGCCTACACCAATTTGTCATAAAATTCAAATTAGCAACATTAGTAGTATGAGGTCTTTCTTCACCTGCTTGATAATTATGAGGAACTCCCCCATTGTTAGGTCTAGTATTCCACTGCCTATTACTGTTGTTGTTGTTGAATCTTTGATTATATCCTCTATTCTGATTTTGATAATTCTGGTTTGAGGAGTTTTGATTTTGGAAATTCCTATTGGTGTTCTGATTCTGGTTCTGATTAGGGTAATTGCCCTGATAGTTATAACCTCTTTGATTGTTGTAGTTCTGGTTTTGATTATTGGGAGGGTTTTGCCTAAGCTGTGCCATGTCATTTGACATCTGAGAGAGAGTCTTTTTAAGAGTCTCCAACTCACTTGTGAGTTGAACAGTTTGTTCATTCTGTACATTTTGGACTATGGCTGGGGAATGGACATGGGTTGGTCCTCCCCCTTGTTGTGGTTGCTTTTGAGATTGTTGTTGTTGTGGTTGATGTGAGGCATCTTGTACACCATTGCTAAAGAAGGGCACCATGGGTGGAGCTTGCAACTCAGATATAGGTCCATATTGGGAATAAGACATCCCTGGGATAGTGTTGTATAATGGTGGATTAGGCATCTGATAATTCATTGGAGGAAGAATTGCTCCTAACCCTCCAGATTGCAAACTTTTTAGCTGTTGCAATTTGATAGCCAAATGATAAATCTTAGACAGTGAGTCAATTTCATCAGGTTGATAAGTTATTTGCAAGAACGGGCCAATCAAAAGATCAACAACTCTCAAATATGCATGTATGGCCATACCCTCTGGCATTAAATAAGGCTCTTGTAGCCTACGATACATCCTTTGGAACCTAGTGTTAAAAAAGGGAAATGGTTCATGATGTTCTTTCTTTATGGTGGCAAACTGGTGATATAATATTGTAGGATCCACATAAACCCTGAATTGATTAATGAAAGCATTCTCTAATTCAGTCCAACCCAGAATAGATCCCTGAGGCAGATTTAGATACCAATTATATGCCATATCTCCCAAACAGTAAGGAAATAGTATACATACCACATCTTGATGAACAACTTGAGCTTGAGTGCAAGCATCTTTGAATGCTTGTATATGTTCTTCATCACTTTTCGAATCTCCATGCATGTATTTCGGACATAACCTCTCTGGGTTCTTTGGTAAATCATGGAATCCCCCAGGAATAGTCCCTAACAAGGAGGGATTATTCACAAAGTAAGCCATTGGTGGGATGGGTTGGACAGGTGGTGATATAGGCTGAATTGGTGGTGACACAGGCCTATTTAGAGGTGATGATGTAAGTGGAACTGCTGGTGGTGTAAGTAGATTTGGAGGAAATCCAGGTGGAGTAAGTGGTGGTGGCAGTGTAGGTATCAAAACCCTATGAGCATGAGGTCTTGGTCTAACCGGAGTTTGCAGTTCTTGTAAAGGTTCAGGGTTAGTAGAGGATCTCAAAATCCTTCCATATTTCTCTAGTGAGAAAGATCCTATGCGAGCCAACTTGTCTTTTCAGGCCCTCCTTCTAGCGCCAACTTCTCCTGATGGTTAAAATGACACAAACAACATTAAAACATAATATTTCTACTCTATTTCTTCTGAAAAAGAAAGACAACATATAGTGACCTAACTCCCAAGGTCCTGGTAGTTGGTTCTCAACTGTTTGGTGTCACTCAATTGGTTCATGCAACTATAATGTTCAAGGGGCATGTGCTGGTAACAAAAAGACTTAAGCAATGACTCATTCTATCAAAATAGTTCCTGTAAATAAAGGGGTTTTAAAATAAAAGAAAAAGATGGAACGAAGGGGTAACCAGTAAATTTGAATCAAATTTATCTAACATCTGGACATATACCTTCAACAATTAATGTTTTCTAACCAATCACAAAACCAAAGCATGACACAATCTACAACATCAACTATACCATTGCATGCATCTAAGGTGCTTAATTCAATACCTCTCTTCACTTATCACAACTACCTTCAAGATTTCAAAACATACATCCATTCATTGCCAAGGTCATAGATCAACAAACTTTTGATAACTTTAATTCAATGACAATCTAATAAGACAATCCTTAAATCTGATTCCTTCAAATGATTCTCATCACTCAAGAAACTTTTATGTTTGGCACAATCACTGCATACAGATAGATTATAACTTATCAGCCTTATCACACAAAACAATTTAACTCTAACACCATATTACGAGAAAACCTGTAATTTTATTAACTGTAAAACATCTGGTAACAATGTATCTCAAAAAGTGATCACTACAAAATTCTATCTTCTAGCATTAGGTAAGCCAATTCTATTCTTAATTACTCGACCCTTACAATATGATACCCATCAGGTATTTATAGATATACAAAAGTTCGGACTCCACTTCTATTTTTAGGTTATCCACCTTTTTAGGAACAAAACTTTCTTGGAAACTCAGATCAATTTGATCTTGAGTTCTTACATTTAAACATTCAATTTAGCTAAAAATAGAAGATAGAAGAGAAGAAGAAATCATGCGCTCAAAAGCTTTCAGTGCTGCATGTATGATGTTCCTCTTCTTTGCATGTTGCATGCAACACTCACAACTTTTGAGCGCATGATTTCTTCTTCTCTTCTATCTTCTATTTTTAGCTAAATTGAATGTTTAAATGTGAGAACTCAAGATCAAATTGATCTGAGTTTCCAAGAAAGTTTTGTTCCTAAAAAGGTGGATAACCTAAAAATAGAAGTGGAGTTCCAACTTTTTTATATCTATAAATACCTGATGGGTATCATATTGTAAGGGTCGACTAATTGAGAATAGAATTGGCTTACCTAATGCTAGAAGATAGAATTTTGTAGTGATCACTTTTTGAGATGCATTGTTACCAGATGTTTTACAGTTAATAAAATTATAGGTTTTCTCGTAATATGGTGTTAGAGTTAAATTGTTTTGTGTGATAAGGCTGATAAGTTATAATCTATCTGTATGCAGTGATTGTGTTGAACATAAAAGTTTCTTGAGTGATGAGAATCATTTGAAGGAATCAGATTTAAGGATTGTCTTATTAGATTGTCATTGAATTAAAGTTATTAAAAGTTTGTTGATCTATGACCTTGGCAATGAATGGATGTATGTTTTGAAATCTTGAAGGTAGTTGTGATAAGTGAAGAGAGGTATTGAATTAAGCACCTTAGATGCATGCAATGGTATAGTTGATGTTGTAGATTGTGTCATGCTTTGGTTTTGTGATTGGTTAGAAAACATTCATTGTTGAAGGTATATGTCCAGATGTTAGATAAATTTGATTCAAATTTATTGGTTACCCCTTTGTTCCATCTTTTTCTTTTATTTTAAAACCCCTTTATTTACAGGAACTATTTTGATAGAATGAGTCATTGCTTAAGTCTTTTTGTTACCAGCACAGGCCCCTTGAATATTATAGTTGCATGAACTGATTGAGTGACACCAGACAGTTGAGAACCAACTACCAGGACCTTGGGAGCTAGGCCACTATATGTTGTCTTTTTTATTTAGGAGAAATAGAGTAGAAATATTATGTTTTAATGTTGTTTGTGTCATTTTAACCATCAACAATACCCAAGGTTCATAACCAAACATCCCACAAGATCCTAATAACGTTCCAAGCAATCTAAAAGATCCCCATAACGACGTCTCATCCCAATCCAATATCGACATCCAAAACACGACACCACCCGGTGACAAGAACAGGGTTAACCAACCCCAAGTCACCGTTGATGAATACCTCAATGATCCTATTAATTTCCAAATGACAGATTGTCTCCTAAATAAATGTGGAGATAAGATTCTTGCCACCTTTCTCATGAGAGGAGTCAAACTACCATCAAACTTTTATGCATCACAATATGCTGCTACCCACATTCTTCCCACACATACTGTTCCGCAAAATTCTCAAAATGTTCTTGGAAATTCATATATCCCTGAAGGTGCACCCATAGAAAATTGGTATCATCCTGAGTTCAACAATGTTATAATACATCAAGTTGCTAGTTATCCTCACCTCCCAACCGTAAATTTTGTAGCACAACCCAAGCCTCACAATCCCTATGCCTACGACATGCCTGCATACATCTCGTCCGCTCCACCGCTTTTATCTCAACAACCACCTATCAATATTAGGGGCACACTGATCCCTGCTTTAATGCTTGCTCCAGGGTCTGCACCTATTAACAACTCGTTGTAGCCTGTATTCCAACAACCTCCTACTAATCCCCATCAACCCACTTCATTGAAAACACCACTCAACACACTACTACTATTGCTTCATCTCTACCACCTCATCAACAACCACCGCAACATAACATTCCCATCCCGCAACAAAATGTCTCGGCTCCCACGCAACAACCCTATCATATAACACAAACAACATCCCAACAACCACAACCACCACATGGAACTTCAGTAGTAGTCCCCCAACAACAACATATTCCATCCCATCCATCCCACCTACAAAAATCATAGCAACAACCCCCACAACAACATATACATATCCCTATGCAAATGCAAAATAACCCGCTTAAAAAATACCTTTATCATCCATCTAGCACATACATTGCTCCTTCCCACCTCAATCTGAATCCTCATCAACATGTTCAAAACCAAACACGGACCCAACCGCCACCTTACACCAATCCTCCACAGTCACATAATCATCCCTACTAGCAGCCATCAAATCCACCCTAGTATGTCATACATCAACCCACCATTGCGTAACGATACCAATCTTATCCACCCTATCTTCAACAACAATCCTATCACCAAGGTGCACCTTATGTCCCCTACTACCAACAACCATCATCATATCAACAAGGGTGTCCAGCCTCTTTGTACTATCAAAATTCTACACAATAGTAGGGTGTTTCGCTCGCTTCTTATCACTAGTAGCAACGACCTTACCAATAAGTGATTTCACTTATCATAATTTGTCATACATCAATCCGCAATCCACCTATACCAATCAGAATCAACAAGCACATTCATATGCAACTCAACCCGCCTATGATCAAACCACAACGATGCCATCCTCATCATACCAATAATACTATCCATACAATTAGCCGTAACACCCATCAACAAAGACTTGGAAGAAATCAAAGCTGCGCTAAAGGATTTACAGGGTGGGATGGGAAAATAATCATTCAAGTTTGAGAAGATTTGTCCCTATCCTTTTTATCCCTCCATTTCCTTGGTTCCCTTTCCTAAGCACTTTGAGATACCGAAATTCGATAAGTATAAGGGAAACAAAGACCCCAAGGCACATCTCCAAGATTTTTACGCCCATTGTGAAGAAGTCATGCACAATGATAACTATCTCATTCAAATATTCCTTAAGAGCCTAGAAGGAGTTGCCCTTAACTAGTTCATGGGCCTTGAAAAAGGATCCATTAAATCCTTTGTGCAACTATCCGAACAATTTGTCTCCCATTTCTCTTTTAATCTAGAGAAGGACATCGACACACTTGATCTCATGAAAGAAAAACAACAAGATGGAGAGACCTTTGCAAGCTATTTACAAAGATGGCACACCTTAGCCAACCAGATGAAATCCCCACTACCAGAAAAAGCCATGGTTACATTGTTTATCAAAAATTCCTATCTGGACATGGCCCATAACTTCTGACTCCACTGCATCACCACCTTTGCGACACTCATGGAAAAAGGTTCTATCTTGGAACGAGCCCTTGTTGCTAAAGGGCAAGTCAAAGTTTTCAATTTTGATAAAGAGAGATCCTCTAGGGATAAACCTTGATCTTGGAATAAAAATAAAAAATGTTGTCAATGTTGGTGTCACGGACACCAAACATGTCCAGGTGGCTACCACCTCACAAAAACATCAACAACAACAGTCAATCCCAAACGCCATATTTGTGCCCTAAGGAGCACCTCGACAACAATCAAATAAAAACAACCAAGGGGGGAATAAATGATAGTTCACTCAGTTGGGGGAACCCCTTAGCGTTATGTTTAAAAAACTCCTTCAATCCAACTACCCCATCACTTATCCTGTAACCAAGCCCCTTGACAAGTCCAAGCCTAAGCCTACTTTCTTTAAAGGGAACGAGTATTGTGAATTTCACAAGATTAAGGGACACACATTGGATAAGTGTCAAGGTCTAAAAACTTACGTTTAGGGTCTCATAGATCGGGGTGAAATCCATGTGGATGCTAACACAAAATCTTCATCCAATACTCAACTTCAAAATTATCAAAATGCTTTTCCCAAACACAGTCAAGGTCCTAGCACATCCAACTCAAATCCTGGACCTAGCAACAACAACAATCATAATGACAACACTAATAATATCAGCTATAAAAATGTGCCTTACAATTATCAAGGTCTTGTCACATACATTGAACAAATGGAACCACATGTATCTATGATAAGAATTAAAGGAAAAGACCTACAATGTGTTGTTACCCCCCATTGAACTTGCATCACAGTCCCTACAGACCCCACATCTACCCAACTGCCATTTGTCAATTCACATTACAACATCCTTGACCACTTAGGAAAGACCTTAGCTCAGATTTCTATCCTGGATTTATGACAAGACACACCTAACGATGACATCAGTTAGTGGGTATACCACAAGGAACCTAAACCTTCTCCCCCCATTGAAAGAATACTTCCAGGAGGTCTATCCTTGGCCTTCTAAGTTTACAGAAAAACATAACTATCGGGGGGGAGGTCTTGGTGCAGAAGAGCAAGGACAATGTCAGCCCATCAAAGCAATTACCATCTGGCCGAGAAATTCGGGCTTGGGCTACTATACCAAATAGAAAAGTCCTATGGCATCCTTTAGGACATCTAACAACATTAGTGTTGATGACAGTTCCCTTGAAGACATACCAGAGGAGGAGACCATCATACACACATATGATGACCTCAATCACATTGACCTCCCTGCCATGTTTGAATCCCTATCCATTTGCACCATCACCTTATCCATCAAACACCTCAAGCTTATAGATTATGACTTGCAAGGTATTGCACCTCCCTACACCTTTCCCTCAGTGGACCAATATGTGCATCTCATGGGATTGGGGGAAGATGAATGCCCCAACCGTAAAATTAAAAAGAAACAAAATCAAAGTGGGTCACCTAGTGAAAACCTCAAAGAGGCACTAGAATATGGGGACATTCATCGTCCCCTTATAGGAACTTAATTATTTGGTCAATCATCCATCTTGATCGAAGAAACACAAACAATAAACTTGGGAGCCGAAGAGAACCCCAAGATCACTTATGTGGCTAAGGAACTAGTAGAAGAAGATAAGTCTACCATCACCAATCTCTTGAAATAAGGAATCATCAAATTTTCCTGGACATACTCAGACATGCCCAACCTTGATCCATACTTGGTGGTACATCACCTGGATGTTCATCCTGATGCAAAACCTGTTAAGTAGAAGCTCAAAAAAATGCACCCTCAGGTGGCCCTACTGGTTAAGAAGGAATTAGAAAAGTTGTTGGAAGTAGGGTTCATCCGACCGATTGACTACTCTAACTAGATCTCAAATATAGTCCTAGTTGCTAAACCTAGCGGGGACATCAAAATTTGTACAGACTTTTGAGACCTTAATAAAGCTTGTCCCAAGGACAACTTCCCTCTACCAAATATCGATATGCTGGCATACCTCACCGCAGGACATGAGATTTTGTCCCTCATGGATGGTTTCTCCAGCTACAACTAGATCAAATATTCCCCTAAGGACCAACACAATACTGTCTTTACAACTCCCTGGGGTACATTCTGCTATAATGTCATGCCTTTTGGGCTCAAGAATGCGGGGGCAACATATCGGAGGGCTATGATGGTTATCTTCCATGACCTCATTCATATAATAATGGAAGACTATGTTGACGATTTGTTAGGAAAATCCAAAACAAGGGAAGAGCACTCTGCTATCCTCAAAAAATTCTTCAAACGTCTGGAACAATACAAGCTATGCCTCAATCCAAAGAAATGTGTGTTCGGTGTCACAACCGACAAACTCCTGGGTTTAATTGTCTCCCACAAAGGAATTGAGGTTGATCCTACTAAGGTCAAGGCAATCATGGAAATTCCTCCACCCCGTAATCTGAAATAGCTAAGAAGTCTACAAGGTAAGCACTAGTCCATCCGCAAATTCATTGCTCAACTTTTTGATAAATGTTAGTCATTCACACATCTCCTAAAGAAAGACACTACATTTAAGTGTACCCCACAATGTCAACTCAATTTTGATTAGATCAAGCAATACTTGGCTCACCTACCTATTATCATGCTACATATCCCAGGAAATCCCCTCCTCCTTTATATTTTAGCTACTTATGTAGCATTGGGGGAATTATTGGCACAACATGACGAGTCCTCCAAATAAAGAGCCATTTACTACATCAGCCAGACTTTTCTAGGTTATGAGCTAAATTATTCCCCAATGGAGAAGGCTTGCCTAGCCATCATCTTCAACTCCTAGAAACTTAGACACTATATGCCTAATCATTTGGTTAAGCTAATCTCCAAAGTTGATCCACTTAAATATTTGTTATCAAGAATAACATTGATAGGTCACATGGCTAAATGGGTCATGCTCCTAAGTGAATTCGACATAGAGTACGTAGATTCCAAAGCAATCAAAGGAAAATTCATTGCAGATCAATTAGCAGATGCTCCACTAGTCAATGCCTCTCCTTTAGAGACAGAGTTCTCAGATGAAGGGGTCTTTTCAGTTTCGGAAGCCACCACATGGACATTATACCTTGATGGGTCCCACACTAACAATGTATCAGGAGTAGGAGTCTTGCTCGTCACCGCCAAGGGGACTATATACCAAATTCATTCAGATTGGACTTTCCTTGCACCAACAACATTGCCAAGTATGAAGCTCTTCTCACAGGCCTTAAGATTGTCGTTTAATGGCATATCTCTCACTTACACATCTTTGATGACTCCCAATTGGTTATCAAGCAAGTTAATGATGGGTTCTTGACAAAAGATGACAAGTTATTGCCCTACAAATGCATGGTGGATGACTTCAAGAAATATTTCTCCTCCATCCGATTTGACCAAATACCAAAAATTCAAAATAAAGCAACTGACACCATGGCCACCATCGGTTCTCTCTTGGACATGCCCAAAGATCGTACTGAATGAGAGTTCTTTGTAGAACAACTATTAATCCCTGCATATGACATCCCCGAGAGCGAAATGGTATGTGACATTGTAGCTCCTAGATCCCCCTGGTACCAAGACATCTACACCTATCTTCATAAAAACGCCCTACCATCTGACCTCACACAAAACCAACGAAAATATTTTATCCAATACACAACCCGCTACACCATCATCGGGGATACACTTTATCGATGTGGTTATTATGGAACCCTCCTCCACTGTTTAAATGAAATTGAAGCCCACACCGCATTGGTAGAGGTGTGTAGTGGTATCTAAGAGGCCCACTCTAATGGTATGGCCTTAGCCAAAAGAATTTTAAGAGCGGGATATTACTTGCCCACTATGGAACATGATGCTTGTGAATATGTCAAGAGGTGTCTTCCCTATCAACAACATGCAGATTTGATTCATGCCCCAACATAAGAGCTACAACCTATCATGACACCATGGTCATTTTCACAATGGGGCTTCGACTTGGTCGACAAGATCTACCCTCCATCCTCCAATGATCACACTTTCATCATCACGACCACTGAATACTTTACTAAGTGGGTGGAAGCCATACCACTCACTCTAATCACCGATGTTTAGATATCTATGTTCATCCTCTACCATATCCTCTGCAGGTATGGAATCCCCTCCACCATCATCACTAAAAATGGAAATCCATTCAAAAATAAGTGCATGAAATTTATCTATGAGACTTATCATATCCAACATCATTGGTCCACCCCCTATTACCCCCAGGGTAATGGTCAAGTAGAGGCAACCAACAAAAATTTGATCAAAATAATTGAAAAGATGGTAAATAGCATTGGTCGAGATTGGCATCTCCACCTCCATCCTACCCTTTGGGCCTACCGCACCCCCATCGACGCTACTCCATATTCACTAGTCTATGGTGTTGAAGCTATCTTTTCGATCGAAGTCAAAATACCCTCACTTCGAATATCTCTGAAGAATCTAATCACTGACAAAGACACCTGGGTGGCATGACTTGCTCAGTTGGAATTATTGGATGAAAAAGGAGCAAAGTCTACAACCATTTGCAAGCCTATCAACACCAGCTCAAGATAAGCTACAATAAGAAGGTGTGCCCTCATCTGTCACCATTTTCCACTTTTCGATCTTATTCATCATTAGTCTTTTATCCTTTTCAAACTATGATGCCACTACACTTGCACGTAGGCAAGGCTGATCGTTTGATCTGCCCCCAGGGCTTATCTTTGTTTTATTTTATGGTCAGTATGTCTGATCATTGTCCTCAATCATTTTTCCTCATCATTCTCTTTCTATTTTTATCATGATCTTTTTTAGAACTACGAGCGCTCTGCACTTTCACGTAGGCAAGGCTGATCTTTGATCAATCCCTGAGCCCCTAGGTCTTTAGGGTGAGTCAGTCTTGTGTCTTGTTGTCAAGGTTTATCCTTATCTCGCTAGTGCTTCCCAAATTGAATCTATTTGTGTCACGAGATTTAATTAGTTTATGAATACCTTGTGTCATTATCAACCTTTTCGTTTAGCATCCATATTTGGTCTCAACGGGATGTATCCTTTCTAACATATTGCATCAACCCCATCCATCATAGTTATCCTATGGAAAAGGATTTTTTGAGATTGATTGCAATCTTTTGATGCTTTTGGTTTTTGTTTATCATTTGAGCTTCCTATTATCACTTGTCAAGGCCACCAAAATCTCTCATATTATGATGTGTTTTGACTGGTTTACATAGGGACATATCTCATTTTTTATTTTGTTTGTTATTTTCTTGGTTGTCCCATGTAGTACCCACCAAGACCCCAAAGGTCTTGTGTTACGTTGGGACATCCTTCTGTGCTTGTGGTTATTCCAATACCTGGTTCGATCGAAGTCATCATGACTTTGGGGTATTGGGATAGCCTTCTTGTTTGTTGTGTTTGTTTATGCATTAGACACTAATCCACCTTGGTCCATATACCTTGGTACTTGGAGTCTTATGCTATAGAAAAAATCAGTGCTCCAAAGATGGTAACCTACATTAGTATTTTATTTCATTTTCTCCTCCATTGCATTCATGTATCCTTCATCCCTTCTTTTCCCTTGATTTAGGATTTTGAATTGTACAAACGATGATTCCCTCCACCTTCCCCTTTATTCTCAGGAGTCCTATGGTTCTTGACAGGTGCGGTCACACACCCATCATCTTCTTCATTTCCATCATTATGTAGTCTCTTATTTGCAGTTGGCTATGTAAGTTAATTTTCGTTAATTATTCTATGCACCTTAAAACCCATCTATTAGCATATTCACTTTAGTTCATATCATTAGGTTCATTACCACATCCATCATAAACATTAAACATCATGCATATCATAATACATCATCCACATAGAAATAAGCACAAATCATCCATCAAAACTTACATTATCAGTATTAAACATCATGCATATCATAATGAATCATCCATATAGAAATAACCACAAATTATCCATCACATCCTACATCATCCGTGTTAGACATCATGCATATCAATCATCCATCGCATCCTACATCATCAAAGTTAGGCATCAACATAATCATTATGCATCATAATCATACATCCATATAAGCATAACCATAAATCCATATAGGCATATTTATACATCACATCATCCATCATAAAACCATAAACATAAAATCATAAACATACACACATGCATAAATAGGATCATCCACCATATACATGATGTCAATAAGAGTTGTCACATATCATATAAATATCAAAATCAAAAATCCATCACATACTCCATAATAATTTTCATCAATATCATCAAAATACATATCCATTGTGTTCATCATAATCATAAAATAAAGTACAAGTACAAAGATCTGCATCAAATATAATCACTACTACTCTATACTATCCATCCATCCTACACCTATTAAAATCTGATATCCTATCATCTATCAAATGAGTTTCCCACATTTGACCTTTGTGGAGACTCAGGCACCGACCCTCTGCGAGGGATGGTTGTCTAAGAGCCACTGTATCCTCAGGTTCATGTCCCCAATGACTGGGATGGCGTGGGCATCTAAGGATCTTGTCATTAAAAGTGAAACATGCACTACACCGGATCTAGAATTGCCTGTTGATCAGTGACAATCCAGAAGGATGTCTCTCTCATATACTCATATCTCTTTGTAGCTTGAAACCAAAGTATGTTCTACTCCTGTTTGTATCTGTCTCGATCTCTAGTAATGAATCTCCTCTCCTCTACCCATGCCCCATGTTCCATCCTCATCTAATCAATCTATGATTGTAGTCGATCTCTCACCTCCTACATAGCCACTTCTAGTGCCTCTACGAAATCCCTCTCTCCCTACAGTCTCTGCACCATTTCCCCTTATCCATCACTCTCACTCTACAATATCACTATTTGTGCCCATGTAACATCCCTCTCCACCTGCATAGCATGAGCCTCTACTTGTGCAATATCCCTCTCCCCTTGTATTGCCTAAACCTATACCTATAAGGCATGTACCTCTGCATACACCATGTCCCTCTCTTTGCGCAATCTCTAACTGAGCCTCTGCTACCTCTACCCTTGATCTCACATCCCCAAGTGTTGTCTCTATCATAGACACCCTATCTTGGAGCTCAGTCCTCTCCCTTACCAATCCTGTCACCTATGACCTCAAATCATCCATCTCCCTCTCGTCTTGCTACCCATCCCCTTCAGACTCCTATTGTCCCCTGACCTACGATATATTCATCACTGCTTGTAATCTGTCTGTTCTAGGTCACCTTGTCTAGCTCACTACATAGGTCATCTCTCTCCCTCTTTGCATCTCATACCTATGAGGATAGGAGGTCAACAATGAAGCCATAATCCCTCTATCCTACAACCTCTAATCTAACTACCTTTACCTAAAGCCTCCTCCCCTCAGCCTCGAGTCTGACAACCTCCGCCTTTTCAATCCTCAACCTCTTATTTATCATCTAGATCCTCGCCTGGGACCCCCTTAATAAGATGGTAGGGTCCTCAATTGGTACATATAGTATCTTTTCCAGTGGATCCACCATAAGGAAGTCCAATTCCATCACATCCTCCTATGCATCTCTCTCCTCGTGCATCTCCATCTTTGGTCTCTCGGGCTCCTGTTGTTGAACCCCAATCATCACTTGAACTCTCCTCGACTTTCCCCTTCGCCCCACCCTCATCTGCCATCTAAAATTAGGCTCCTCTCTCTCCTCGTCCATCTCCATCTCTGGCTCATCGGGTACCTGCTCAGTTCCACCCTCCACCCGGGCTCTCCTTCGTTGTCTCCTCCTCGTTGTTCTCACAGGCTAACCTGAGGTCCCTGCCCTCTCCTGACCTATCTCTTGTTGTTGTCCCTCCTCCCTCATCCTCATCTCTGCCTCATCTTATTGACACCCTACCTCCTCCTATGTCCCCCTTGGTTGTACACTCCCCATCTGCCATCCTCTAGCTCCCACCTCTACCTCAGGCTCATCCCTCATATCTGCATCTCATTGCTCCCGCACCACTTGCTCCCTCCTTTGTGGTCTACTCCTCCTTGTCAGCCTCAATGGCTATTTTGTGACCCCTACCTCCGCTTGTCCTGTGGCTCCTATGCCCTATTGACCTATTGCCCTACCTGCCTCCTAATCTCTCCTTCATTGGGCTCTCCCCCTCCCAACTCTCCCCTCTGCTACCAATCTCCACTTATCCTCTTATCCAAACCCAAGTGCACCTGTAATAGGAACCTCTAGTGTAATCCTCACCCATCGATGATTGCAAAATCATCTTGCATATGAAGGTGTCACTCTTGCATCCTCATCCCCTCCAGTCCTCCTCAGATAAGGTACTAGCTGTAGTGTTGCCCAATTCTCTCTAGCAAATCTTGGAGCAATTGGCTCCCCCCATGGTGGCTCTTGGCTAATCCGACGAAACATGTTTGGCCCCTATGAAATATCCTATATGATCCCAAACTACTTGGTCACTCAGTTGAGCCTGTGCGCCTCCACTATGTGTGGCTCCATCCCAACTATGAAGCACCTCATGCAAAAATAACCCCTATGTCTCCCTTCCTCTTTCCTTCACCTAGTAAACTATTGAAACATGTATGGCTGCCATACTATGTCCTCCTCCTCTAGCTCATCTATCATTTGCCTCCATCTATCTAAAATCTCGAGGCCCTCATAATGTAGGACCTACCCATACTTCAAACTGTACCACTAGGCCACCGACGCTACCTCATCCATTGTCCCCACTCTGACTACTCCTAGCTCGACAACACTAATATGCTCCCACATCCACACCTACAATAGGGTCATTTGTGTCACATTGAGTGCCCCTTGATAGCACACCAGGTGCATGTCTTGGTATAACTATGCTAGTACGCATGTCCCCCATGCAAACTACCCCTCCCTCCCCTCGACAATATATCAAAGAAACCTTCATGTATCTTAGGTTGCAGAACCATCTGCTACTATCTAATAACAGTAAACCACTGATCAAACCACATAAGTACAGTGGTAGTGTTGGTACCCCCACTGCCAAACATCGATCTAAGTCTAGCCCACACCCCTTAATGGGAAGGTCCTCATGTCTAAATAACACAAGCAGGGTTCGATCCAACTCCTCCTCCATAGACCTCGACTCGCTCACTAGTCGCCTTGCTATAAGGAGCCTCAGAATCATCCATACGTCCCTTAACATCACCGTCATCTCCCTTGTTCGAAAATAGAATGTGGATGTCTCTGAAATCCAATGCCTTATGAGCATTGTCAATAGCAATCAATGCGCTCTCATCATGGGATATCTAAGAAGATGTCGTAACCCTACCAACTCTAGAGCATGGTGGTCTACTTTGGTCATGGTCGCCATCATCGCCGTCAGCACCTTAAACCGTCTCTCTCACATATGAAACCAATCAAATTGTTGCATTCATACAACAACACTCTGTCAGTCATTTCCCACGTTTCATCTCCTCTTCTTTTTCGACCCCAAATTATTTTTCTCACTATTCCTTCCCCTTTTTCCACTTGATTTTATTTTCTCCTACTTTTTTTGTCCTTGTCCCCTTCTTCTCGGGTATGGCAGCCCCTCCCCAGGATTTCTCACCCTTTCTGGGGTGCCACTGCCTCTACTTGGGCGGGGCCGCCTCTCCCAAGGAACTATCACCACTGTCGGGGTAGGGCTGCCCCTTTGGGGGCGCGGCCACCCTTGTTGGGGCAAGGTCATCCCTATTAGGGTGGGGTTGCCCTGGTTGAGGGCGAGGCTGCCCTCGCTGGGGCGCAACCACATCACCCAGGGCAGGCCTGCCCCTCACCAAGGTGAGGCCACCCCTTGTCTTTTTTTGGGTGAACCCAACCCGAGTTGACCCCGAGGCAAGTCTGCCCTCCATTTTTCTTCCCCCCTATCCCTTTTTGGGCTTGTTTTTTTTAATTTTTGCCCCTTAATGGGGAAAATCCCTTCCCCCTCCCATAGCTTCTAACAACCTATTTTAACTACCTCATTGTTGAAATCTTAACTTCGCCCCAACCTAACCCGAAATCAAAACCAATGTTTTAAAAAATGCATTAAAATTAGAAAATATCTCAAAAATGCTTAAAATTACAAAGGGGGTTTTAACACCTAACCTGGCGTGGCACCGCGCGTGCATGGAAGAATGCTCACACCTCATCCGCTTGGTGGACAGTCTCATCATCATAATCGATCGACATCCTTGTCTCCTTCGCTCCTCTCTCTCTCTCTCTCTCTCCTTCCACTATCAGGTGTGCAAATGAGGAATAGTAACTCTAAAATTACTATAAGTAACTTTCCCCCCATTTTTAAAATCCTTTTTAAGTGAGGGGTATTTTTACTTTTTATTTAACCTTTTTAGGCCCTCATTAATTCCAAAACTTCCGTAGGCCGCCATTTGCACACCGTGTGTCCGATCGACTTCGTTAAAAATAAAAACTTGTCTAATTTTTTATGTTTTTTCTTCCCCTACCACCCTCTCGAGGGGGCATACCCTACCCGAATCCATTCAAACCTCCTTCTTGGTCATTTTCTCGCAAGATTGGGGCATCTCCTTTTACTTCCCTCCATTTGAGCTGCTCACAAAACCTCTCTCGCATTGAGACAACTTTTTCTAGTCACTTCCTCTATAGAGTCATTTGTATTTCATTCTTCTTTGAAATACTATTATTCTAACAATATTTAGAAGAGGGGAAAAATGTAGACACCCAAATTTGACCACTTCCATATGGTCATAATCCCATCATTTATTCGTCTAATCCATCTATATTAATTAGATGAAATATTTAATTAATATTATTCCCTTTCCCTAAGGTTCCCAAAAGTATTTAATTAAATACTTTATCCTTTACCATTCCCTCTCTAAATTAAATAAATCAATTTATTTAATTTGGTCAATTATCCTTTTCAATTTTTAATTCTTTTCTTCTCTCTCATTGTCCCATCTTCCATAACCCTTTCACTAATCTGGGTTAATTTAATTAATCTTTCATTAAGATGTGCATATCCTTAATTAGTATTAATGTCACATCTTCCATATCTATCCACTTGCTTCTAATCATCATTAATTAGCCTCATCATTTGTTTGCACAATCCTAATCCTAATCACTTACCTTTTCTAGCATATCTTTAAGTCAACCTTTCTTGGTACTTACCTCTTTTGGGTTGACCTCTTCCTCATGTGAATTAAAAAATTCACATTTATTCTCCCCATGCATTTATCTTTCCTATGAATTTTCAAAGGTCACATCGTACTCATGGGAAAAGAACCCCCTTTTAGGGGAATCTTGTTTTATCCATTGGTTTCTTCCAAAAAATAAATTAAAAATTCACTTTTATTTCTCCAAGGCCATCTCTAATCCCCATGGTGACAAGAGTGGACTTTCTCAAAGTCCTCACTTGTCACTTTCAACCCCATATGGGGCCAAGGAATACTTCTTTAGGGAAATCCTCTCCCATCCCAAAGTACTTGCAAGTACCTTGGGACCACATGGCCTTTTCCATGTCACCTTGTACCCTTGCCATCTCACCTTGTCTTTGGCCACTTCATCTGCCACATGTGAGATGTGAGGGCTTGTGAATCCTCAACTCACCATAGCCCTCCATCTTGGCCATGGTGGCTCAATCTTGACCGTTGAATCCTCTAGAGAATTCAAATTCTTCTATAAATACCCCGTCTTACTGCATTAAGGGACCTCATGCAATGTGATTATCCTTATGCTCTCAATTTTTTCAGCCATATCCAAGCCATATTTTTGCAATTCTAGCACTTGCATTTTATCTCATTCATTCACACATTCATTTTAGCTTATCTTGATATTCATGCATCATTTCCATCCTTGCATCCATCTTTTAGCAGCACTTTCCATCAAGGAGCACACAACTCCAACTCCAATCAAGGGCCAACCAAGGGAGCACAAATAAAAGGTATAACCATCCTTTTTATCTATCCTTTATTTGTGTTAACTTAGGCTAATCATTGAAATGTTGTTTTTGACTCTATTTATTTTCATGTTTTAGTTAATTGTGCATTATTTAGGAGTAGATTCATGCTCACCATAATGACACTTTAGATACTTGCAGTGATACATTTGAAAAATTGTCACATTTGATATCTTTTCGACATATCTGCAAAATATAGTGATGGTTTTGAGATCTAGAATTATGCTTTTGATTATGAAAACAAATCTTCCATAATGTTCAAAATTTTGGTTTCTAGAATTCAATACCAAATCAACCTAGGATTTGAGACCTGTAATACAACAAACTTGTAATCAAGAGTCATCATTCATACAACAAACCAACTTTCACACCTATTTCATACCATTTTCATCTTGAACTTTTTGGGGCACCTATCTTTAGATTTATACAAAAAACACCATTGTAATCAACAACAAGCATCAATCCACCAATAATCTTTATCAGTCATAGTCTTTCTTAGATCCCTCATCTTATCTCCTAGTTTAGCTTTTGCTTGGAAGTTAACCTTTTCAAGTGAATAGTTGGATTAGCATCAATATCTGTGAGAAAACTAGCTTAGTGGTCTTGTCTACTTATAAGTTAGTAAACTCACCATCATCTCTTTCCTTGCACTCATTAATCCGGTGAAAGTAAATACCATCATTAATACCTATCAAAATGGAGATCTAGGTTAAACTTTGACTTTTAAAGGTTTTCATATCTTCCATCAACTTAACAACATCAACAACAATTTTTATCCAAATCTACCCAAAGTATCTCTCATAAGTCCATCTTCAAATAGCACTCATTTATATCACATTACCAAACTTCATTTGCATCTCATATTACATAAGGCCATCCAATTTTATACATATTAAAAGGTCTCAACACAAGAAAATCATGGAGTCTAATCCTATTAGTTCAAACATTAGGCACCAATGGTTGTCATTTAATCATCATTTGGATTGCCTACTCATCTATTTGATCCTCATGAATATGAAACTCCACAACAACAACCTCAAAATCAACAAGTCATCATAAAAGACATCACAAATGGATGTGCGGAATCTAAGGAATTTACTGAAGATAAACTCTTAGAAATTTAACAAGATCCTTCCTTGGATAGAGCACTTGATGCTCTCATTTCTTTCGATCCCTACACATACTTTCTTAGACTTGCACAAAGTTGTGCTAAGCTACCTTTTGATTTCAACATAGATATACTTAGAGAAAAATCCCTCACACATGTCTTTAAGATTCCAAAGAGCCTGGATCAAGCATCAACTGGATGCTTGTGGGGCTGGCATCATATTGTTACAAGAAACTATATTATCTGAAAATAGTTTTGAATCTGCAGTTAAGAAATGGACAAAATGGAAGTCAATTTGTTCACCCGCTCAAGGGGCCTCTAGTGGATTATTGCATTATGGGATGTTAAAACTCTCATTATTGATTCAATTGTAAAAGACACAAATTGGAAACTCGTGAGATTCTCACATTTTGAATTAATTTTTTACTCAATAAATGTGTATGGACCAAATACCACTGTTGGTAAGAATATTCTTTGACACAACCTAAAAAACATTTTAGACAATCTAGGAGAGGAGAAGTTTATAATAGTAGGTGATTTTAATGCAATTTCCTCTTTATTGGAAAAGAAAGGAGGAATTTTCCCTCCTCAAAAAGCTATAAAGGATTTTATATCTTTTATTCAAGACAATGCTCTAATTGATATACAACCTACAAATGGAAAGTTCACTTGGACAAATCGAAGGAAAGATTTTCTACAAAT
Organism: Sequoiadendron giganteum; assembly: GCA_007115665.2. Classification (NCBI taxonomy): domain Eukaryota; kingdom Viridiplantae; phylum Streptophyta; class Pinopsida; order Cupressales; family Cupressaceae; genus Sequoiadendron; species Sequoiadendron giganteum. Next base: position 486,358,904 of record CM021106.1, read on the forward strand.
TGTAGAGAGGTTTGATATATTTATATCATCACCAAATTGGGTGGTAGGTGAATATACTCTTTCATCTAGTATTTTTCCCTTGCCAAGATCAGATCATTATGCATTATCTTTAAGTATATCAGCTACAAATATATTCCCAAAATGAAATTCATCCTTCAAGTTCGAAAAAATGTGGTTTAGACACCCTAATTTCTTAGCTCTCCTTTAGAAATGGTGGGGAAGTGCTCCTTATACTAGAGGCTCTATAATGTATTAGTCATGCAAAAATATTACATATGTTAAGCAATAAATTAGGCACTGGAATATGCATGTCTTTAAGAATATTTTTGTCCAAAAATAAAAAAATATTTAAATCGTTAGAAGAAATAAATGAGCACATTATTTCAAACATCTTGGATTGGTGTAGGTTTTTATTTTCCTAGTGGATTAATTTATTTTCCCTTAGTACTAGGTTTTTCCTACACTTAATTAAGCTTGCTTAGGATAATAAAGTGAGTTTATTATTTAATAACTAGGAGATAAGTGATGAGTTGTTCCCTTCCTTAAAGGGTGGAACTACTTTCCACTTTTGGTGGGCATCTCCACTTTTGGTGGTCCATCTCCACTTTTTGTGGTTGATTCCTATTGGTTGGATTTTCCACCTACCACCTCTCCTAAGTTCTATCTAAAATCACTACCTAGCTTGTATTTGTATCCATTATTGCAATACTCTTGCATTCATTCATGCATATTTGCAATGTAGATTTTCAATTTGGAGTTTCTTAATGCAATTTTGTCATATTGACATTGCATAATCTCTCAGAGTTTTGGTGTGCATTCTTTATGCTTTTCCAATCTATGTAGCTTTGATTTTCTCTTATAAAGTTTTTGGGTTATTCAATCTATTTCAGATTTCTAACATGGTATCAAAGCTTTTGTTTTGAGAAATCTAAGTTCTTAGATTTATGATTGAGAGATTAAGTTTCTTCTAAAAATCTTGTAAATTCTTGTATGTTATTCTCTTGTGTTCTTGAACGATCTGGAGAATTAGAAAGGATTTGCAAAGATTTAATTACGTCTTTATTTTGCATATGTGTTTTATGAGATCCAGGTGATTTGCAACATTTTTGGTTATACTGGCAACATTTTTGACTGTTCCAAAGCATTCAAAAGGTTCAAGAAAGTCAGATTTGGCTTTTGTTTCATCCAAATTGGAGATCATTTGACATAGTTGTAGGTGGGGGTTTGAAGAAATTTGTTTTTCATTAGAGTCGTTTTGCTTTTTACATTAAAAAAATCTCGCTTCCACTCATTTTTGAGAAAAATGATTTCTGGGTTTTGTAGCTAGGGTCAAAATCTGAGCTGTGTATCTTTAAGATTTTTCATATCTTGCACAAATCTGAAGAAAATTGATGTACAAAAAGTGTTGTGCGTCATTTTTCTCTTAGCTGAAGGTTAAGAAAAAACCATTTTTTCATCTTTTGCTTGTTGGATCAAAAAATTATTTATGGGTTTTGTTTTTAACTTAAAAATATTTCTCGATTTTTGTTATTATCCTCAAACAATGAGTAGATTTTTCAGAAATCAAATCAGAAATAAAAACTTTTTGCTAGAAAAAATTGTTTCTTGTAGGCTAAATTCAACCAATTTTTTTTTTTTAAATCATATCTTTTACTTCGTGCGTTAGATTTCAGCAAATAAGATATCATTGGAAAGCTAGACATGAGAAATTTCTATCCATAGAGGTGTTGAGAAGATATTTTTCTATCTTGTACCAAATATTTTAGGTTGAAGTTACCTTGTGCCAATTTCTTCAAAATACCATAACTTTCGCCCTAGTGCTCTGTTTTTTGGAAACGAATAGGCATTAGAAAGGTCTTAAAGAGCACTACATAGCCATAATGCTAATTTTTCTAGATTTTTTGTCAGGTTTATTTTGCATAAAAAATTATTATTTTGGCTATTTTGAGCCGATTGAGCATTGTATCCTAGAAAAGGCTTTGTAAACGCAATAAAATATAAAGTGCCAACCTTATAATATTTTTTTGGGGGGGGGGTGATCCTTAATACTAGTGAAAAGGGTGCGGGTGTTTTTGGCATCTTGTGTTCACTTTCTTTTTGCATTTCCTTTTTCATTTCTTCATCATGGCATCTACAAAAAATCCTATTCTAACTACATACAACTATTTTGAGTGGAAAAATAAATGGAAATTCACATAAGAAGACTTGGTTTGCATAAAGTAGTAATGGGACTAGAAATTGAACCAAATGAAGATGAAAAAAGTCTGAGTGGTTTAATAAATGTAATAGAGAATATGGAGAATTGCGTTTGTCTGTATCTCCTGATTTACTCTTTCATGTTGAATCTTTGAATACTCCAAATGAAGTATGGATAAATATAGAATTTCTTTTTGGTGCACAAGATTGTATGAGGGGTCATATGTTGGAGAATGAACTAATCAGTTTAAATCCAAGAAAATTCGAAACAATTTAGGATTTATTCACCAAAATCAAATCAATAAGGCTGCAACTACAACAATGTGGAATTGATAAGAAAGATGAACAATTGATTCTAAGCATTCTCTCAAAGCTAAGTTCTGAATATTTAGTATTTGTTTCTTCCTTCTATGCTACTAAGGATGCACTTGGATCTCAATTCAAGATGCCATCTTTGGATGATTTTGCTACTTCTCTCTCACACAGGAGTAGGATGAGCTACTTTAGATGGGCACTCTTAAGTCTTCTAAGTCTCATGCCTTGGCTGTCAACCTTGGCACAAATAAACAAAGAGGGAAAAGTAGTAATAAGGATGAGAAACAAAAGAATAGAAAAGAGAAGAAGAATTAGAAATTGGCTACTCCAAAAGCAAGTAACGAGACCTCATCTTCAAAAGGTGACAATCCTAAGAAAGAGAGGGTCAAATTTGCCTATTGTAAGAAACCCGATCATGATAAGCACAAATTTTTGAAGAAATAGGTTGATCGTTTGACACACATTCTTGAGAAGAATAATCTCAGTGTTCATGATTCCATCAAACAAAGTTCAAAAGAGGGTTCTCATAAGACCAAAGAGAGCAATAAGGGGAAAGGAAAGGGAAAAGCCCTTGTAGCAATTGCTTCTCCACCATCCACATGGGTTCTTGATTTAGGTGCTTCACACCACATGGCTTCAACTAAGGATGAACTTGAATCTATGGAGTCATGTTTTATGCCTTCCATTTTGATGGGTTATGACACTCCACTTGAGGTGTGTGGGAGAGGGTCTATTGATATGGGGGATGACACATTCTATGATGTTCTTTGTGTGCCCTCATTATAAAGTAATCTCCTATCTATCTATCATATCACTCACACATGCACAAGAAAGAGAGTTGAGTTTACTCTTGATTCTATGGCGATTCGTGAGATACATAATGGTTCTACAGTTGTATTTGGGAGAGCATATAATTAGTCTTAGCTTTATTTATTCTCTCACTTTGTTCTCTATCCTCCTTCGACTATTCTACTCACTCATTCAGAATATATGATTAACTTGTGGCATCAACAGTTTGGTCACTTGAACTACCACTACCTATAATAGCTCAGCAAATAGGACATGGCTGTAGGATTGCCTATAGTTCACTTTTCTAAAGGTTTTTGTCATGGTTGCATTATTGGCAAGCATCCTAATGAGAAGTTTGACAAAGGAAAATATTGGAGAGCCTCACATCTTTTGGAGTTGTATATTGATTTGACAGGACCATTTCCACAACCATCTTTTAGTAGAGCTCAATATGTTTGGAATTTCATTGATGATTTATCCATGTGTACACCATTGTGTACTTTCTCAAATAGAAGTTTGAGGTCTTTGATTCATTCTTGGAGTATAAATTTTTTGCAGAGAAATAAACTAGAATATATATCAAAGTTTTGTGTACAGATAATGGGGGAATATGTCAATCATAGGTTTGTGCAGTATTGTGCTTTAGAGGATATCAATTTTTAGCATATAGTCCCCTAAAGTCCTCAACGGAATGGAGTTGAAGAACGAAAGAATTAGTCCTTGAAAGAGATGGCTAATTGTATGATTGAATCCAAGTCTTTGGCACCACCTTTCTCGATAGAAGCCATTAACTGTGCATTTTATATTAAGAACCATGTTCCCCACAAAGTTGTGAAGGGGGTAACTCCTTTTCAAGCTTGGACCAGTTGAAAGTTGTTAGTTAAGCACTTTCAATTGTTTGGCTCTAATGCATGGGCTCAAATTCCAGCAGATAAACACAAGGCTATGGATCTGTAGAGCAAGCGTTGCATATTTGTTGGTTACCCAAATGATGTCAGAGGCTATAGGCTTCTTCATCCTACTACACACAAGTTGTTCATTGAGAGGAGTGTTCACTTTGAGGAAAGTGCTTCCAGTCCTTCTCTTGACACTTCTCCTACCACCATCAACTTGGAGTCCTTGTATCATGATGATAGTTCTCAAGGGGTTCATAATACTTTAGATCATGATGAGGAGTCTTCTTCTTCCACTTCAAATGATGATAGTGATCATGGGGATGCACACAGTTCATCTTCAGAAGGATGATGATTCTCCTCTAGGTTCTCCTCCTTCTCTAGCCATAGGGCCTCTTTGGGCCCATCAAAATTTGTAGTCAACAGGTGATTGGGTAGGGGATCCATCAGATCACAGGAGAACAAGACCACAATTTCAAGATGCTCCACATGCCTTCTTTGCTTCAAATTTTGATCCATAGACTTTTCGAGAATATTTTGGTCCCTGAGTGGGATGCAACCATGTAGGAAGAATTTGGTTCCTTAGAGAGGAACCACACCTGGGATATTGTCCCACTTCCTAAGGGAAGAAAAATTTTTCAATGCAAGTGGGTCTATCGAACAAAATATGTAGCAGATGGGTCAGTTGACAAGCATAAGGCTCACTTGGTTTCTACAGGATTCTCCCAAGTTCTAGCAATTGACTACTTTGAGATCTTTGCACCAATCACCAAAATAATTCCATCTTGACTTGTTCTTGCCATAGCTACAACACATAGATGGGATGTTCATCAGATGGATGTGAAGAGTGATTTTCTTCACGGTGATATTCAGGAGGAGATATACATGGAGAAACCATAGGGGTTCGTTTAAGATTCTCCACTTGTGTGTCATCTTCGAAAGTCCCTCTATGGCCTCAAACAGGCTCCTTGGGCTTGGTACACCAAGATGGACTCCTTCCTTTTGATAGTTAGATTCACTCAATGTCGTTTCGGTCCTAATGTTTACATATTGCAGTAGGATCATACTCACACCTTCTTGGTTCTCTACGTTGATGACTTTTTGATTACAAGGAGTCACTCATCCACCATTTGAGCAATGAAAAGCGCCCTTCATGATCAATTTTTGATGTCAAACTTGGACTTTTTTCATTACTTCCTAGGGATTGAGATCACTCAATATTCCTGAGGTATCACTCTTGCACAGTCTAATTATGCATTTGACACAAGGTGTCACATGGCTAATTGTAAGCTTGCTTCAACTCCATTTTTGTCAGGGGTCAAAATTGAGGCTAAGTTTTATTCACCCTTGGTTGATGGCACTTTGTATTGACAACTTGTTGGTAGTCTCATCTATTTGAATCGTATGAGGCCCGAAATTTCATATGTAGTAGGCATGGTCTCTTGATTCATTCAAGAGCCACATGAGTTGCACTAGAAATCAACTAAGTGGATTCTTCACTACATCAAGGGTACTCACAATTATGGGATTCATTATGCAACAGGTGTGGACTTTGACTTGGTGGGGCACAAAAATTTAGATTGGGTAGGTGATTCTTGAGATCACAAGTCTACTTCAAGGTATTTCTTCTCCCTTGGTTCTAGTCCAGTTTGTTGGTTGAGCAAGAAGTAGTCTGCTATTACTCTTTCATCTATAGAGGTTGAGTATCGAGGCGTAGTTAATGTTGTTGAGGCCATCTAGCTTCAGAACATTCTCACCGAGTTTGGCATTCCCTTCCAGAAGCCCACAATCATCCATTGTGACAACCAGTGTGTGATTCATATCTCTTGCAATCTAATCCATCATAAATAAACCAAGCAAACCGAGATCCACATGCACTACATCTGGGAGTTGATTCATAGCGAGATCTTTAATCTCAAGTACTGTCTGACATCATATCAGATTGCAAATATCTTCACCAAACCCTTCACTGAGAGAAATTTCCTTCATTTGTGATATTTTCTTTGGGTGTAGTTGGTGTCATCCATGGGAAGGGCTACTTAGTCCTTTTCTTCTTTCCATCTCTCTTTTGGGGAGGAGTTTTGTCCCATTGGGTTTTCTCCTTTTCTTTGGTTGTGAGAGATTTTTTCTGCATTGCATTTGTACATGGGTACCTAACATGGCCTCATTTTCTAGGACCCATCATCTTTTACATCCTCCTAAGTTGTGCTTAAGGGTGGGTGTTGGTGTAGGTTTTTATTTTCCTAGTGGGTTAATTTATTTTCCCTTAGTCCTAGGTTTTTCCTACACTTAATTAAGCTTGCTTAGGATAATAAAGTGAGTTTATTATTTAATAACTAGGAGATAAGTGATTAGTTGTTCCCTTCCTTAAAGGGTGGAACTAATTTCCACTTTTGGTGGTCCATGTCCACTTTTTGTGGTTGATTCTTATTGGTTGGATTTTCCACCTACCACGTCTCCTAAGTTCTATATAAACTCACTACCTAGCTTGTATTTGTATCCATTCTTGTAATACTCTTGCATTGATTCATGCATATTTGTATTGTGTCTTTTTAGCTTGGAGGCTCTTAATGTAATTTTGTTATATTAACATTGCATAATGTCTTAGAGTTCTGGTGTGCATTCTTTATTCTTGTCTAGTCTATGTAGCTTTGATTTTCTCTTATAAATTTCTTGGGTTATTCAATCTATTTCAAATTTCTAACAGGATGTAGCCACTTTGGAACAACAATAGAAAATATAGTCAGAATGGTCAGAACTGATTGTAAGGGAGGAAATATATTAGAGGAAAAAGTCACAGGATCTTTGGTTAAGGGAAGGTGATTGAAATATAAAATTCATTCATATTTTAGTTGAGATGAAAAGGTCCGTAAATTCCATATTCTCAATTCAAGATAGTGAGACAGGTGCAACTCTCACTAAGGAGTCTGATATTCAAAAGGAAGGAGTACAATTTTTTTAAACCTTTTGTTTGCCCCAATAAATCAACAAGCTCAACATAATCAAGGTAGATTGGATTTATTGGAGGCGATACCCAAATTAATTCTATAGGAGGATAATGATAAGCTAATGAAGCCTTTCACATTAAAAGTAAAGGAAGTTTTTTTTTCCTTACCACCAAATAAAGCACCAGGCCCTGATGGTTTCATAATGATTTTTTCTAGAAATGTTGCCATTTTATAGGAAATGACATTCTAATGGCCTTGGAGGAATCAAGAAGGTCAAGAAAAATGCTAAAACAATTCAATGTAACAAACATATCTATAATTCCAAAGGGCAAAGATCCTAATACTTTTGTCCAATTCAAGCCTATATCTTTGTGCAATACAATATATAATATTTTCACAAAGGCTACTTATCTAAGGCTCCACCCTTTCATTCCTAAAATAATTTTAGAAGAGCAAGGAGGTTTTGTGCTAGGTAGAGAAATGGCTAAGGGAGCCATAGTAGCACATGCTATACTACATTCCATTAAATCCAACAACTTGACTTCTTTTATTATTAAATTAGACATGATGAAGGCATATGATAAGGTAGATTGGTCTTTCTTAATAGAAGTGTTGCAAAAATTTGGCTTTGGTCATAAATTGTTTAAATGGATTCTCTCATGCTTATCTAGGGTAAAATTTTCAATGCTAATTAATGGATCTTCTGCTAGTTTTTTCAATTCATCACAGGGGGTTAGACAAGGGGATCCCCTCTATCCCTTTTTTATTTATAATACTTGCAAAAGCATTGAGTAGATCGATTAAAAAGGCTCATTCACAAGGATTATGGCAAGGTATATCAATCCCTTTCAATAACATATCTGCTATACACTCATTATTTGCAAATGACACGGTCTTGTTTGGTAAATCTTCTATCACAAAGACAAATCAAATAAAAAAATATTAGATAAGTATTTTTTTGCATCTAGGAAAAAAATAAATGCTACGAAATTTAAGATTTACATGTTCAATACTAGAGTTGGCATAAAAAGAAAGTTAGTGAAACTATTGGGTTTTCAAGAAGCAGAGTTACCTTGCACATACTTAGGGATACCTTTCTTTACTGGTGCAAATAAAGTTTCATATTGAAGCAAGATAATACAAAGTATAAAAATAAAAATTTGTCTTGGAAGGGTAGATGGATTTCTCTATCAAGTCGAATTCTAGTGATAAAGTCACTATTGGCAACAATACCTGAATTACTACATGGTAGTGTTGAAAGCACCCAAATAAGTCATTAAAAAAATAGAGAAACTTATTAAAAACTTTTTTGTGGAAGGGAAATGTTGATGAGAAAAAATATTCCATTAATCTCACTAAAAAATATGTATTCTAAAAAGCTCAAAGGTGGGGCAGGTATTCATAATATTTTTGTAAGGGAGCAAAGTTAGTATGACATTTATACACAAAACCAAGTTCAAAATGGTGTCAAATAATGAAAACTAAGTATTTAGACAATGTGCTACTAGAAAGAATTTTTACCATATCAAATCCCCCAGTGGGATCTACTATGTGGAATTTTTTATAACTCCATGTATATCGTAGGAAGTAAATAATGGATAAAAAGCTTTCTTTTGGAAAGACTCATGGAATGGTCTCCCCCCCTTACAAAGAAAGCATGAGTTACAATCAAAAGAGATAATTTTATGAGATATATGGGGTCCTAAAGTCAAAGATTATGTTCAAGGTATGAAGGATCTAATAGGTAAATTCATATGGAAATATTTGTCAAATACTCCAATATCTGACAATCAAGGATCATTATTGAATAATATACTAAAAGAGAATTGTTTTTAAATCAGATTTGGTGGATAGGTTAATTTGGGCACCTTCAAAAACTAGTGGATATATAATTAAATAGGGCTACAAAGCTGCAACCAGTAATGGCATGCATACTCAAGCACACAAAGCATATTCTTTTTGTTGGAACTCTATGGTGCTACCAAAGGCAGTTAGTTTTTCTTAGTTGGACTTAAGAAATATAATTCTAACAAGTGATAGGTTGTGCAAGTTTGAAATTGTAGAAAATTTCAAATGTGTATTATTTAAAGAATTTTTGAAAATGTTGATCATTTGTTTTTACATTGTTCTCATGCACAAGCCTGTTGGTCATTTGTAAAAGATAAGCTTAGTTGTTTTCTCCATTGTCTAAAACTATTTGGGGTCTTTTCTCAAGCTGGCCTATGCTATACAAAATTTCTTTATTTCTTGCATTTGGCAGGTAGTCCTAGCTTTAGTCATATCAAATATATGGTGGATAAGAAACAAGTATATTTTTAGGGAAGAGGTTTCATCTATCTAGATCATTTACTATTAAAATTTGAGAAATTAGTTTCAGAGGTAGTAAAACTCTTATGTTCAAAATCATAAAATTGCATCTTCTATTTTTACAACATGGGATGCAACTATTTTAAAATAATGGAGTTTACTTGTCTTAACATTCAAAGGCAGTTTACATCAACCTTCAAAGCATTCATTGAAGAGTAACTTAACAGTATGGATAGCTCCCTCCACAAAATTTTGTAAATTAAAGTTTGATGGTACGTCAAGAGGGAATCCTAAGGTTTCGGGAGCAAGGATAGTTATTTGGGATTTGAAGGGTTCATTGGTGGGTGCTAAATCAATTCATCTTCCTCATTGAACTAACAATGTTGTTAAATCTCAAGCATTACTACATGGTATAAATATAGCAATAAAGCTAAAATTCTCAAAAATTCACATAGAGGGAGATTCTCTATTAATTGTGAATACGTGCAAGGATAGAAAAATGCAGAATTGACAACTAAGATACATTCTTCATCAGGTCTGGTTGCTTTTGGATAATTTTGATATTAAAATTTCACATATCTACAAAGAGGGTAATCACTTGGTAGATTTTCTATCTAACATGGGTTGTGATCAACAAGAGTCCTAGTTTGAATATGATAACACTTCCATCAACATGTATCCAAAGGTGGCAACAATTGTGGCTTCTGGGAGTTCACATTTCTCTAAGTAAAGTTGGTCTCAATTTTTGTTAGGAGCTAGGGGAAATAAGTCCCCATCAATATCAAATAAATATTATCTTGCAAATCAAATATTATGAGTAATGGCAATCTCCTTGTAATCTTTAGTCTCATGCAAATTTTGTGCAAATTCCAATTTTCCACCTAAAGATTTATTTATATTACAAAATGAAGGAGGGGAATAGATTCTATCAAGTCTCTTTTTTGAAATCCCACACTAAAAATAATCCCACAATTCCATAAGATACCATAAGGTAGCATTCTCAGTTGTTGTGAAATGACAGGGAAATGTGGACATGACATCATTAGTAAATTGCTTCACAAAGGTAGTGCAATATGTTTCAATACATTCCAAATATGAGATAAGGGCAATACGTAAGGACATGTTGGCAGAGGCATGTGAAACAAAATAAAAGTTCTAATATAGAACTCCCTTTAATTCCACCAAACTTCATTTGGAAAGTTCATTCACCTTCTCCAGAATGACGAGGACAAATGTCACACATCAAACAATAATTAATTTATCGCATGGGCTAACATATCAAAAATATATGATAAGGGCAGTATTAAGGACATGGTATGAACCATATTTAAAGGACATAACATATCTATTGCCAGTTTTCCAATGGATAATTATTTAAATATAGTTCCAACTGGACAAGACATACATTACTGATCAAATGTATTAATGCTTGCCCATCTGTAATCCCACCAACTTTCACCTGCAAGTATTTTCACTTCCTGTGGAATGGTAGTGACAAACATCGCACAAGTTGTAATAAATTTATGGTACTAATTTTTTTTTCGTGTAGGATCATTAATAGATCAAGCTCAAAGGCTCTTTATTTATTATTTTAATGGATATTTCAAAATATTTAAGTCATGTGTATATGTGCCAAATCATGATGTGCTTTGGATGGCAGAGGTATATGACACATATCAAATAGCATTGATATTGTGCTCAGGAGCCCTCCCTACAATTTTGCTAGATTCCTCTTCCAAGTCCTCTCAACTACTATGGAATGGTAGTGGCATACTTCTTTGGTGCTAATCTTGTATTGTTACAGGATCATTAATTAAGTAAGGCTAGAGTCTTATTCATTGATATTTCCAAAGCACGGTTTAAAGGATCTCAAATCTTTAAATTATTGAGTCAAATCTCCACTCGCATGCTTTGATAAGATAACAATAGTTAATAAAATGGACCAATCAATAGTTTTTTATTGGTTATCAAGTTAGGTTGTGGGATTAAAAGTTGCTTAATCAATATTTTTCACTCGATGCTCTTTAGTGTAGCTTGTTTTTCAGTTCATATATCACAAAGGTGGTATATCAAGGTGGTGCTTTCTCTCAATATACAAGTTTCAAATTAGTAGCCTATGGGTTATCAACCAAAGAATCTCAAGGTACCATTCTGTGTGTAGAATTGGGAACAACCTTTCAATGGTTACCTATCAAATGCAGAATTAGGAAAAAAAATTAATGTCTACTGCCCAAGTGTGGTAGATTATTGGAAGTATGAGTGAATTATGTGTTGTCATTTATGTCAATAGTTCCAGGTTGTTGGATTGATGTCAACATGTCTATGAAGATATTGTTGGAAGTTTATGAAGATGATTTGAATGGTTGCATTATGTTGTCATTAGTAATATCACTAATGTAAACCTCTAATGTTTCTTTGATAATCATGTGTTGGTGATGAGTTTGAGTTTTTGGTGCTTGGTTTCTAAGTGCTTTGAGAAAATTTGAAGAAAAGATCAAACATTGTGGTTGAGAGGTATTCAGTTTAGCAGAGTAGTGTTCAGTGTTTTTCTCTGCATTTCTTCATCGTTGAAGACCTTCTTATGTGGTTCAAATATGTTGATCAAATGTGTTTAGAGGTGTTATATCCAAATTATTATTTTTTATCTTGGATCATTTCGCAGAGAAATTTGTGTTCACTAGTGTGTGAATTGTGAAAGCAGTGTTGTTTGGGAGAAATGGTTTTGCTCCACATTTCTTCACAGTTTGGTTTATAGTCTCACAGATCTAAGGGTGTTCTTATATTGATCATATCTATCTTCATTCTAATTTGTTCGAATTTTGGTGTTTTGCAAGGTTAGATTCAGGTGTTGCAATGTGTGGAAGGTTAATTGGTTGTTGAGAATGAATATGTTTTTTTGGTGTATGGTGTTGTGAATTAATTGTTGGATTTCAAGATGTTGATGGAATATTCCAGATTATGTTCAAGTTTTGTATGTTGTCTGTGAGTCTTCTTTGGAGCAAAGGAAGCATGTACTTAATTTTTTAATGGTGTTAACATAGGTTTGACCAACATTGGGTGTTCACACTAATTACGGATATGCTTCAATGTTTGTGGAAGCATGGTGTGACATGTATGAGTGAATTTTCGTCCAAGTTAAGGTGTGTCATGGTCCACCTTCATTCCTTTCCACCACAAGAATGCTTAGTGTTGACCTAATTTAAATTTGCATGGTTGAGGTGCATAGTTGACCTTAAGATTATTTTCAAGGTTGAGGATGGTATAAATAAGTGTTGAATTGACATATAATGTGTGTGATGTGAAGTGTAAAAGTGTGAAATGTAGTGTAAGCTTTAATGCCTAAGACTACTGGAAGCAATGAGAAAAAAGTGTCTAAATTCTATAGAGTGCAAATGTTTTGGTGAAGTAGTGGTGGATTTTTATGTTGCTCTAAGATGAATGTATTATTGTAACAATCTTGTTTCTTCTTCTTTCTAATCTAGTAGTGAGCCATTAATAGTGAGCCCTTTTTTTCTTTTGGACAATGAACCCTTTGACAGTGAGCCTATTGTATTCAATGTTGCAATTACTTTATATTGTGAGCTAATCCTCACTATGGTTAGTCCCTTCTCAAGTTTTCCATGTCAATCTGGAGTTCTCGTGTGTTTGGATGTGTTTGCATTACTATTTATCATGTTTACATCTTGCTAATTCTTGATAAGGGTTTAAGTGATTGTGAAGGGTGTAAGGACTAATGCAGATCTAAATGTTAAAGAGGGTTTTAATATTTTAATGTATGACCAATTCACCTTTTAATGTTTTAATGTATGAATGATTCACCCCACCTCTTAGTTTTCTTATTCATTCAACAAAGGATTTATCATATTCCAAGCTCCAAAAATTCTAATTTTATATAATATTGTTATAACTCACCTTAATTCATGTTTTGGGATATTTTAAAGTGATTTCAAAGAGTTTAAAGGGAAGTTTTTTGGGATGTGTTTTTGAAGTGTATTAGTGAGGCTACTAGGTGATTATATCGTTGTTTTAGACCTATAGCAACATTATTTTGATTCATTACAAACATGTACCAAATTATATTCCATCATCCTTGAGGTATATTATTATTTATTTCAAGTTGGGTTGGTCTATACATGATTTGGGGTACCTTTTGGGGGTGTTTCCGTGGTTTAATTCCATATCAACACTTGTATCAACATTATTTATCTTTACCATCATTATGTTGAAGTGGAAAAAATCAATAAATTAGCATGATTATGTTTGAGCTAATAATGTTATATTGGTTGGTAGTACTGCTAGCGAACTTACCTTGATCATTTTTGATGCTTACCCCACTAAACATGTGGACTTATTGTAATCACTCACCACTAAAAAGTGGAAGAATCTTGTTTTAACATTTTTAAATATTGCATAAGATTTCTCACTAAAAAGTGTATGTGCCATTATAATTCTCACTAAATAAGTGGATGTTTACTTCTTTCAATACTGTTTATGCATCTCACTGAAAAGTGGTAATTGGTTGGTTTATTTCCTGCTGCTTTCCTTTCAATAATTTGTATCTCATTTCCAGTGGCAATAATTTAAAAAAAAAAGGTAGTTATTAAAAGTCACTAAGAATATTCTCATAAATATTTCACCCTCACATTTTGAAATAACCTTCCACACAAGTAAGTATATTTCCATTGTATGACCAATGGTTTAAACATCTAAACAATAATTTCCATTGTATGACCAATGGTTTAAACATCTAAACAATAATTTCCATTGTATGACCAATGGTTTAAACATCTAAACAATAATTTATGTAATATAGAGGGAATTTTTTTACAAATAGCTAGTATTTTTTTTATCTCACAAAGAATATTTCATATATAGGGAGTATATTCTATCATTTGCATGTTGAAATAATATAGTCTCTTCCAATCACCCCCCTTCATAATTTATAATTTTGTTTTTATAATTCAACTTTACAAGATTCATTCTTAGTCATGTGAGCTCGTTTTTGTGATTTTATTATTTGGGGAATAATTATGAGAGATTCATAGTGATGTAGAAAGTTTTTAATTTTTGTATCTAGTATTTCTAAAAAAAAAAGATTCTTACAATTGTTTCTTAGTAGTTTTCATTTTGGGAATTTTGAGGTCTCCTTGGGCTCATGTAGTGACATTTTTTGGTGATTTTTTTATTGCATATTTTTTGTGTGGTTTGTAGTGGTGTAATCATATTGATCACATTCTATAGAAAAAATTACTTTCATTAGTGTGGCCAATTTTTTTTTATCTATAATGTGCTAAGATCAATACTATTTCATTGATTTAGAAAGTGAGAGTTGTAATTGCATTGAGTATAAGTGCCAAGACCATATATTGACAGGGGATCTTTGATTAAGTGAATTTTGGGAGAGTAATCTTGTGGTGGATGATTTATTTTATTTATTTATCGTGTATTCTTGCAATGGGGAAAAATCAAATTGAACTCCTAATTCCATATAATTATATCTCATGGGAAATAATTAGTATGAAATTATCTAATGGGAAAAGCTTGCACATGGTATGTAAAATAAAATATTTTAAAACATATTAATGATGTGTAAAAGAAACCATTTTTAAGAAAGAAAAGAGATATGGGATCACATTGACATATTCTTCTCAAACTCTTGAAGAAATTGTCGACACATAAAACTGCACCCTACTGAACAAGATTTTAGTGTTCTAGTGACACAATGAAAATGACCTTAAGGTGTGGGACCTTGTAAGATGAGGTCAAGTCTTTGGAGAAGGTCAAATTTATTTTTCAACCCTTGTGCAATGTGATGGTCCAACCCCAACACATGAAATCCTACCATTAACAACTCATGAGGAAAAGGGGAGAAAGAGAACATGAAATGGAAATGAAGGTGATACACCAAGATGGAAAGGTTTCTACTTCCTAGCTTAGACTGCTCAGTACACTATTGAAGAGGGGAAAGGGGAATTTCACAACTCTTTGTTTGGTTTATTCTTAGAGGCATACAAGAAGGTTAGGGTTTTACAAGGTGCTAGAAGGAAGGAAGGTTTCTCAAACTAGCAACTGTAAACAATTTAACTCAAACATACATGCATGAAAATACAATAAACACTCAGATGTGAAGGTAAAAACTTACTCAAATACAAAAGAGATGAGAAAAGGAAAGTGTGATCGATTCCACTAATGTAGAGGCAAAAATCCAATCTTTACAATAGCAAAATATAAAATACATGTCTGTAATAGAAAAACCCTAGAGAAGCTAGAGGAAGAAGAACCCTTAAAAAACATACAATCATTGCCTTTATATAGTTTAGGCATAATTGAGGGGTGAACTCAAATTTCTAACCCTAAATTAACTAGGGTTACAGAAAGATGAATTTTTATTAGGTCTAGAAAAGATCTGAATTGCACCCAATACAAAACAATTGCCAAGCCATAAAGGCTTTGACATCTTGAATGATCCCTAAAATGATGAATATCATGAATGGATGGATGGAGACCCCATGAAATCCGTGATCAGAACAAAAAAACTTGACAAAGATAAAAGGAATCTACAACACATCAAGGAGTAATGGCATCGTCTAGAAATCAAAAGTAGCATTGAAAAAGTATAAAAATTTGATCCAAGTCAATCAGATTTGATCTGGTAGTTGAGAATTGTCGTTGAACAATAAATTCTGCAAATCTACAACAAATAGGATAAATTGGTCATTGAAGTTTGAATGTTGGCCATTAGATCGAAGATGGATAGCTGAGATAAACCCCCAATGAAAGTTTAAAACACAATCGTTTATCTCCACCTCTGATTCAGGACTGTCAATCACCAAGAAATTGCATAACCATCATCGAAGGGACAACCACATATTAGAGTGAAGCTGAGAATTGTTGTTAAACAATAACTTCTTTAAATATGTAGCAAATAGGATAAATTAGACATTGAAGTTTGAATGTTAGCCATTGGATTGGATATGAATAGCTGAGATCAAATCCCCAATGAAATTTTAAAGCATAGTCATTGATCTCCACCTTTGAATTAGGACCACACCAAGAAACTGCATAACCGTCATCGAAGGGACAACCACATATCAGAATGAAGCACCCTAGAGTCTCCCCAATGTAACAACATAAAAAATACTACTAGATATCAGTGTGAAATTTTTTAGGTCCCCTTGATGCAGTGAAAACACCAATCTTGACCCACATCGGATTCCACCATGCCACATGTCATCTCCCCTCTCTCCGTCTAAGATTTGCATGTTTTAGATTTGGAGTCACAGGCTAGTGGGCAATGGCCCAGATCAACCTGACGACCACCAACATGCATCTGCTTTAACCACTTGGCCAACAGTCATAATGTGTATCCTTCTTTAGCAATAGACGAGTGAGATTAGAACATCTTGATGAACAATTTTGCACGTGCTCATGCATCCTTTTAATAGCATGCTCTTCAACCCTCCATAGTCACCAAGAAATATTTCATTAAATATTTCTATGTATCCAATAGTTTAGCAGATGACGATGATGATGCCACGTGGCTCATGCTCACTATCCCTCCATAATTCTAGATCTGATAATGGGTCTCCCACATGCTGGTGAGGAACTTTTGAGATTCATTTATCAAAACACATCTTATTCATTGATTTGATGACCACTAGCCATCAACACCTTTGAACAGTGGTAGGGCCCACCACAAAGTTGGATAGGTGTCACCTACCCACCATCCCTCTAGATTTTTAATTTTATTATTTTAATCTCGTGGGCTAGTAGGGAGCCAATAGAAAGTGTTTAGTGGGACCCGCCCAACATTGCAAAGGCCTTAAGCAAATATTAAATGATTTTGAATCCACATTAGTATAAAACATGATTTATTATGACTCAATGGGTGGCGACTAGGAATACTAGGATGAAGGGGATGATCAATGCATGAATTTGATTGACATAATTTATAACTAAATGACCAAGAACTAGCTATAGAGAGTCAACAAAGGAATATAACTAAAAGTGCCCACCAAGACCAGAGGGTTTAGGGTTTAAGCATATGAGGGTTTTAGAAACCCCAACTAGAAAGTTTAGAACCCTAATTGGATACAATTGAGTAGTTTCAAAACCCTCAAGACTCAAATTCATTAAAATAAACATGGATTGCAAGAAGATGCACACATAGGATCTCTCAGATCATATTTTAAATGATGGGCATCCAAGGGTGGCATAAAATGTTAAATTTTTAGAAATTTCTATGGGATGATTGCTTGCTAATCATGGAATCTAAAGGCCTTATAGTCCATTGGGCATAGAGTCATGAAGGGGATCTACAAAATTAGGTCTCCCAAGGGAAAAAAAAAACATGTGTAGGCCTGCACTTGGAGAAAAGCATGGAAACTAAGAACATACATTCCCTTAAGGAAAATGTAGGGTGTGTAAAGAACTTCAAGTAAAGAAAAACATATTTACAATATATACATGAAACTAATAAGAAGCAAAAGAAGGAAATTTGCCTCTATCGAAGATGAGCCTTTTGAAGGAGTTGATCTCCCTCAAACCATAGTTGCAAACTCACCCAACTAAAACCATTGAAAACTATTGCCAACATGTATGGGAATGCACAAAATGCTTGCAAGGTGAAGGATCACTTCATTGTAAACTTCACCATTGCAGGGGAACCATATGATGCAAGTGTTAGATTTATCTAACACTAGTGCCTCAAAGCAAATATACAGTAGTAGGGGTGGAATTTTACGAATATAAGTCATCATCCAAGAACAAATATTTTATAGAGGGAAGATAACTCACCTCACAAAAGGATAGGCCAATACTACCATCGGTGACCTCCTCAATGCATGACCTAAAACAAAAGGAGAATGTTTCTAGATCACATGGTGATAAAAAATATGCCAAATCTGATTTTTGATTTGCACAAGGAATCTCTTCTTCATTCATCTCAAAAGAAAAGCTTTGAAGCTTAGGCATACAACCAAACTAAGCAGCAGGAGCATCACTCTCCAAACAAATTTATGACTGCTCAATAGTGGATTTTTTAGTTTGTTGGTTCCATGTGAAGCACTCTAACTCAGTTACATTATCCCTTATGCCAAAGGTCACATCTTTATCTTGAATGAAGACCTCATATTCAAAAAATTTACATTTAGGGATAGGAAAAAACCAACAAACCTCATGATTACTTGTATTGATGCACATTTCATCAACACATACCTCAGATTTTTGAGACATGTTGGGTAGAACCAAATTCTTCAAGTTATCTCTCTATTTTAATTCCTTCTTGGCAACTAGCTGCAAAAAAAATAAAATTGGCATGTAATGGCTGCCACATCCTCTGTTGCCTCCTTACTCCTATGTTGCTGCCCACAAAGCTCCTCTTTTGGGGGTGAAATATTGGTATCCAAGCTTAAACAAAAAGCTTCTAAATTGTCCCAAAAGAGATCCTCCACCTCAAAACTGTAGACCTCAATAGATTGGGGATCCTCATCACCATAGTAGGGGATAAACATGTCTGCTAGTGCTGCTCCAAAACCATGGAGTTATCTACAACCATCAATCCCAAACCAAGTTGTTCAAAGGCTTCAATAGATGTAGGTATAGCTGATCTATCCTCCTCATCCTCAACAAAACAAGGAAGGGAATAAAATGAGAGGACTAATTCCTCTATTGTATCAATTTGTTCTACCTTTTTAATGCCTTGTTGTTGCAACACTACTTCATCTTCAATTTTTTCTTGTCATAGAGAAAGACAATCATTATTTTGAGCACATGAAGGCTCCTCAGAAATAGACTCTTCACTCCTAGCACGAAACTACTCCTTCCTTTATTCATCTGACCAACTAGGATCCCATACCATAGGTCCACCCTTAAAGAGTGAAATAGGAAAAGAGGGAGAAAAATGGTCAAAAAGGGCATAAACTCTTACTGAAGATCTAGAAGGGACTACTCAAAAAGAGTAAAAGGTTGAGCCTCATCAAGGATAGGCTTTTGTGAGGAATGGAGGCTCGAACAACTTAGGATCTCCAATATAGAGGATCTACTTGATGGCACAAGAGGTTGAATGAGAGTTTCAAGGGGCTGATTGGGATTCTTGAAACTAATTTTTTTTGGTTTGCAAACCTCTTGCACAATAGGTTGTTTTGAAACAAAAGGAGGGCTAATGGGGGTTTCAAGAGGCTTATTAGGGCTTCTGAAACATGGGAATTTATGATTTCTTACCTCCTCTTTAGTAGGGTGTTTTGAAATTGGTGGAGGTGTTATTTTGAAACTAGGCACACAAGGGGATGCCAGAGTCTTGAACACTTGTGCTAGGGCAAAGGCAAGTTTGATCTTTTCTTTCCTAGAAACAACATCTCTTGTTGCACACTCTTTTTGTTTCCTTATTTGTGCCTCCAACTGTTGCTCATACCTCCATTGAGCTTCATTTCTTTTTTTTATGTATGGTAAGCTTGATGAATAAACTCATCATGTGGGAAATAACCTTGTTGTTGCCCTTGATAGGCTTGATTTTCCCACTCTTCCTATTGTAAGTTAAGCTCTTGTTGTTCTTGTAGCTCAAAAATTTGTTTAAAGAGATCCTTCACCATGGGCATGAGTTCACTCACATTTTAGGATTGAAAGGAAGAAAAAGGAGCCTCTTGTTGTCCCTGAATCTCACCCAACTGTCTTTTGAAACCAAGCAAAAATTTGGTGGCTTCACTTACACTTAAATTATCAAAATTTTGGGGTTGACTAGGAGAGGAACAATGATTATTTTAAAATTAATAAGTTTCTTGGGGTTGTTGATATGAATGTATATGCATCCAAGAAGATTGAGCAGGGTGGGGTGGGTGTTAAGCATTTTGTGAAGGTTGAAGACCCATAACAACAGGGTTCTTTGGAATGAAATGAGAAGTATAATCTATTGGAATTGGTATGGTTTTTGTCATTGATGTCAAAGGTATAGTATTCATGGTTGATCTTCATACGGTTGGTGCATGGGATTCATCATTGGTGCATGGAAGTCATCATTCACAAGAAAAACATCAATGCATTAACGACATTTGTCAGAACTTCATTATGCAAAAACAGGGTATGTGTTGCATAACAAAGGGTATGGTGAGGTACTTGATTATGGTGAATTCATTGTTAGTAATTATTAATTTGGTGGTAATGTTGTTGATGAATTTATATTTCAAGTATTACAAATTGTTGATGCAAAAGTGATTGCACATTCTTCATACATTAGGAGCATGGTCGATTGTGTTAGTGATATGTGCAGATATTATGAGATGATGGTAATTTCTTGTGAGGTTTTGACTTCTTCAAAACCTTTATACTTCACAACCTAAGCACATATAAAACTCTAGATTTTTTCTACTCTAAAAACCTCAACCTAGAGTTTAATTTTATAAAGACCTCTAATATTGGTTTTATTCTTTATAATAAGACATTGAATATCGACCAAAGAAAAATGGATGGTCATTATTCAATTGATTAAATGCGGGAAGATCAAGAGTTTGTTTTTTGAAGAATAGTCATTATGTTGGTTTTTCAGTTACTGTTGAGTAACTATGCTGACACAATAAAGGATATGAAGCAAGTGTGGAGCATCATGATTTTTTTTTTAGCAGATAAAAGACCCTTATTCAAATAGGAAAATTGATAATTCTTCAGGTTTTTTCTTTGATGGGCATGTGAATGTCTTTGCTCTTGTTTTTAGTTATGTGCAGGATTGGTAAATATTTTTTTTCTTTGTGCACCATTTGCATAAAGGATGAATTCAAGTTCAGTGTGTGTGTTTTTTCTGAGATGAAAAAGGCAGATCACTTGATCAAAGATATATAGAAGTTTGAATACTGTCCTTTGCGTAACAATGCTCTCTTCTCTACACAAGTTCAATGTGATAAGAGAAAGATTACAGGTAACTTACATATGAAAATATGTCTTTGTTTATGTATTCAAAAGGGTGTATGGCTGTGATGTGAAATAAAAAATAGACTATAAGAAAGGGTTAGAAAAATGAAATAAAAAGAAAAATCTAGTGAGAGAAAGAATATGTTGTAATTGGGAAAAAAGGAGAGATCATTCTGAAAGTTTATTTGAAAGGCACACTGTTGTTTCATTTGCAAGCACATTTAGTGCTTTGGTTTACTTTCAAATCTCTGATTCTAATTTGATCACAAAACAAAGAATGTGATATATTTAAAGAAAGATCTTACTCTATGACTCAATTTCATTTATAATTGTACATGTGAGGAAAATCCAATGAGGCAAATCTTAAAAAAGTCTGTTAGTGAGACAACATTGTCAACGAGGCAGGAAATTGGCCAGTGAGGCATTGTACAAATCAATTTTTTCAGATAAGGCTAGTGAAGCCAATTCGAGTGATTTTATTCCCCATGAGGGTTTCCACTCAAGAAAATGTAGAAGTTGAGAAAATAAAACTTCATAAACCTCGAAGATCACCTGCATGCAAATAACCTATCACAAAATAAGAGATGGAGACAAACAAGCAAGGGTTCTCAGAAAATTGAAAATGTATATATCAGAGAGAATGAGATAATGAATTGATATGAATATACAATGGGATCAATCCTTATAAAAAGGAGATCATGCAAACCCTAAAGAAACCCTAAAAGAAGCCCTAATAGGAAAACATTTAATAATTAATATAATTATTAAATGTCACTTTATGCAAACTAACGTGAAATCTTAAGAAGGGAATAAAGGTAACTTAATCAACATAATTAAGTTAAAACCTTGACTCTAACACCCCCCTTAAGATGAGCAACAGTGCAGCTACAAACAAATGCAATAAAGCAAAGGTAACTACAATGCAAGAAGACAAACATGGGTCCCGACAACTAGGCCAGATCAGGTACCCAAATACAACCAAATCTCTGTAAAGAGAAGAAATAGAGAAAATCTCATGGGAAAAAAATCTACTCCAAAAAGAGATGCAGAAATCCAAGAAGAACATCACTGAAGCAGAAGAAGCTGCAAACAACTATCGAAAGATGACTATTATGGTGCTGAAGAACCTCCGCTAAAGATAGGATGATCAGGATCAAGAAGACAACAATCTGCATGAGTGCCCCATACGACACTACTCAAATCAGATGGCAAACAAAGGCAAACACCTGGAACGAAGATACAAATGGCACAAGTACCAATAGTCTGAAAACAATGATTAACTGAGAATGGAATATTCCTTCCAAGACGAAATCAAGGAAGCATTAGCACGAATAGTATAATACCCCCCCATAATGATGAACTGGGAGAGCCTAACAGATCCACTGGAATGGTGTGCAATACCCTGTAGTGCATGAGGAAGAAGAAACAACATCTGAAAGTGCACAAGAAAACACCTACAACTGAAAAAGTGGTGTAAAAAACAAAGCACACATGCATGAGGCTAGAATCATATGATCCACTGTTGTCGTGGAGGGACACTCACCGGACAAAGGTGTGATGGAAAAACAAAGGCAAACTACACAACCCTCCATGGCACATTATAAAATAGTGTGAGTACAAAATATGGCACAACTTTATGTGCAAAATCCCCAAAAATACATGTACAATAGTGTGGCACTTTATCTCAGTGCGTTTACATAAAAGATTGCTTACAAATGATGCTCAAAATGCCCAAAAAGGACAAAGCTGGAAATAAATGAAGGACAGCCAAAAAACTAATTGTAGAATGCACCAACAAAAAAAAGAAGTGATGAGACCCACACCACTGGAAATATGAGAAAACCATCTTTCTAACGATATTTCGTTTGCCAAAAAACAACATCATATGCCCAAGTTACGGCCTCTGGAAGAAAACAACTCCAAAGGGGAAAAAGTCAGCGCTGCATTAAATTTGACGGTCATATGGCCGTCTTAGCAAAAATGGGGGCTTAAATTTGACTGCCAAATGACCATCACCGCAAAAGCATAATAGGGCTTATTTTAGAAAAAAATAAAATAAAATAAAAAAACATTACAAAATTTATTTTTTTTGATAATTTTTTTTTTTAAATATTGGAGGTGGGGGAGGCACGTGGCCCACCCCCACCGTACCCCTGTGCAGCCGTGGGTACTCTGCGTAGGTCTGTGTAGGGTACACTGCGTAGGTTCTGTGTGGGTACACTGCCCACTTGCGCAGGGTACCCAGAGGCTCTCCTTTTTTTTATTGATTTTTTTTAACAAAAAAAATCAAAACCTTACAATTTTTTTCGCTTTTTTATTTTGAAAATAAATGCGAAAACAGATTTTTTTTTTACCAAAAATTTTCTCCGAACCACGTGTAGACGGATGACCGTACGGTCGTACTTGCAAAAAAAAATTGCCTCAAAATTCAACTCTGTCCAAAATGGATGAATGAACAGTCGATTTAGGGGTTTTGGACTGCTGCGGAGGCAATGGTGAGGTCCGTTTGAGCTCAAAATGCTTTGAAATTGTAGTTATGTCCTAGATAAAAAAAAAACAAACCCCAAACCCTTGAAATTCCAAAAATCTTCAAAACAAGAACATGAAGCAACAGGTCTGGAGCTCTGATACCATGTAGAAGTTGAGAAAATACAACTTCACAAACCCTGAAGATCACCTGCATGCAAATAACATGTCACAAAAGAAGAGATGGAGACAAACAAGCAAGGATTCTCTGAAAACTGAAAATGTATATATCAGAGAGAATGAGAGAATGAATTGATATGAATATACAATGGGATCAATCCTTATAAAAAGGAGATCATGCAAACCCTATAAAAACCCTAATAGGAAAAACCCTAAAAGAAGCCCTAATAGGAAAATATTTAATAATTAATATAATTATTAAATGTCACTTTATGCAAACTAACATGAAATCTTAAGAAGGGAATAAAGGTAACTTAATCAACATAATTAAGTTAAAACCTTTACTCTAATAGAAAATATTGTGTCTCAATTTTTTGGATGTGAGCATTGATTAGTTACTTTATTGCACTACATTTTTGTTTCAAAACCAAATTGTGAAAATTTATTTTATAATTCTGATCACTGATTCACCCCCCCTCTTAGTGATCACCGTACTCCAACATAATCATCCAGATATGGTTGATTAGGAGGTGCAAAACTAGCATTATCATAGTATGGTGGAGTATACATATAGTTTCCATTATAACTTGACATTTTTATGCATGAAAATGATAGGAAACACTTTGAAATTTTGAAAGGAAGGCATAGGACATCCCAACCAAAGATTTTGGGTATGTACCAAAAGGTCACCCAAAGATTTGTAGAGTCACCAAATGTTTGAAGAATGCCTCCAAAGGCTGAAATGTTGAAGAGAGAACCAACTCCTCAATAGGATGAATTAAATTTGACACTTCTTGAACTAGTAGATGTGAATGGAGTCGCCATGGTTTTTGAAGATATGCCTCCAAAGGCAAGATACATTGAAGAAAACACCAAATTATTCAATGGAGAGAAGTGGTCACACCTTGCGTGCCAAAAACTGTTCTCACATAAAATTGCACCCTACAAAACAAGAGTTCAGTGTTCTAATGACACAATGGAAATGACCTCAAGGTGTGGGACCTTGCAAGATGAGATCAAGTATCCAAAGAAGGTCGATTCCTTTTTCAATCACAATGCAATGTGTTGGTCCAACCTAGCACATGAAATCCTATCACTAATAGCTCACAATGAAAAGGGGAGAAAAAGAACATGAAAGGGAAACAAAGTTGATACACCAACATGGAAAGGTTGCTACTTCCTGGCTTAGACTTCTTAGTACACTATTGAAGACGGACAAGGGGGATTTCACAACTCTATGTTTGGTCAATTCTCAAAGGCATACAACAAGGTTAGGTTTTGACAAGGCACTTGAAGGAAACAAGGTCTCTCAAACCAAAAACTTTAAACCATTTAACTCAAACATACATGAATGAAAATGCAATAAAAACTCAGATATGAAGGTAAGAACTTACTCAAACACAAAAGATTTGAGAAAGGAAAGCTTGATTGATTCCATTAATGTAGAGGTAAAAAGACAATCTTTACAATACCAAAATGTAAAATACATATTTATAATAGAAAAACCCCAAAGCAGACATAGGAAGAAGAACCCTTAAAAATATACAAGCATTTCCTTTATAGTTCAGGCATAACTAAGGGGTGAACTCAAATACCTAACCCTAACTTAACTAGGGTTACAAAAAGATAAATTTTGATTACGTTTGGAAAAGATATGAATTGCACCAAATATAGAGCAACCGCCAAGCCATAAAGGCTCTGACATCTTGTATGAGCCCCAAAATGATGAATATAATGAATGCAGGGATGGAGCTCCCATGAAATCTGTAATCGGAATCAGAAAAAAAAAATACCTTGACAAAGATAATAAGGCAAATGCAACACATAAAGGAGTAAAGGAACTGCCCAAAAATCAAAAGCAACATTGAAAAAGCGTAAAAAATTGATCCAAGTTGATCAAATTCGATCTGGTAGCTGAGAATTGTCGTTGAACAATAACTTCTATAAATCTTCCATGAATAAGATAAATTAGTCATTGAAGTTTGAATGATGGTCATTGTATCAAAGGTGGATGGTTGAGATTAGATCCCTAATAAAATTTTAAAACATAGCCATTGATCTCCACCTTTGAATCAGGATCATCGATCACCAAGAAATTGCATAACCATCATCAAAGGGACAACCACATATCAGAGTGAAGCACCTTGGAGTCTCCCCAATGGAAGGACATCGAAAAGACCATTGAATATTGGTGAGAAAAATTTTGGGTCCCTTCGATGCAATGAAATCATACATCAATCCCGACCCACGTTGGGTCCCACCACACCACATGTCATCTCCTCGCTCCCCCTTAGAAACTCGCATGTTTCAGATCTATGGTCATGGGCTAGTGGGCAATGACCCAAATCAACCCAATGACCACCAACATGCATTTGTTTTAACAACTTAGCCAATGATCATAATGTGTATCCTTCTTTTGCAATAAACGGTTGAGATTATAACATCTCGATGAACAAATTTGAACATGATCATACATCCTTTTAAAAGCATGTTCTTTAACCCTCTATAGTCACCAAGAAATATTTCATTAAATATTTATATGTCTCCAATAGTTTAGCAAACAGTGGTGATGATGCCATGTGGATAGTGCTCGCCATCCCTCCAAAAGTCCAGATATGATAGTGGGTCCCCCATGAGCTGGCAAGGAACGACCAAGATTCATTTGTCAAAACACATATTATCCATTGATTTGATGACCACTAGCCATCAATGCCTTCAAAAAGTGGTAGGGCCCACCACAAAGGTGTACAGGTGTCACCTTCCTACCATCCCTCTAGCTTTTTAATTTTATTATTTTAATCTCACAAACTAGCGGGGAGCTAATAGAAAGTGTTCAGTGGGACTCACCCAACATTGCAAAGGCCTTAAGCAAATATTAAATGGTTTTAAACCCACATTAGTATAAAACATGATTTATAATGACTTAGCGGGTGACAACCGAGAATTCTAGGATGAAGGGGTTGGTCAACACATGACTTTGACGAACATAAGTTATAACTAAACGACCAAGAACTGACTACAAAGAGTCAACAGAAAAATATAGCCAAAAGTTCCTGCCAGGACCAAGGGGTTTAAGGTTTAAGCATATGAGGGTTTTGGAAACCCCGACTAGCAAGTTCAAAACCCTAATTAGATACAATTAAGGAGTTTCAAAACCCTCAAGACCCAAATTCATCAAAATAAATATGGATAGAAATAGGATGCACACATAGGATCTCTCAAATCAAATATAAATTATGGGCATCCAAGGGTGGCATAAAATGTCAACAAAAACCTAAAGGAAATCCATTTATGATTACTAAGAAATTACAAATGAAAATCAAATATAGAACGATTCTTAAGAATTTTGTCTTAAATATAATTATTTTATTCCCCTTACAGGGAATTCCCAAGAAACTGTTATGAAATAATACATCAATGCCTAGTTCATTTAATTCATTTCCTACATTACACCGTGATAGAAAAACATGCATGCAAGCTTACAAAATAACCATAATGTATAGATCAAAGTATAAAATCCATAAGATAACACAAGATATACCCTTGAAAAACCCTCAAGAGGGAAATCCCAACCTCCAAAAGCATCCATACTCCATCTATTATTAAAAAATAAAATAATACATGTAGTTACCGAGTTACAATGAATACTTCTAAAATATAAAGCCTCTCCAATGCATCTTTCATGTGTCCAAGCATGAATCCACACATCATATTCCATGCTTCACATATATACTCCTCATAAAGTCTCAATAATGATAACCCACTCACCTAACCAATCTTAACCACTAAACATGTGTTTTCTCTTATAGATACAAGCTCGCACAAATACAACCAAGTGGCAAGATAAACCATGTGCTACAAAACTATGTGAACACAAAAACATTGAGCCCTCATTTAATATTGGGTACTAAGTTTTAATATTGTTAAATACTTTCCCAAAATATTAAATTATTATCCTATGTCCCCCACACATAAAATAATAATCCAATATTACAATACAACTTTATAAGTGGTCCCAAATATTTACCTAGTGTATCTAAACACACCTACTAGGTTCACCACAACTAAATAATTATTTAAGTAAAATATTATAAGAAATAAATTTATACAATGGTTTGTAACACCAAATTCTAGCATTCTTTCTTTTGTTGTATATAGTGTATAAGATTGAATCAATGAAATACATCATCATATCCATACATGTAACCACATGACCTCCACCATGATATCATGCTCCATCAAGTTACTTTCAAAAAACCCAAAGTGACCACCATCTCAAGCAAGAACTCTCCTCATACTCCAACATGCCACCTATAGAAGAAACGAATATTCCAAGGTGAAGATACACCAATCCAAGAACACAAGCATCAAATCCAAGTGATAACAAAGGCTCCAAGCTACTTTCAAAGGTAAAAGACTAACATGATTAGAAGTGACATCCACAAAACATGCTAATACATCCAACCATCCATACCTCCTAGGTATCAATAACATTAATAAACTCATGCCAACATATGCAACCCATAAACCACAATCAAAAGCCCCATGTATCAAACCTATCAGTGAAGAATATACATATCCAGGAACTCCAAACATAAATAATGTCAAATCTGAAAATGATCAAGGCAAATCAATTCTACCAATCAATACTATATTAGGGTGTGATAAATGATCAAACCATGAAGTACCAAGGACAAACACAATGATCCAAAAATGAAACACTAATAGATGCATACTCTCATAATATGTCAACACAATCCTCCCAAATCATATGAACATGAACCTCCAGGAAGGAACCATATAATGAAGAGAGAAAACTTGTAAATCATAACACGTCCTTCTACAAAACCCTCAAAGTTCTATGCTATGTCAAGTACGATCTCCTTAAAAACCTAAAATAAAAGCCAAGATCAAATGTAACTTATGAATCGTAATATCAATATGGATGTAAGCCTCTCTAACCAAGTAAATAAAAACTTAAATTATCCATTCCCAAATCAAGAAATTAAACCAATAAACATCTTCAAAAAATACTCATCAATGAATGATAACATATATAGAATCATAGGTGAATAATATAAAATATTGCATCATGGTGAGCAAGAAGAGGAGCAGGTCGAGGATTTTGAAATTCCTTGGTGAATCTAGTGAGGGCGGTTCAGATTCAAATGAGGATGATGATGATCCCAGGTTGTTGTTGCTTTGGTGGCATTTTTCTATGGATGTGGTTGTCGTTGGGCTCGTGTCTTCTTCTTTGGAGCCTTGGCGGTTGTCTTGGTTTGGTGATGGGGGGTATTTTTCTTCCTCCCTCGCTCTTGTTCTTTGTAGATTCCTAGCTTGATGTAGGTGGCTTTCTTGCTGGGATTGGTTCTTCTAAGGTTGTGGTGGTCTTATTGCCCACTATCCTCTCTTTACTTGTTGTGTTCTCCTTGGTTGGAGCGGCCTTTGGGATTCCTTTGGGTGTGGTGTGTTTATGTGTTGGAGTTGTTTTGGGGGTTGTGTTGCTTATTTTATTGATTATTGCCAACCCTTTGGGTTTATAGGCTAGATATGGGTGTGTGAATTTCAACCCGAGCCTCTTTCCAAGTAGCTCCCTTGACAGTTGGGGGAGGGTCTTGGGAGAGTTGTGCTTAATTCCTTTTTTACTATAAACTCTAAGATGGAGTAGTGGTTTTCCCTCCATGTTTTTGTTGTGGATGTCTATTTGGTGGAGGATGGTATCTCTCTTTTTCTCTGCTTGAATGTTTTGATGTTGTTGATTGTTTTTGTTGTATTCGTCCCCCTATGGTCTATTATGTTATTTTTGTTGTTGGGGGTTGGTCTATTTTTGTTGGGTAAGGAGATTGGAATGTTCCTTGACTTGGTTTTCTTGGACGAGTTGTGTTTTTTTATAACTCAATTTTTTCCAAGAGAGTGATGATTGTCCCTTTCTCTACTTGTTTGGGATCCTCTTAACCCAGATTTGCAAATCTTGAATTGTGATCAACCCCTTTTGGACTCTAAGGATATTTTTGAAGGTTGGGGTTATTTTCCTCATGTTGGATAAGCTTATCAAAATGTTTATTTTGAAGGCTCAGGTTTTCCTATTTTTTGTTGATGGCTAGGGTGTTTTCTATATTTTTCTTCTTGTTTTTGATGCTCCTACAGTCAAAAGATGTTTGGTGTGCCCTATATTCTAGATTTTTCTCTCCTAGGTTTTATAGTTGTTGTATTCTATTAAGGTGGAGGCTACTCCTATTGATGTGGAGTTGGATTTTATTGGCTTGGTTGGAAGAGCTCTTCATATTTGCTTGTTCCTATTGAGGTGGAGATAGTGTGTGATAGAGAGTGTTGGCTTTGGTAGTATGGGTTCATTTCTCATTATTTCCTATAGAGGGGAACCCTCTCCTATAGAGATGGATTTTTGGTTGATGATTTAGGAGGAATGGTGGTGCAAGATGGTTGATGGTCACTAGGGTTCTGATGTGTTCTCTAATTCCCCTATGGAGGTGGGGAGTTTGGATGTGTAGGAACTATTAAATATTAGGGCTATGTTGGTGTTCTACACCATTATGTTGTTTATCTTCTTCGGTTAAGCTCTGGTTGTTTTGAGCAGATGGTTAGTTGTATCCTAGCTAACATGAGCTATGTTTATGATTCATTAAGGGTTCCTGGTCCCTTTTATTTTTGGTTGTTTTTGGGTTTAAGGCACTCTCAAATCTTGTTTATGTGTAGCCTATAATTGTATTTATATTTTATTGTTGGTTGTTTTTGTTTGGTTGTTGATGGTCCACGAATTATTTATTTTATAGATTTCCTTCTTGTGATAGGGTTTCATGTCCCTTAAAAACCTACTTGCAATGGGTTTTAGGTCCCATCAAAACTTTTTTTCCCCTAATAAAAAACATAAATAGAATCATATGCACAAGGAGATAAAAATACCAAACATCCCTCAAAATGAATCCTCCATAACCAACTATCCATAACTCAAGATCCATATATATGAAAGATAAAGAAATATAATCTCATGCTAAGAAATTCTCAAATGAGTCTCCCAAAATCAATCACTATGGATCAAGATTTATTCCCGTGAGAAAATAAATCACAAAATATAACACGTCTAAAAAAAAGGAAAATATCTTTTAGATGATAAACAGTCGAGTAGACCAAGAGTGGGAACAAGAATGCTCCTCCAGGATAACCAAGCCATCATGGATCACTCCAAGAACAATCTCCTCTATAGGTCCAATAT
Organism: Sequoiadendron giganteum; assembly: GCA_007115665.2. Lineage (NCBI taxonomy): Eukaryota > Viridiplantae > Streptophyta > Pinopsida > Cupressales > Cupressaceae > Sequoiadendron > Sequoiadendron giganteum. Next base: position 486,390,127 of record CM021106.1, read on the forward strand.
AAACTCACATCCATCTCTAGTTGAATATCTCCTTGGTATTCCTGCCAAAACCTCCAAAGAGTAATCATCTCAAGAAAATGTCTCTAATCACAAGAGAACTCCAAACTCAACCAAATATCCAAGTATCTTTGAGCACCTAGAACTGATCAATCCATGCTAAGATCCAAATTCAACACCACAATATCATGAAGCTCCCAAGAAAATGATCAATGTAATAAATATAAAGAGAACCAAAAAGACCATTGTTAAAGCTCCAACTACATAATCAAGGACCCAACATGAAATCATGAATACCAAACATAATCTAAACCAAAAATTTCCATCTCCAATCACATGAAGATAAACATCTCTAATAGTGAACTTGTAAATATCAAATAACTTTTCTACAACAATAGGATCTAAGATATCCTCCAAGACATCCACAAACACTAAAGAAGATCATCCATCACTAACGATAAATCCACACCACTGCCAACAAATCCCATTGAATAATGATACCGAGCTACACATGGAATTATGACAACCATATCCTAATGAATATAATTCAATTCCACACACATGAAACTAAAATTCCAATAATACCAATTAGAACCAAGATATTGAAACCAAGAAGATACAACCACCATCAAAACACGAGGAATCAATCCTACACCACCAAATCTTCATTATCAAAATCTACCACTAAAATGTGTAACCAATCTATCATGACATTATGATAAAATCACATGCTACAAGTGCCATCAAATAGCTAATCAAGTACTCTAATCATCCATCCTCTCATCTCAAATCAATATTCCAATGCACAAATGACTAAAGACAAGGTCAACTAACAAAGTCTTCATCAAAACTAAATCAATCTCATGGATATAGATGATCCACATATGAGTCATCCCACTACAATAAAATGGGTAGCTAATTCACAACCTACATAACTCGAAGATCCCAAATACTGAAGCATGCAAACTCATCATCACATTAGTAACCTACAAACCAAGATATCAAAGAAGATAATCCAGTAGAAAACAAGAATCAAAAGCCAAATCGATCATAGATATGATTTTCTAAACATGTCCACAAAAAATTAGCCATATATTTAAGGAAACAATCAAGCATCAAGGAGACAAGAACAACCTCCTAAAATCAAACCATATCACCACTAAACAATCACATACATGATCATGTTGTTCCAATGTTCAAATGTACCTACATATTCATGACACCATAATCATTACCAATGTTGTAGCTGGCTCAAATCTCAACCACATGAGACTCCAAGTCTCTACATGTGTGAACCCATATCCTCAAAATCGAAGACAACTTATGTGCCTGTCACCATCAAAGTCCAATTCTAAAAAAACCTATAAACCTATACCAAGAAGCACAATTAATAATCAGTTATACCATCATAAATATCATATAAAAACATGCAATCCTCAAGGTTTCACCTCTTGATTCTTCCAGATGCTCACACAATCACACATTGAATATCAAGCACCTACAAGTGATCAAACAAGTACCATCCCCTCTTTGCACCACAAACTGAAAATATGATTGATGTACTATGTACTATACTACACATACTCTCCATTTCCTATTTGAAATTGAAAATCTGATTTCATATACAAAATTTATGTCCAAATTTGTGAAACCAAGAATATCTGACCTCCAAGCCCCAAAAGATGATGTAAACAACAAAATCATGGAGCCAAACCCATACCATTGCATAGTTCTCACAAAAAGCTTTCCATCAACTATTGGAAGTCAAAAATCTAACATCCTTGGTAAAATTTATGCCACTTTATAATAAATTAATCAATTTGACTAGTAGAGGTGGATGGGTGATGGTCCCCTTTGGGCAGCCCGCCAATGGTGGTGACGCTACTCGAGAGGTGCCACCCATAGGGGTAGAAAACTCATAATATTAGAAAATCGATTTAAATTTTTAATTTTAAAATTTTGGGTAGATTTTAATTTTTGTGGCGATATTAAATATTTAACCCCTGCATGTGGGGGGTGGGGGGGGGGGGGCTGGCTCGCCTGATGAGACTTGTCGATGGTATTTGGATGGTAGGGCTCAAACTATCAGTTTGTACGGTATACCAACTATAATAGGTTATAGGGTGGGGGCAGGGGGTCTATGGAACCCCCAAAATTATTACTTTTAAAATAAAATAAAATAAAAAAATTTAGGATTATTTATTTTGATTTAACTTTTTTTAATTATGCATAATTAGACGATTGTACAGTACAAAGGCAAACAAACTATTTTTTTTAAGTGGCCAAAATAGGGCAAGTTTTATATGAATCTTTTTTTCTCAACCATCCTTGCATAAATATACAAACCCCTAAAGCCCAAATCTGCAAAACAACACTTGCGCATGTGTTTTATACCTTGTAATGCCTCAGATATTTCCTAGATTGACATTGATTCAAATTTGCTCTAAATCTACTCAAATAAAGGTTATTACAAAACTTGGGAGCTCACACCTCTCATAACCATGAAATCTTTGATACCACTTGTTAGGAAATGATACATCAATACCAAGTACATTTAATCCATTTCCTACATAATCCCATGATAGAAAAGCATGCATGAAAACTTATAGAATAACCATAATGCATAGATTAAAATAAACAAGCCACAACATATAACTTGGGAAAACCCTCAAGATGGAAAACCTAGCCTTCAAAAGCATCTATACTCCATCTATTATTCGGAAATAAAACAATACATGCACTTATAGAGTTACAACAAATAACCGTGAAACATCAAGCCTCTCTAATGAATCCTCCACGTGTCCAAGCATGAATCCACACATCTCATACCATGCTACACATATGTACTCCTAAAAAAGACTCAATAATGACAACCCACTCACCCAACCAAAATTAACCACTAAACATATTTATTTTTACAGATATAAGCTCACACAAATACAACCAAGTGGTAAGATAAAACCATGCACCACAAAACTATGTGAATAAAAATCCATTGACCCCTCATTTAATATTGAGTACTGAATTTTCACATTATTAAATGCTTCCCCAAATATTAAATTATTGTCCTAGGTCTCCCACACATAAAATAATAACCCAATATTACAATACAACTTTACAAGTGGTCCCAAATAATTACCTAGTGTGGCTAAATGCACCTCCTAGGTACACCACAACTAAATAATTATTTAATTACAATATTATAATAAATCAATTTATGTAATGGTGTACAACACCAAATCCTAAAATGAGATGTTGAGCGATGGAAATGGGAGTGAGGGTAGGAGTTTGAATTCCTCTACTATAGAGGGTGAGGGAGATGCTAATTTTGAGGATGAGGTGGATGGGTTGCGGCTGGCACTTCCTGATGGTTGGCTTGTTGGTGTCACCATGGAAGTGGTGGGATTCTGTTGTCTGGTGTGGTTGAAGGATGTAACTGGGTCGCAGATGGCTGACAGGTTGTTGGTGAAAGCTTTGGTCATTTGCTCAATCGGTTGTTCACTGTTGCCTTTTGTTGTTGGGTGGTAGGAGGGCATTTTTTGGTGTGAGTGCAACTTGTGGGTAGTAGATTTTTCTTCTAATGATTCTCTTATGTTGGGGGTTCTATTTTTGCTCGTGTCTTTTCAACTAGAGAGCTCCTCTATTGCATGCTTTGGGTCCTTAAAGAAGGGGTTGGTTGTGAAATGGCTTATCTTTGGCCTTGATTGACATATTGGGGCAGCCAATGTGCTCTTTATGTTGGATTATTCTATGATCCCTCTCTCCTTGGTTTCCCTTTTCCCCTTTAGGTTTTCTCAACTGATGGAGGACGGGTTGTTGTTGGCGATTTTTGTTGTGGGTTTCTCTTCTAGTGGTTCGCCTCTTTTTGGTCCCTGTATTTTACAGATGGTTGGCGGAAGGGATTTTTCTTTTTGTGGTTTGGTTGGGTGGAGAGTATTTTCTTTCTATAGTGTGGGTGAGGCTTGTGAGTGGTATTTTTCTTCTTCTACTTTCTTGCTACCTAGTATGTTGTTTTTGTTGTTGTCTTTTTAGTTGGTGAGTTCCTTTGTTGTGTGCTTTGCATCCTTTGAGGAGGGTTTGGTTGTGGATGGGCTTATTTTTGGTCTTGATAGACGTATTGGGGTGGATGGTGTGCTTTTTGTGTTGGCCTACTCTTTGTCTCCTTCCTTTTTGGTTTCCCATTACCCCCTTAGGCTTTCTTCGCTGATTGTTTGGTGGATGTGGCTGCTTGTTGTTTTCTGCTCTTTGGTGGGTTGTGCTTTTTCTATCCTAGTTGCTTATGGTGGCAGTTGTTTATGTTGCCCCTATTCCTATTATTTTTTTATTGGTTGTGATTTTTCTAAAGTCACATTTTTTTATCCAACATAATATGTGATGTATTTTTTTTTTTGCTATTGGCGGGGCTAATTTTAGAGTTTATCTTGAAGACCCAACTGCTGGTGTGTGGGTTACTGATGTTGCTAGTTGAAGTGATATCTAAATATTTCTTCCTATTTTCTTCCCTCTTGGTGCCTAAGGATGTTGTTATTCCTTGTGCTACTAGAGTGATTGCTTTATGTTGGGTGCTACAGTTGAGTTCTTCTTTTGAGGTGAAGAATGATCTTATTGAGGCAGAGCCCTCTCCTATTGAGGTGAAGTTGCATGTTGTAGGTCCAGTGGAGAGCTTAATTTTCTCTTGTGTGTTCCTATTGAGGTGGAGTTTGTTTATGTGGGATACTAGTGACTTTTGTGGTGATGGTTTTCTCTTCATCCTCTCTTATAGAGGGGAGCCTTCTCCTATAGAGGTGGAGTTTGGGATGGATTTTCAAGTTGGTTGAAGTGACAAGGAAGTTGTTGCTTTTCAGTGGTTTGTGACACTCTCTTACTTTCCTTTCAAAGTGGGGAGTTTGTATTATTCTGGCTCAATGTTTCTTACATTGAGTGGCTAGTTTGTTGTGGTCTAGTGGTTGCGGGTTGTTGTGTTTTCAGTCCCTGAAAAAGCTTGATTATTTGTCTAGGTTCAAGGTCCCTGTATAAAATCTAGCTATAAAGGGTTGAAGGTCGTGTCAAAACCTGTTTGTTGTAGCTTGAGTTGATTTGAATACCTATGATTGGTTGTTGCCATTGGGCTATGGTTAGTTTTATTAATTATCTTCCTTGCAACTTATCTGCCTTGTAAAGGGTTTTAGGTACCTACAAAATCTTCTTGTAATGGGTTTTTGGTCCCATCAAAACCTGTTTAACACTAATTAAAAACACCAAATCCTAACAAAAACACAATCATACACATTCATAAAATCTTGTTTTAAGATGAACCTCACCTTCTTATTGACCATCAAAGAATAAAAAACCCCATAAATTGAGATTATGGAATCTAAATTTTGTCTCCCATGAATTAATCCACTTTGCTATGCATAAATCATCTTGGGTAGAACTTGTTGTAGCCTTATTGTTATAATATTAGATAAGATTTTATAAAACAATGAATTGTAGAGGCTAATAGGATAAAATCAAAAAAGGTATTAGCTCCATCCTTCTTTGGAATAAGAATAAGAAAGGTAGGATTAAGTTCTTTTAGCAACCTTCCAATATCAAATAATTTTTTAGCAACCACCACTAGACCAACATTCATAATGTCCTGATACTGCTAAAAGAAGAAGAAAAGGAATCCATCAAGTCCTAAATCTTTGTTACCTTCAAAGGAGAAGACAAGAAACTTGATTTCTTCTTTCAAATGGTGTTTCAACTATTTCTTATTATCATGAGCATTAATCAGATTTGGATCTCCTCTAAAATATCATCTTAAACTACTAGAACCATGAGATCAAGACATAATTTATCTGCTTTTTACCAATAATATCATCTTCCACAACTTGGATTTCATACTTTTAGATTTGTTTTTTATCTCTAAGAATGACCTTGTTTACTTAATGTGAAGTGAAAATTATCCCAATAGTTGGAGAGATTGTTATAGAATAGCGATATTCCTATATGTTTGAGAGATATAACTCCCTCAAATGTGTAGATAGGTAAAATTGACCACTTGCATTTGGTCAATTTATCTTGTTGTCCCATCTAGAAACCTTCTATCCACATTAATTAAATGATATCTCAGTTATTTAATTAATATTGTCAATTTATCCCTTAATTATGCTAAGGTCCTAAGGTAATTAATTTAATAATTATTTACCTTACCTTTTATTTCTCTTCTTCTTTAAATTAAATGAATACCTTTATTTATTTAATTTAATCACTTTATTCCCTCACAAAAATTAAATAAATTATTTAATTCTCTCTTTTTCTCTTCTCACTTGTCACATCCTCCATCATTCCTCATTATCCCCTGTTCCTAATTTTAATCCACCTCCTAATGATGTGAACACAATTAATCATGGATTAAGAGGTGTTACATTCTCCAAATTTTCTCATTTGCATCCTAATAATTCCCTATTAAGCCTAATATCCACTTAATCCCTACCCTAATCATTTTCCCATTTCTAATCCCCTAATTAGGAAAGGGATATCCCCTTTCCATTTATTACTACCCACTTTATCCTCTAAATCCTTATAGGATTTCCCCTTTTTGAAAAGAAACCACACATGCTTCCTCTTTCCAAAGTAAACTTAAGGAATTTAAAATTATTTTATTCTTTTCCATCCCATACCTTGGTCGTGTTAGACAAGGAAGGTCTTTAAGAGGAAGATCTTCCCCATCTCCCAAGGTACCTTCCAAGTACCAATATTCCTCTCTAGCCTCCACATGGTGACACTTGTCACCATCCTAGGCCTTGAGGTATCCCTTGTCCCCCCATATCCTCTCATGATTCCACTTGTCTCAACTCATCCTAGCCATTGATCTCACATCATGCAATCCTAGCCCTCCATCCATCTCTCCCCTTATCAAATTCCAAAAATGGTCAACTTTAGGATCTTGCAGCTTGTGATCATGTTTTGAGAAGATCAATAATTTTATGCTACAAAAATTCCATGGATCACACATAAAATTTGATCACATCGCGACAATACACACATCAAGAGCCTTGAAATATTGGGTCTTCATCAAATTCCTAGTAGGTTTGAGATTTTTCTGCCATAATCTTGAATGTTGTTTTTTGTGTTTTTTTATGTTTTCTTTGCATTTCACTTCATTTAAATATATTTTTACTACACACCACATTCTGGCATACCTCATGGGACCCACATCACGGGTCTTCTAACAACTATTTCATAGTTTTTTGTGAAATTTTTTCTTGCAAATTTTTATATAGGGTTGATTTTGCTCTAGACGAATGGATTTACTCTGTAAATGGGTGATTTCACTCTTACAAAGGTGACTTCACTTTGGCTTCTTGTTTCCTAGACATCCTTCATCAATAATAGGTGGATCTTCTCTATATAGGTAGATATTCCTACACAAAGTTGACTATGTGAATGATTGGATCCACTCTAAAAGGGTGGGTGTGCTTACATAGGGGTGACTCTACTCATAGGTGGATATATTCTTATAGAGGTAGATCCATCTCTAGATAGGTGACTCTATATACATAGGAGTGATTCTACTCACGATCGACTATGTCTCTAGATAGACGAATTTGCCCCCATAGGGGCGACTATGCTCTGCACTTGGGTAAATATATAGGTAACTTGAATATATTGATTTTACTTCAACTTTTAAACTTTTGTGTATTTGGTACTAAATAAATAAAATTTACCTTGTGTTTGTGAATGCTTGTCTATAGCCTCACATTTTCTAAGACTAGCATACAAAACTACTAATCTTTTCTTGCGGGACATTCATCAAAAATTTTATGTTTTACCATTAATCTAGGCACATTTAGATTTTCTAAAGGGTTAATTAACCTTGTTTTCCATGTTTGGGGTCCATTGTTGACGTATGCTCTCCCCTTGCAGTGTTTATTGAGTTTGGGGATTAGAAATTGCAAGTTAACCTAAGTCTTGTCATGTTACCTAGGGGTGATAGTTTACGTGTATTCTCTCTCCTTGTGCTATGTGCGAGCCTAGAGAACAAAAACTCCTAGCATTTAATTCCCTTTATGAGGCTTGCTTGGGGATTTCATCCCCCAAGGGATGAGCTCAAATACATCAACCAATGGGGTATATAAAGGGGGGAGAATGCAATTTGTACCTCAATTTAGTTATGTCGTGTTTAGCAAAGGTTTCATACTTGGGTGATATCAGGCTAGGAGTGTAGGGTTGATCGAAATGACTTAACTAACATTCTCAACCCATGCTTGTGATAGACTAGTTTTCACAAATGTGCCTCATGCACCCTCCTCATATTTAGAGGATGTAATTAGAGAGCCTGTTGTAGCCTAGTTTAATACCCTTCAATTGTTGTCTATCATAGTGTAGGGTACAATATCATGCTCAAAGCTACTTACCATGTATCTTACTAAATAGAGGTAGGAGCTATTTGGGCAAGGTCTCATGATCTCCAAAGAAAGGGAAAAGTTGAGCCTTATGCCATTGGATCCCTATCTACCAACTCTTGACTGAGAGGCACCTCATATTGATCTTGAGATATTAGCCTTCGATTTGGTGGGCCTATGGTAGGTGAAAACTCTTGCCTGATTAATCTAGGTGTTTGCAATCTAGTGTGTCTTCTTGTGATTACTAGTGAGTTTCTTTCAATCCAACCTATCCGTATTTGTCTGTTTTCAGTCCATCCTTTGCTATTTGGTCATTATCTCTAGATAGTCGGTCTCACTCTGTACTTTGGTGGATATGTTTCCACATGGGCATATCCTCTCTATTCATGGGAGGTTACACTCTCTAAGTCTATCAATCATCCTTGGGAAATCCTCCCTATCCTTAGGCGACTCTATCCAACCTAGAAAAATTCGTTTGTCATTCATGTCATCCTTGTTAGGTTGATGCGATCTATTAATGAGAATTTTTTTTTTCTTAGGCTGATTCATTTTCACACGGTCAATTTTGTTGATAGGAAATCCTATGCTAGATAGGTGATTTTGCTTTGTTGTAGAACTTTTTTTTTTTTTGTCAAACTAGTCAACCATCCTTAGGTGACTTTGTCTTGTGGATAGTTGAACATTTTTTGGGAGGATATGTCCTATCCTTAGGCGGTCTTGTAGATAGGAATTTTTTCTTAAGCAAATCTACTATGTTGATGGGTGATTCTACTTAGGTGACTCTGCTCTGTTGATATATAATCTACTTGGGTGACTCTACTTTGTTGATAGGTGAATTTTCTTAGGGAACTTTGCTTTTTTCATAGGTGATCCTACTTAGGCAAGTCTGATCTGTTGATAGGCGGTTGTGCTCTTAGGTGGATACATTTTTACACAGGTGGATCCTCACTTTTGTTGGGTAGATACATTCTCCATATAAAATATAGAGAGTGAATCCTCTTAACCATAGATATTCCACATTTTTCTAAACCTAATACTATAATCAAAATATTTTTTACACCCTCCAATCATTAGGACCAATTATTTTTGTTGTATCACCCCTTTTGAAATTCATCACATCATTACTCTATTAGTACAAGTGCATCCGTAAATGCATACCATCAATATCCAGATCATTGTGCATTAAAATCTACCCTCCTGATACTCATGCAATAACTTTAAAATCATAATCCAATTAATCAAACATCATCCTCATCATTATACTTAGGAGCTTAGCCTATCCCGAGTTTTCAATCCTTCTTAACCAAAATAACTTACCTTGAGAAAGAGGTTTAGTTAATGTTAAAATCATCCATGCTTGAGAAATTTACCTATCTCAATAATCATCATCATCCAATGTGCTTGAGAAATTTTCCTATCTCAAGTACAATCCTATCATCATCACCTTGTGTTCTTGAGAACATAGCCTATCTCAAATACCAATCAACCAATAATCATCGAATTGCGTTCTCAAACCTAATTGGAGTGTTAAATCAATCATCACATTATTACCATTTAGTCTTGTACTTGGACTTATAGTCATCATTATCCTTTAATCCAATCACCCTCCCATCTTTCATGCTCATAAACATAGAAACTAATGGAACAAAAACAATAAAAATTCCACCAATCACTCTATTTTGTTAACGTCTCTAGTAGTGGAGAACATCAACTGATTAATATGCAAGGGTGACCTTCAAATCCTCATTATTCTCATGATCTTTTGTCTATAGATGATGAGATAGTTTATCAAATGTAACTCACTCCTAGTCTTTAGGATCACTACAACAATCCCACCAACATGCACATGATTGATCACCTCATAAATGCACATTTTGATGCCATCCTTGCAAAATTACTCATGAAGGGCATCAAGCCTCCACCCAAATCCAACATGATGTAATATTTGGGTACAATTAGATTTTCAACCCCTCAATATCCTCTTGAAAATACTTGGAACATACTTGAGTTTTAAAATGATGTAGTGATATAGGTTCCTCCTTCCTCTATCTGAATCCCCACATTATGATATGGATCGGGCCTTAATCATATTCATAGACTTAATCTGACATCATCCACACAATTTTAGGGCATAATCTCTTAAAACATCTAAAATCACCCACCACAAACATCGGTATATCCTCCACCTCAAGGGAATATTATGGGAATTAGGGCCAATCCACCTACCTCCCAATCTTACCATGTTCCTCTTATGCTAGTTCAACTGGTATATCATACATCTCATGCTCTCATTTAGACTTATTCATATCCTACAAATCCACCACCTCAATCCTATCCAAATCCACCATCTCAATATTGTCATAATAAATTATCATAACCCTATCCTACCCATCCATCACAATCATACACAAATCCTCCATCATAATCATATCCCAATCAACCACCCCAGTCTTATCCTAATCCCCCATCTTTGTATTTCTCTTTGCGCTATCATCAATACCCTACATAAACACCTCTTGTCAATCCTCCCATCTAGTAGGATCCATACCATTATCAACTACCTACAACTCCAGACTATACTCAACCCCTTAAACCTTGCAGGAGATTATACCTCACTCATATCTACCTCACCCACCTCAACACTCATAATCTCAATCTCAACTACCATTGAACACCAATCCTCAAATACCTTAAATCAATCCACTTCAACATCCATCACATTCCTATTCCTCTCAATCACCTCACCAACCACTGAATCATCTCACAACTATCAAGCCTATCCACTACAACCCCCCGTGTAATCATATGGGAATGTACTCCAACATCCTTCACATTATCAATCTCAACCACCGTTATTTTCCCATCCAAAACAATAACAAACCAATCACAATCAATCTCAACAAAAAATTATACATATCAATCATCACAACCACCATCATATGCTCATCCATCCCCCGATCAATTTCACCCTCTTCCATCCACACATAGTCCATACACCAACTAACCTAATTCTAATGTGCCTTTCCTCCTTCATATGCAACACCTAATAAAGAATAGGATGGCATGAAATTTACCCTTAAGGGCTTGTAAGTAGGGTACACAAAGAAGACCTTTAAATTTGAGGAGTTATGCCCGTACCCTTTTGATCACACCATTGCTACCAAACCTTTTCCTAATCACTTTGAGATCCCCAAATTTAACAAATATAAATGGAAAGGTGATCCATGTGATCAAGTTAAAGAAATTTACATAAATTTCCAAGAGGTGGTATATAATGATGACTATCCCCTTCATTTGTTCCCTTGAAGCCTGGGTGGACAAGCATTGGAATGGTTCTTGCACCTCCCCTAAGGGTCCATCTCTACCTTTGTGGATTCATCTGAAAATTTTGTGGCACATTTATCCTATAATATTGAACATGAGGTCAACATGATTAACCTATGCGCCAATAAACAATGTAGTGGGGAAAGCTTTGCAAGCCATTTGCAAAGGTGGTGAGCCCAGGCTAGTCACCTCTCATGTCACTAACCTGAAAAATAAATCATAAATATCATTGTTGAAAATTTTAATATGGAGATGAGTTTCATTTACATATGCATTGTGCTTCCATGTTTAATGAAAACATTGAAAAGGGTGCCGCCATTGAGAAGGCACTTATTGTCTAGGGTTTAGTTAAAGTTTATAAGGAAAACAATGATAACCTGTCTAATGATAAATATCGCTTCTAGAACAAAAAAAAAATGTTGTCAATGATGTTGTGACTAATACTAAACATATTTAGGTGGAAAATACCTCTCAAGTCAATCAACATGTGTCACCTAATACAAACACAATATTTATTCCTCAATGAACACCTGACCTCCTAATCAAGGTAATATTATACATTCTTTTATTTCCCTTTGGAGAACCTCTTGATGTAGTTTTTCGTAAGCTAGTCCAAGCTAATGTGATCATCTATTTGGTCACACAATCTTTTAATGATACTAAACCCAAGCCTATTTGGTTTAAGAAAAATGAATATTGTGACTATCATATGATCAAGGTACATTCCACTAATAAATGTACGAATCTCAAGAATTATGTCTAGGACCTCATTGATAGAGGTGAAATTACCATAAAAGGGAATTTTTGCATCGTAAATTGTCACCCTTAATAATTTCAAACTATTTTTTGCTCCCCCTTAAGTTATTGGACCTAATTGAGAACCCAATTTCCTAAATTCTGCATTCCATGGCCCATTTTAAATAATTACTGATAAATTGCAAATGGAAAATAAATGCATTCATTTAATACTTTGTCCCTGACACCTTAACTTCTAGAAAATAGGGCTAGGACATAGTCACCCAAGGCAACTTAGTCCCCCTATTTTGGCTCCAAATTCAAATGTTAGTGTCGACATTTTGTTATTTTAAATTGAAAAGTCCAAATTTGGCTATTGGGATTTAATTTTTTGGAAATTAGAATAATTGCATATAAATACCTAATTATTGCATCATTTGAAAACTAACTAGAGATAATCGGAGAAATTATGATAAAGAGAATTATCAATCAAGTCAAGAGAAACATTTCAGAGAATTATTGCAACAATTCAATATCCAAGCATCATGTAAAAGTGTATGTGAGTTTTTTCATGTTCATGTTCATGTTATCATGTTCTTTATGATATCTAACCCTTGTAGGTCTCCAAGAAATTCAATAAATTTGAGTAATTTATGAAATTTACGCAAGAAAGATCCAAACATTGAGAAGATGTGTATGAATTCAGTCCTTCAAGGAAGCCACTGAAGGGTGGTGAATTGCAACACTTTTTTGATTCATCATTCCTTCTTATCATTTATCTTTTTATCAATGTCATTATCATTGTAGAAGTGGAAACATTAACACAGGGTTTGACTAAGGCAAGCCTCTAAATGGCACAACCCTTCCTCTCTCTTTGAATGTGCAGGTTTTAGATCCAAGGAAGATTGGAGGAGGCTTGAAGGTCAATTATTTATTATTGCATTTAAACCCTACACCTTGACAACAAAAAAAAATTTAGTTATAGAATTATTCGACAGTTCAACAAGTGGGAAATGAAAGCTCTGATTTTGCTCCCGAGGACTTTGAAAATAGATCTAAATTTTTGTCAAACGAACATTATCACCTTGGGTGACTTAGGGTAAGGTCCCATAGAGGGGGGCTTCCCAAAAAATTGCAGTGGGTGTTTCTGAGAATTTTTAGGAATATTTTAAAGTTTGGAGGTCTCCTGATTTTAATAGTGTAATTCAACTTAAAATTTTAAGCTCCAAAATTTAAGGAATGAACTGTAGTGCTTTGATAAAAAATTAATAAATAAATAAAAATTCTCTTTTTTATTTTCTGGTAGGAATTTAAAATTTTAGATGATAGACAAGTGGCAAATAAAAATTCTAAGTTGTAGGGGAAATTTATAGCCTCGCCCCAATTTCACCAGCTGAAATCTTTAGTCCTAAAAGGTAAGGGCTGCTATTTTTTTGGAAAAGATTCCAATTAATCTTGTAACAAATTTATTTTTTTCAGATGAGACCTCCCGCTCCATGAAAGCCAAAGCCCCCTCATGGGACAATACTGTTAGTCCTCCATTTTCAGCCCCAAATTCAAACTATGGGTGCATAGTGTCCTACTCAGTCCATTTCTACTATTCAAATTTGTACGTGACTTTTTATGTTTACTATATTTGTATCAGAACTGAAATTTGCATCATTAGCCTAGTCATTGCATTGTATTGCATCCTTAGGTCCATTTTAGATTTGGTCAAGGGCTAGTTGACTCACCTTTTAGGTTGTAAGTCAATCATATATCTTGTTTGAATCCATGAAACCCCTACTATCTCAAATCTCTAATGTAACATTTGGAAAAGTGCCTAAACCCTAGGGTCAAATATTAGGGTTTTACTTTTTCTATGTAACATTTTGGTGAACCCAACACATTAACATTTTATACATTCTAAAATTTGAAGTAGGTTTAATATTGCATTGTTCATTTAGGAATTCATTTTTGCATTATAAAAGGCATAAAAAAAAATGGCATATCATATTGCATCGTAGGTTGAAATAGGGTTAATTTCAATCATTATAACTCAAATCTATACTCTAATTTTATTTAAAAATCTACATTATATCATTTAAATTTGAAAAAAAATCTTAAAGTGTTCATTTTATACATTTAGGTATCTTGTATATAGCTCAAAAAGTGAAAAAATGCATTGTTTTGCTTTAAAAAGGCATTAACATTATCATTTTTAGATTTTAGCATCTTAGAATTTGGTGTAGTCATGGATGGAGGGTTCAAAAAGAATAGTCCAAATCGTGCAACTTAGAGTCAACACAATGGAAATAACACAAGAAAGTAATATGCAAATATAAATCTTTATTGAATAGGCAATCTTACATGCATCATATGCTATATGGTTGAATAACCAAGGCTCACAGGCTTTCCAGAAAGGCATTCAACATTAATACTAGCCTTATTACAACCCCCAAAGGGTTGATGCAAAAATATTAAACTTTTCTCATGAACTCTAAGACTAACTATGAATGAATGATTACAATGGATTACAAATTCTCTTAAATATGATTCTCTAGCTCTAACAAAGGTCTGTGTCAGCCTTAAGGGTTTACAAAACTCGATGAATGATTACACATGAATGTCGGCCTTAAAACATGAAAGATAATACCTTCACAAAATGAAATGACTTGTGAATCTCCAAGATTGATCCCAATGGACCCAAAATTCTTGTATGGTGTCCCATTAAGCTCCACACATTTTGGAATAGTTCTGCACTTAAGAAATCTGGACCAGGTCAGCCCCAAATGCTCTAATGAGAATTACAATAAAATTATGAGAGAGATAAATTTTGGTAGACAAATACAAATGATCTGAAATTTGGATATGTGATAGATGTGCATGTGTAGATGTTATATCTCGCTTCATGAGCTAATAAATTTCAATGCGATGAAATGTGAAATGAAATACTGAAACTACTACTAAATTAAATGCAAGAAAATAAATGCTTTTGGTTTACATAGGATTGCTTTACAACCAAGGATGCTCCTGCATCAGACACCTACGGTTGGAAGAAAAATGAGTACCTCAATTTCTAAGGTTAAGAGGAAAACCAAAATAGTCCACCTCAACCTGAGAAATCCAAGGTGAATCTTCCACTAGTCTGCCTTTCCACGTCACCAGATATTCCTTGTATTTCTTGTTCTTGGTGTTCCTTCTTGTTCTAGTATCCAAAAGCCACTCAATCTCCTCTAGTGGTTGATATGGCAACTGTTCCTTCAAATCAACTTATTTTTCACTACCACTTGACTGTCCTTCATGAAACTCATAGATGTATGGAACATTGAAAATAGGTGATATACCCAATGTCTCTGATATCTCCACTTCATATATATTTCCAGAATTAAACTTCCTTAGAACATTACATGGTCCAAACTTCCTCATCTTCAAATTATTGTATGCTCCAACTAGAAATCTCTCCTTCCTCAGATACACCATCACTTCATCTCCAACAACAAATTCATTATGTATCCTTTTTCATCTACCTTCTCCTTATATTTATTATTCATGTCTTTTGAATGCTTCTGGACTTGATTATGTAATGTCTCCATGTAATTTGTGAATTCTTTTGCCTCTGCACTCCTCTTGTTACCCATATCAATGTCTCTTAGCTCTACAACTTCTTTGGGATGTATTACTGTCACAATCTCAAATGGTGTCTTCCTTGTACTTCAGTTTACTGAATTATTGTATGGAAATTTTTCTTGTGGTAGAACTATGTCCCAATCTCCTACCTTATCTCCAACCAAACATCTTAATAGGTAGCCCAAAAGTCTATTTACTACCTTTGTTTATCTATTTGTCTTTGGGTAATATGTTGAACTAAATTTTAGGTTTGTTTCATCTTCTTCCACAATGTTCTCTAGAAGCATCCAATGAACTTGGTGTCCCTATCTGAAACTATGCTCTTAGGTAATCCATGCAACCTCACAATCTCCTTGAAAAATAAGTCAACAACATGCACAAAATCATTAGTATTCTTGCAAGGAATGAAATGTGTCATTTTATAAAATCTATCTACTACTACCATTATAGAATCACAACCTCTCTGTGTTCTTGGAAACCCTAATATGAAATCCATGCTTATATCTTCCCATGGTCTCTTCAGTATTGTCATAGGTTTGTACAGTCTAGTATTTTTACTACTCCCTTTTGCAACTTGAATTTTTTTTGAATTTTGAACATACTTCCTAACATCCCTATATATCTGCAGCCAAAAATAGTGTTCACTTTCCAGAGTTACTATCTTGTCCACTCCGAAATTTCCTGCTGAACCTCCACTATGTTTCTCTTTGATCAAATTCTCCCTCATTGAACTTATTGGAATACACAACTGGTTTACTTTGAACAACATGCCTTCTTAAATGAAATAGTCCAACCATTGGCTCTGATCTATTACTACTGATTCCTTAATGATCTCTAAGCTTCACCAAAATTTGCATATCTCTCATACATATTCTTCAGTTCTTCAAAACCCAATACTTCTATCCTCATTTTTGTTAGACAATTCCTTCTCCTGCTCAATGCATCTGCAACCTTGTTTGACTTGCCACTCTTATGCTTCAGCACAAATCTATAATTTTGTAAGAATTTAACCCACCCCATATGTCTTTGATTCATCTTCCCTTGACTATTCAAATACTACAAAGCTTGATGGTTTCTATACAACAAAAACTCCTTAGGAAAAAGGTCATGTCTCCACTTCTTCAAGGCTTGAACTATGGCATAAAATTCCTAACCATAAACTGAATATCTTCTTCTAGAATCATTTAAATTCTCACTGAAAGAAGCTATAGGTCTTTCTTCTTGACTCAAAATTTCTCCTATTATATTCCCACTTGCATCACAATCAACTTGAAATACTTTTTCAAAATCTGGTAATACTAACACTGGCTGCTCTGTCACCTTTTTCTTCAATAATTTAAAACTTCTTTGTGCTCTAGATGTCCAACTAAAATCCCTCTTATCTCCCCTCATTATCTTTGTCATAGGATTACAAATTCTACTAAATCTTATGATAAAATTTCGGTAAAAACTTGTTAATCTGTGGAATGATCTCACCTCCCCAATGTTCATCGGTGTAGGCCAATCAACAATTGCTCTTACTTTCTCAAGATCTATCTTCAATCCTTCAACAGAAATAACAAAACCCAAATATACCAACTTTATCTTCATAAAGATACAATTCTTGAAACTAATATACAACTTCTCTTCTCTCAACCTCTGCAATACTTTCCCGATGTGCCACAAATGTTCTTCTCTAGTCTTAATGAAAATTAGAATATCATCCAAGTAAACAATAAAAAACTTACCAAATAATTTCTTCAGTACCTCATTCATCAATCTCATGAAAGTGCTCGGTTCATTAATCAATCCAAGAGGAATTACTAACCACTCATACGATCCTTGATTTGTATTAAATGCAATATTCCATTCATCTCCTTTGATTTTGATATGATGGTATCCAATCTTTAGGTCAATCTTTGTGAAATACTTTCCTCCACTGAAACAGTCCATAATGTCATCCATCCTTGGCAATGGAAATCTATACTTGACAATGATCCTATCAATTTATCTTGAATCTATACAAATTCTCCACTCTTTATCTTTCTTTGGTGTAAGTACAATAGGTACCACACATTGGCTTAAACTTTCTCTGATCAATCCTTTCTCCAACAACTCTTGTATCTGTCGATTTAACTCTACATTCTCTTTTGATATCATTCTATGTGTTTCCTTGTTTGGAAAGATTGCTCTGGTATATGATTTATATGATGAATGATGCTCTAGACTAGCGGTAAGCCATCTGGCACATTTTCTAACACGATATCTTCATAATCTATCAACAATTCCATTGCTTTTGTCTTTGGTGGTTCTCCACCCTTTTCTATCTCTGGACTACCACCCTTCTTTAGAATCAATTCAAAACACATATTATCATGCCTCAATCCATCTATAATTTTCCTTCCATCTACTAAACATAGTCTAACAATACCACAATCTTCACTTTTATCTTCTTCCTCCAAAGGTATCAACTTAATTCTCTTTCCATTTGAAGTTATGGTATAGGTATTCCTTCTTCCATCATTAATTTCTTTCTTATCATATTTCCATGGTCTTCCTTATAGTAAATGGAAAGCATCCATGGGAATAATATCACATAGTACTTCATCCTTATATGATCCTATCTGAAATTTCACCAAACATTACTCATTCACCAGTATCTTATGCTCATCTCAAATCCATTCTATCCTAAAGGGTTTGGGTGTTTCAATCTCTTCAAATTCAATTTGGTCACCATCTCCTCTGAAACTATATTATTAGTTCTACCACTATCAATGATAACATTACATACCTTTCCTCCGAACTTACATCTAGTTCTGAATAGAATTTTCCTTTGTGGTTGTTCCTCAATCACTTACTCATGTATTAAATATGTCCTCATCACCAATGACTTTCCTTTCTTAGGTTTCCCAACTAATTTATGGGATTCTACATGTTCTTCATCCACATAGGCTACTCTTCTAGTATGCTCAAGTTTCTTTCTGTTACGTCCTTGGTGACACTCAAATGCTATATGTCCACCTCCACACTTGAAACATGTTCCTCTAAATGGTCTCCTCTATGATCTTCCCTAATCTCTCCATAATCCATCATTACGGTAAAAATTATGACCTCCTTTTTCACTATGGTGTAAATTTCTATCTTCTCTTCCTATGTGGTATGAATTACACTCCTCTTCGCTCTGGTAGGGTTTTCCATCTTTGTTCTATTTTGTATAGGGGCTTCTTTCTTCAGATTGTGATCTGCTCCTCTGGAATATTCCTCTTACACTTCTCTTCCTATGCTCAAATTTCTTGTTTAACTTATCTTCCACCTTTAATGCAAATTGATGTGCTTCTTACACTGATGTCATTTTTACTAGGATCAATTCTTCTTGAATGTTTATTCTTAGTCCATTGATGTATCTTGCCACTTTTTCTTTACTTGCTTCACTATGTCTAGTTCTAATGATCATCTTGTAGAATTATTCAGTGAGCTCCTTCATAGATCTCTCCTTTTTCCTCAGATTCTGCAATATTTTCAATAATTCCAGTTCATAATCAGAAGGTATAAATTAGCTCTTCAGTTTTGTCACTATTTTATCCCATTTGATGATTTTCTCCTTTCCTCTTCTATTTCTATCCAACTAAACTTATTTCCACAATAAAGCAACACGACCCTTCAATTTTATTTTTGCAAATCTAACTCTTTATGGATCTTCAATTTCCTCATATTCAAAGTATTCTTCCATTTCATTGATCCATACAATCAATCTTTAGGATTCAAATTTCTCGCGGAATTTTGAATTTCAACTCTAGGTGTTTTTCCAGTCTTTGAAATAGCTTTCAACATCTTTACTTGATCTAATTCCTCTTCTTCTTTGCTTAGGGCTTCTGAAATTTGATTCATAACATGATCTACTTCATCATCACTTTCATCCTCATGTCTAGTGTTCAGGCCTCCCCTTCTATCTTCTTCAATTGTATCTAATTGGACTCACATTTCATGCATCTTTTCCAAAATCTCATCCATTCTTCTAGAAAAAAATTCATAGCAAGTGCTCTCCTCAATGGCATCTTTCCCCTTGAATTTGGTGCAACTGCCTCAATTCGACTATCTAGCTACAAGGGTTTCAACTACCTCACAATCAAAAATTGATTGAAAACACACGTAGTTTGCCTCGATTCGGTGATCTATCCACCACAAGGAATGCCTTCAAGACTCACAAACTCACTTTTCTAACACTTGGTGCAGTCATGGATGGAGGGTTCATAAAGAATAGTCTAAATCATGCAGCTTAGAGTCAACATAGTGGAAATAACACAAGAAAGTAATATGCAAATATGAATCTTTATTGAATTGGAAATATTACATGCATCATATGCCACATGGGTGAATAACTAGGGCTCACAGGCCTATTGTAAGGGTATTCAACATTACAATTGGCCAAAGGCCTTATTACACTCCCCAAAGGGTTGATATAAAAATCCTAAACTCTGCTCATGAACTCTAAGGCTAACTATGAATGAATGATTACAATGAATTATAAATGCTCTTAAATATGATTCTCTAGCTCCAACAAAGGTTTGCGTCAAGCACAAGGGTTTATAAAACCTGATGAATGATCACACATGAAGGTCAACCTTAAAACATGAAAGATAATCCCTTCATGAAATGAAATGACTTTTGAATATCCAAGATAGATCCCATTGGACCCAAAATGCTCGTATGATGTCCCATTAAGCTCCACATGTTTTGGAATAGATCCACACTTAAGAAATTTGGACCAGTTCGACCCCAAATGCTCTTACAGTAAAATTTTGAGAGTGATAACTTTCAATAGACAAATGCAAATGATATAAAATTTGGATATGTGATAGATTTGCATGTGCAGAGGTTATATCCTGCTCCGTAAGCTACGAAAAGATAATATAGTAATATGTGGAATTAAATGTTGAAATTTCCACTAAATAAAATACAATAAAATAAATGTTTTTGGTTGATACAAGATTGATTTACAATGAGGGATTCTCCTACATCAAAATCAGTCAATTATTGCATCTTAGATCTAGAAATAGTATTTACAATTGTCTTTTCTTACTTGAAAATTTTGCAAATTGTTGCACACTTACATTTTGAGTTACATAATCATAAAATTAAGAAGATTTTGGAAAATTATTCATTGGTAGACCTATTTGCACATAGACCTGAGACCCTTAAAAATTATAACACACACTCAAATTTTGAATTTTGCAAGAACCTTAATAGGAAATAGTTGCCCTAGGTGACCTAGCCTAGCTAAATCGAGCCCTAATTCACTGTACATAATCTTGTTTCTAGTCTCTGCCCAGATCTATTATCAATTTCTGAATATCAATCTTGCAACTATATGTTTTGCTAAAAATATTACTAGCTTGATCCATAGGGCATAACACAATGCTCTCATTGCAAAAATATTTTGCTGTCATAATTCATGTTCTATTGTTAGATCTTGTTAAGCATTTCAAGGAATTTTTGTTACAAGCATGTGAAAATGAGTTCATTTCTCCTCTTTTGTTATTTTTTATTGATCTCTCTCCCACTATCTCTCTTATGTGTGAGGTAATCTTGGTGCAAGAGAATGAAATCATTGGCAATCTTGAGAATCATGTTTTTCTTCTCCTAATACCTCACCTACTTATGAAGAAGGTATCTTGGTTTTAGAGGATCCAATCATTTAGCGTCATGAGAATCTTGTTTTCTTATCTTACCTTACATCTCCTACTTCGCTACATATTTTTGGACAAGAGGATGACATTAGTGATACATTTATTTAAAAAAATAGTAAGAGGGATTTGCACAGATGAAAATGCTAAGGTGACATTAGATCCCCCATCAATAGAAAATCATCAAGTAATCAACTTCGTTTAGGTTATGAATGCACAATTGGCTATTAGATCACCTTTAATTTTTTGACCTCCTAAAATTCCTCTAATTATTGGACCTCCTAAGTCACCTCTCATTATAAGACCTCATAAACCTCATAGCCATATCCTAAAATTTGAAAAACAACTCACTAGTAATCATGTGTCGCAACAACCAAGTTATCACACAATTGCTCACACATATAACACCATTATCCATTACATTTCCTCAACCATACCTTCCACCCACACCTAAAATTCCTCATTGTAGTGGTAAAGAATGTGATCTTCTTGAGCAACTTCGTAATACCCCAAATTAAGATTTATTCATGGGATTTGATTCAAACATCACTTGTTTGTCATGGAATGCTTCAAAATGCTTTGTATAAAGTTGTTGTCCCTCCTAGTGCTCAACCAAATGATGTAGAAAATTTTCTTGAAGCTATTAATGAAGCTAATTTGGATATTTTCTTTCATCAAAATGAATTTCCCCCTTTGGAAATGCAAAAACAAAATGGTACCTTGATGATAATAGTTACCATCAACGAGAATGGGATTAGGTGTACCCTTATTGTCTTAGGGCTTAATTTTTGTAGTGTTCACCTTTTGGATAAAATTGGAATGGATAAGAATTTGATTCAATTGGTTGATTTGTCTATCTGTGGTTTTGACAATATGAGAAGATAATCACTTGGTGTGATTACATTACCTGTTAAAGATGGTACTATGTGTTACAAATTCCCATTCATGCCATGCCCAGTGATCTTTCATATATATAATATTCTCTTAGGTAGACCATGAATTAATGAGATAAAAGGAGTGTATACACGATAAAAGCTAATCCTAAATATGAAAATTGTTTACAAATTTAAACATGAATAGAGAGTCATTTTAGAGCATTCATACCAACTTCAAAAGTGGAACCTTTACAAATTAAAGACAAATATGAGTGTCTTACATCAGTGACAAATTTGTTGGATGGTGATTGGGGATTATTAGATTTCACACCTACATTCATGGGGGAATACAATATAACACAATAAAAATTAGAAAAAGAAAAAGAAGTTGCAATGATATCAACACAATCTATCATTGAATCATCAAAAACATCCACAAATTCTAGAAAAGAGGAAAACAAAAATTACACATTTACAGATGATGAAAGTGATTATGAAAAACCACCTTCTTTGAAAGAAATGGAAGTAATTTATGGAAAAGGTTATCAAATTTTGAAACAATTTGTCTATAGTGGAAAAGTATGTGGTGTAAAGGAACAAGGTATCCAAGTCCCCATAGAGTTCAACACATAAGAAACAACAAGAGGTCTTGGTTATTCTCCTTCCAAAATAATAGAAACATCAAAAATACTTTTATTAATAGAGACAAATAGAATTAGTTGTTGCTCCTTGCCATGTGGTAGTTATAGTATCAAAACATACTCACTACCATGCATGGGGGTATAAACTAGGCTTTATGCAATCATATTTCATTTTATAAGGAGCAACATATCACCTTTCATTTTTGGGCTCATCTTTGTGCCTACACTTGGGGGGGAAAGCAATTAGGTAGCCTTATGTTAGGTGCATTCCTTTTACCAAGGGATCCCTTTCTATCTCCTTAAAATATTAGTGTAGCAAGTACACTAAAATTTTAAAGGGGGCATATGGCCCTCCGCACATTGTTTTCATAAGAAATCATCCATTTTAGTGATGATAATATACATATAATAGAAAGTGTGACCTTGTTAATGAAAGTATGACCTTCTTAATGCATGCTAGTATCTACTTTATGGTGATATTAGGCTAGTATCTTCTTTATGGCCTTCTTAATGCATGCTAGTATCTCCTTTATGCTAGTATCCCCTAATGGTGTGACTCTTCTTGGCATACAATGTTCCCTTTAGTGGTAGTACTATGGCTAGTATTCCCTAAAGTGTGATATTTTTATTCCATGACTCGTCCTCTCTTAGTGGTGATGTTGGGTGTGATATTCCCTAAGGTGTGACCCTTCATGTATTGAGTAATATTCCTTTGTTATTTTTGTGATGGTGTTGTTTATAACACCCCTTGAGGTTTTGGCCTTGTCTTGTTTCATCTTCTTAAATGTTTATGCACCTTCTTAGGTGAGGCTTTGGAAAATTGGTTCATGGATTTAGCGTAACATATCTTGTTGATTCATGGACACCCCTTTTTAACATGGTTGCTAAGCATAACACACCTTGCTTGATAATAGAGCTATGCATTTCATGAGTGTCTAGCATAACACAACTTGCTAGCCTTGTGGAACCCATCATATTGCATGGACACCTAACATAGCGCAACTTGTTAGCTAGTAGATCCATGTAGCTCATGAGTGATGTGTCATAACACAAATTTCTATTCCTCGTGTGATTATTAATTTGTCTAACATTTATTCAATGGATGACGTTTAGTATTTAAGATAATTTAAGACTGAGGTCTCTTTACCTTACCGACTCTAATTCCTTTAGTACTAACCTTGTGTTTTATGTGTACTTTGTGTGTTTTCTTCATTTTTGCATCATGTTTGTATTTGTTTTGTTATCATCTTTATTTTATGTTATGTTATGTGTTTTTTTCATGTATGCTTCATATTTTTGACATGTATGCTTGTGTATGTTGTCTTGCTGCATTACACACATTTGTGTGTTCCTTTGTGCTTGTGTTGGTTTGCAATGGGATTTTGGATCCTAGGGGCTTGTTACTCCCCCTTGATCCTTAGTCATCCTATATCTTCAACATTTAGATAAGTGGACCCCTCTTGACATATTTTTCTACTTTAGTGTGATTCTAATCATAAGCTCATACTCTCACTAAAGAGGGGGTTAAATGTCGCATTGTAAATCATCACCCTTGATAATTTCACACTATGTTTTGCTCCCTATTAAGTTATTGGATCTAATTGAGCACCTAATTTTCTAAATTATGGATTATATGGCCCATTTTAAATAATTACCGATAAATTAGAAACGAAAAAAAATATTCATTCATTTAATACTTTTCCCTCAACACCTTAATTTATAGAAAATAGGGTTGGGACATAGTCACCCAGGGCGACTTAGTCCTCCTAATTCGACTCCAAGTTATGTCAGTGTCAAAATTTTATTATTTGAAATTCAAATGTCTAAAGTCAGCTATCGAGATTTGTTTTTTGGTAAATTAGAATAATTGCATATAAATACCTAGTTATTGCATCGTTTGAAAACTAACTGAAAATTATTAAATAGATTATGATCAAGAGAATTATCAAGCAATTCAAGAGAATAATTTCAAAGATTTATTGAAACAATTAAATTTCCAAGAATCACGTCAAATTGTATGTGAGTTTATTCATGTTCATGTTATCATATTGTTTGTGAGATCTAACCCTTGTAGTTCTCCAAGCAATTTAAGAAATTCAAGCAAGCAAGATCCAAACCTTGAGAAGATGTGTGAATTTATTCCTTCAAGGAATCCATTTAATGGTGGTGAGTTGTACCACTTTTTTGATTCATCATTCCTTACTATCATTTATCCTTTTATCATTGACATTGCCATGGTGGAAGTGGAAAAACTAACTCAAGGTTTGACTAAGGAAAGACCCTAAATGACACAACCCTTCCTCTCTCTTTGAATGTGTGTGTTTCAGATTTGAAGAAGATTGGAGGAAGCTTGAAGGTTAATTATTCATTATTGAATTCAAATCCTAAACCTTGAAAACAAATGAAAACTCAGTTATAGAATTATTCGACAGTGATCTGATAATGTGACAATCGGGAAACATAAGCTCTGATTTGGCTCTCGAGGACTATGAAAATAGATCTAAATTTTAGTCAAAAGGACATTGTCACCATAGGCGATTTAGTCCTCCATTTTCAATCCCAAATTCAAACCACATGTGTATAGTTTCCTACTCAGTATATTTATACTGTCCGATTTTTTTTTGTGACTTTCCATGTTTATTATATTTGTATCATAACTGAAATTTGCATTAGTAGGCTAGTAATTACATTGCATTTCATCCTTAGGTCCATTTCATATTTTTTCAAGAGTGGGTTGGCTCACCTTTTAGGTTATAATTTAATCATATATTTTTTTCCAAATCCATCAAACCCCCACTACCTCAAATATCTAATGTAACATTTGGAAAAGTGCCTAAACCCTAGGGTCAAATCTTAGGGCTTCACTTTTTCTATGAAAGAGGAACCAATCTACCTCATCTAATGCTCAAGTGTAGATATACCAAAATTATTTTCTAAACCACTCTCAAGGGGCTAGCATGTCTAATGATAATGTTGGTCCATGTAATTCCCAAAATAATGGCCAAAATAATTATACCAATCATGTTGACTATACCAAAGTCCCTTTTAATTATGATAATGTGGTTGACTGCATCACATAAGTGGATCCATATGTGTCTATGATTATAGTGAAATACAACGAACCCAATATGTAGTAACTAATCTTTGAGGTCGTATCACCATCCCTGGTCTCTCCAATGCATCCCAACAACCTTTCATGAGCACAATACAACATATTGGATCATCTTGGAAAAACTCTTGCACAAATATCCATTATAGACCTATTGAATTCTTCCACCATCCACCAAGATATCCTCACCAAAGCATTACAAGATGCCTATGTTCCTACCGATATTGATCCTAGATAATTTCAAGCACTAGTAGGACACCTTTCCTCCATTTATTAGTTTGGTTTTAGTCAAAATGACATTCCTCAAATTGACTCAACTGATAACCGCCCTCTACACATTGAAGTCTTCATTGCCAAACACAAAGTAAAGAGCGCCTTGTTAGGTAATGGTTTTAACCTTAATTTGTGTTCATTTAAGTTCATAAAAAAGGTGGGATATACTCAAGCTAACTTAGATAATTAAGTGATTACTATGACAATACAAAACATGATTCAATTGACACTATTTTCCTCCCCATTCATGTTTGTCTAGCCTTATTGTACACCATATTTCATGTCATTAATCTTGAACTCCCCTACAATATTTTCCTTGTTCATTCATGGATCCATGTCATGCAGGTCATTCCATCCACCTATGATCAATGCCTCAAATTCCCACATAATGGTATTGAAGTCACCATCCATGTTGATCCACACCCTTTTAGTATTGTTGTGCTCTTGAGACTGATGAGAGCTATTTATGTTCACTTTTATGCCACATTATAGACTATTTTGTACACACTCATATCCGTTTCCACATTCCATTTTCATATTAGTTTATCATTTAAGTTGCGTGATATTTAATATGGTTTTGAGATAAATATATGGACATTAATTATTGATTGTCTTTACTAATATGCATTGTTATTTAAAGCATTGAAAAATATAGCTTGCAACATGCAATCTTTCTTTCACGTTCCATACAAACCTTCCTGTCATTTTCTGGTCAGGAGCTATTGTATAATACTTTGTGACCAACAATTTATTTTGGTCATCTTTTCAATAGATGATGCCAACTTCCAATTTGAATCACGGTGAAGATGCGTCACCAGAAAACTTGTGGTGGAGAAGTGTTTCCAAATCATGTGGAGGAGAAAATCGAAACCTTAGTATTTCCTATCTTTATTTGCCGTTACAATTTGTGGCCAACCAAGATTCCACATCTTTATCCAATAACTAATGGGTCTTCCACACTAGAGAATAATGTGTGGTGGATGCTCTCTCTTAAGGAAACCGTAAATATTAGTTTGTGAAAAAGGATGTGTTTGGTAGCTGGAGAAAACCGCATACCTATTTTTGCTCGTTGTTACAATAGACTTGTTCCTGATTTATGCTCATTCTCAAAGGATTTACATGAGCCTTTTTGCTCACCAGTTTTTTGAAACAAACTATTTAATGTTGCTTTATTTATTAGTTATTATAAACTCAACATATACTTATATATATGCGTATTCTGTAAACATAGGGAGGACAAATTTTAATATCGATATTGGTGTGAGCAGAAAATTTATGTAGGCAAAATATTGTGCAAACTTTGTAATAATTTTGGATGAATAAAATAATATTATTCTGATCAAAACAACGTAGAAGATATTTGTGCTCCATCACTGGGCGTACTGAGAAGGCAAGATCCACTTCTCAGGATGTCTGGTGATTTATATTAGATTAGCTATGTGTTAATTCATTTATGTTATTGATTTATATTAGATTAGTTGTCGTTTCTATTTTATTTGTAGGAATATTTTCTAGATTAAATGTTCATGCTTTATATTGCTTTATGATTTCTGGATTAGTTTGATTTGGAGCAGTGAGTTTAATTTTTGTTGTTGTTGTTGCTACTGCCAGGAAGTGACAATTTCTATCAACAACATTATCTCAATTTGTAATAAGTTTATTTCCTAGCTACATTTCATCCCCACTACCCTCACGATCTCACCCCTTCAATTGGCATATAGTCACGACACTTCTCGAATTCTATGCCCCCAAATTGACACATATAGGCCAAACTACAATTTATTATAAAGTATTAAATCCTTCTTATTATTTGTATCTTGTGTTGGCCTATCATTTTGGCACCATTGTCGGGGAGAGGTGTGAAAGGAAGTTACCTCAGTGAGTTGAGTTAGGACCATTGCACCTCAGTGAAAATCTACGCAACTGTTGACCTTGTTTAGATGATTAACCTTGGTTTGCTTTGTTTTAAACCATATAGATGCATTGTTTTTGTAGATCTTAAAAGATAAGTTTACCATTTATATATTATCACTAGTTGTTGTGAGTCATTGATAAGAAAGGAGTAAGTTTGAAGAAATGACACAAAAACAATAAAATTTTGCATTTTCAAGGTAGTTCAAGCATGCCAATTTTCATGAAAATTTGCTCTAAAAATGAAGAATCTAAAGGAAATCCAAGAGGGAATTTATGCTTGAGCCAGGGCATTGCCCCGAGACCTTGAAAGGGCATTACCTCTTGACCCCACTAGGGGTTGCCGCCCCCAGATCCCCGCTTTCAAATTTAAAAATAAAAAATGAACTTGGTGGGGAAATCGCATCGACCAAAGGTGATATTTTTATGCCCTCTCTACCTAATAAATGTAACTTAAATTATCTTGGTCTCCCATTACCATTGTCACATGCATCTATAAGTGTTATTCCTATAGCTGAACAAGAGCAAATAATTGATGAATTTTTAGAACAATGGAATTTTGATGATGATTTAACCATGTGTTGTTCTAATTGTTGCAAGGAAGAAGCTATGTACATAAGCCAAGTTGATCAAGAGGACATGGTGATGAAGAAGTTGTAAGTGATCCTCAACATAACAAAGGTGAAATTGAAGAATTCTTCTTTGTAACTCCAAGACAAATCCACACATAAATTCGAGAAGATCAAGGAATTATTAATGATGTTAACATGTCTTATCATTCTATTGGATTAGGAAGACCATATGTTTCTTCACAAAATGCTTCTCCATCTAGTATGTATGGTGAAAGGAAACAATCACAATTTCCAAGAATGAAAAAATGGATGCTCACAACGACCACAATATCCATTATTACCATCTTAATCATTACCATCTTCACAATACCCATCCTACTTAATCCCACCCACTATATATCCACAACAACTCTTGCCATTTTCATTATCACATTCATCCACTTCACCATATCCACCAAAGGAAACCATGATGCCTCATAAAATATTACATAATAAGGTGGTTGAAATTGCATATAATAGTATAAATTCATGGATCCCTTTACATTTTGATAATGTTCTTGAAATTGGTCATTTGAAATATATTGATGTAATTAAGGGATGTAATTTTGGTTTAATTAAATTAGAAGAACAATATGATAAATTGAATGAAATTCAACATAGTTCTTCATAATTAATTAACAAATCACAAACTTTAGAGGGTATTCACATACATAAGGCAACACTTCAAAATGATTTTAGTTTAATTATGGAACTCATAAATGTATGTGTTGGCATTAATTATGCACTAAGAAATGTTGAACTAAATACATTGATTATTCAATAATTGTGTGAGATAACAAATGAAATCCTAAAAGATCTATCTTTTAATATTTTTATACTCCACTCTCTAGATATTTGGAGGCCTATGGTCAAAATACGTATTCCTCACACACTTATTGATTTAGGCCCATTGATACTTAATTTTATAATTAAGTCCAATTAGATGGCTTTGAATGCATTAATGACCATACCAAGCGTTGACAACGAAATAATGTTACAATGATATAATGCTACAAAATAATGATTGTTCATTAACAAGGATCAAGGTATTAATAATTATTATCTTTGTCATTCTTGATTCTTTATCTTAAGATTAGCATTCATTGAACAACCCAAGATATTATATATCATTGTATTTCTTGATTATTTGGATTATCTTCAAATGACCATTCATTGAAAAAGGCTCCAGGTATTATTACATCATTGTCTTTATGACTTCTTTGGATTGTGCTAATTCCCTCATACTTTTGTAGCATTAAATTAATTTGGGGGGGTGGGGGGAATCCCTTTAATTCTGGAAATCATTGATTGGTTCTTGATAATGCCTTCATTCGTTATTTCTTTGGTTCTTCCAATAAAACCACTTGTGTGAGCTTTTAACCAAATCAAGGTATGAATTCTTGTGTTAGTTAGCATCAAATATATATTATGTTTACACAAGAATTGATTGCCATTCATCTATTTTTTTATTATTAAATATCTATTCATAGATATAACTTTACCATTCATTTTTCAATAAATCGATCAAAATGGTGAAGTTATTAAATGGATGATATTGTATTACTATACTTGATATGCTTGGTCTTGAGAAGTATGGTTGCAGTTTTCTTATGGTGGTTACCCAACACTTTTATGCCATTGACGGTGATTCTCTCCATGGGCTCTCAAAGACGCATTTTGTTAGCCTTGCTAACTAGGTGGTGAAGATCAAGTTTCTTTTGTGCTATACTCTTGGAGATCGTAAGAGGATCTTGAGCAAATAATTCAAATTCACAAGGACATAAATTATCATTTTCACCATCCTTGATGCTAGACCATATGGAGGAAAATATGCAACTTGCTGTAACCATGAATCTTGCAGTACCATGTTCTTGGTGAATTCTTCACAAGCCTCACATCTAGAGACAACTTGGAGACATGAAGAGGGCATATAAGGATCTTGAACATCATCTAATGATGATCACTACACTTCGTCATGTGGATTAATTCTTCATCTTATCAAGCTATATGGATAAGTTGAGATACTCCATTGGTCTTTCACTACAAGCCTTGTCCTTGGAGGGTTGCTTCTATTGTAAGCAATCTTTTTAACTCAGTGATTAGGAATATATTCCAAAATTCTATGGTAAGCTTTCAGATATGGTAGCATGAGCTAAATAAGATCCAGATCATTTTTAGTAGTGGTGCTATGAGCTCATTGAACACATAGAGATAAGTATTCGCTTACTTAAAGTTATATGGATACATTGGACTAGTTGAGAGACTAGAACTAATCTTTCACTACACTCCCTTGTCTATGGTAAGGAAGTTGTATTTTCATACAACTTTGGAAATAGTTATGAATATCTCTCATACTCAGAAGGACAGGATAACATAGCTTTATGATAATTTGATATGATTTGTTTCAAAAATTTCATCATAGAACAATTTGTCTTCCAAAGATTATGGCCATTGAGAAAAACTCTTTCAACCAAGTGAGTGGGTATGTGATCCGGTGGACATTTTTCAGTGAAAATTGAAGTGTTCCATTTCTCTCCAAAATCAGCACCATCAGAAAGAGGTCGACGTCCTGGTTCCAACGCAACTCGAACGGAGTGAAAAGGAGTTCGTTTGCACAAGTTATAGCCAGTCA
This sequence comes from Sequoiadendron giganteum, assembly GCA_007115665.2. Lineage (NCBI taxonomy): Eukaryota > Viridiplantae > Streptophyta > Pinopsida > Cupressales > Cupressaceae > Sequoiadendron > Sequoiadendron giganteum. The sequence continues at coordinate 486,421,876 of CM021106.1, forward strand.
AACCTACGGTCAAACTGGTATCAGGGGCGTCCAGAAGGCGAAAAAAATGGCATCATCAAAAATCTTCGAAGTCGGCGTCATCACGAAGATCTCGTCGAGCCGATTCCGGCAACGTTCGTTTCGTCGAAATCCGACATCGGAGGCTCAAGATACAGCTGGTCAAAGTTTCAGGTTTGACTTGTGGACTGAAGGTACAGTGATGACGTCATCATCCGTACAGTTGATGACAGCACATGGTACGGAATCTCATTTGGACCAACCAGGTGTTGACACATGTCATGTCCATACAATGATGTGGCAACCGTACTCCTCTGTGGCCTGATGAGTTGGCAGAGAGTACAGTCCAGTGGCAGACACGTTGGCATCCCAGTCATCGTCTGAATCGGCATCCACGTCATCGTCCAGTCAGCGACAGAGTCATCCATGTCAGGGAAATGGTGAACCAGTGTTTGCCATGTGGCACCCTCTTGGTGCCACACGTGGCCTCATCATCGATCTTCGGCTAATCAGTTTTTTGCCACGTGGAAGCTCCTAGCAATGCCACGTGGCCTTTGGTCTTCCATCCTCCGGCGGTTTTAGTTGGTAAGTTTGTTTAAAAGAAAAGCTTTTGCTTGGACGGATTCGAACTCCCGACCGCCCACCTCCGAAATGCCCGGGCAACCGTTGCGCCACGGCTCGCGCGCTATAATATGTATAGATCCGAGTTTGTTTTGTTATTTAAGAAATTGGCATTTTGCTATTTAAAAGCCAGCCGGCGGGTTTGGAACCCCGAACCGGCCGGCTAACAAAAGTGATAGCCACCGGTGAGCCATGCGATGGCTTCGTAATATCTTTAGCATTGGTTAGTTTTCTTATGGTTTCAAACCCGATAGCCATAGAATTTAAACAATTCCCTCCTAATTTGAAATTTAAAACAAACATTAATCTTTTTAAAGATTAAATCAAAACTTCCCAACGACCCTAAGCCCGAGAATGAAACAATAAAGGGCTTAAATTTATTTTTTGGGGATTTATCAAAGATTTATTATGTAAAATGAGGGGATTATGTGAGATATGGAAATATTTTGTAAAATCAATTGGTTAGTAACCAATTTGAGTTAATTTTATGTATAAAAAGGGGGTGTGAGATGAGAGTAAAAATCAAGTTTTTTTTCAGGTGATGAAGTCCTGATGCTGAGGTGACGAAAGAGAGGCCTTGTTGGAGAGTTTTCAAATCATTCTTGCATGACAGAGTGTTGTTACGCTGCCGAAATGCTTAGAGAATGGTTATGGTGCTATTGTAATTGATTTTTGGAGTTAATCGGATCGGTCTCTCTATTGGAGTGGACCCGGAGACGTAGTCACATTGTGACGAACTCCGTTATCAACTGTTTGCACTTCTCTTCTTCTCTCTCTCATCTTCTATCAGTTTTGTTAATTTCTGTTATGATCACCTTGATATTACTTTCATTCTGTTATTTCCTTAAGTTAATTTCATTTTAATTAACTTGAAATAATCATTGTAAAAGCATTGTAAAGGTTTAAACATTTAAACTGCAATCTAGTCTAGATCATATACAGATCAAGTGGTATCAGAGCTCAGTTGACTATTATTGCAGTTGTTTTTTTTGAATGCTAACGAGATCCAGGATTCAGAAGGGCGAAGGCAAGCTTGAAGAATTTGATCCTGAGATCGGGAAGCGTAGAACATTTCTGAAGATGTCTGTTTCTGGAATGGAGGTTCCTGATGAAATCAGTGAGCAGGAATTTCAAAGAGCATTCCTTGAGATGAAGGCTAAGGTGGACATTCTTTTTCAAGAGAGACAAGAGCGGAAAGGACATGAAGGAGGTTCGTCAAAGCAAGAAGATTGCAAAGACAAGAAAGGGAAACATCATGGAGATGGTGACAAGCAACTAGATCCACCCTCTTCTTCTTCTCCTCCCTCTTCTCCTTCTTCTCCATCTTCTCCTCATTCTATTTCTTCTAATCCTTTCAAGAGTGGGTATAAGCCTAAAATTAAATTGGATGTAAAATTTGAACTACCTAAGTATTGTGGTGAATTAGATGCTGAAAAACTAGATGATTGGATTCAGCAAGTAGAAGTTTATTGTAGAGTTCAAAACCTCTTTGATGATGCTTCTAGGATCCAGTTAGCCACTCTTCGGTTGGGAGGTACAGCTCTTACCTGGTGGGAGAGTAGGACTAAGGCAGAAATTTCACAACATGGTAGAGTCAGTTTAACTTGGGCAGAATTTATTAATGCTCTTAAAAAGCAATTCTATCCCTTAGGCCATATGCAACAGTTAATGATGGACTGGCAAATGTTTAGGCAAGGGAAAGGTCAAACTGTCCAAGAGTACACCCATGAATTTAGGAAAAGGGCTATTGCTTTGAATGTTCCTTTGTACACCCAAGATACCTTGTTAAAGTACATAGGAGGTCTTCATTCATATCTTAGACATTCCATTTTGGTATTGAACCCTTGTAATTTGGATGAAGTGTCTGTTCAAGCTACACACTTAGAGTCAAGGGGTAAAGGATCTTTCATTGACAAGTTTGATAATGATGTAAAGAAATCTTCTAAGAATGCAGAGACAGGGAAAGGAAAGAAGGCAGCTACAATTAAGAAGGATGAGAAACTTTCTTGCACTCATTGTGACAAGAATGGTCATGATTAAGATAACTGTTGGAAGTTGCATCCGGAATTGAAACCTAAGTGGGCTCAAAGACATAATCAGAAATAGAAGGGTAAGGACAAATCCACGAATGTTGTTATGGATCTTGGTTCAGATTCAGATGATGAGACTAAGATAACAGCGATGGGTCTAAAAGGTAAAACCCCTATTTCTGGTGTTTCTGTTGCTAGTTGTGCTTCTTCATCTACAGTTAATGATTTCTCTGAAGATGTGAAAAGGAATGAGCTATTTCATTTAAGGGTTGTTGCTAAGAACAGAAAAATTGATGCACTCATAGATAGTGGATCTCAGGTTAATTTAATTTCTGAAAGTGTTGTAAGAAACTTGGGATTAAAAACTACACAACTTAAGAAACCTTATCCACTAGGTTGGATTTGTGAAAATGATAAGCTGCAAGTAACAAAACAATGCATCTTAAGATTCACAATCACTAGTAAATTTGTGGATGAAGTACAATTTGATGTAGTTCCACTGGATATCTGTGGGATAGTGCTTGGAAGCCCTTATTTATATGACAGGAAAGCTATTTTCTACAGGGAACAAAATCATTATCATTTGTTTAAGGATGGCATTCAGTATATTGTACATTCTCGCAAGATTAAGACTGATCAATCTTTTGCAAACACAGGGCAGTTAAAGAGGGTAATTAATGCAAGTAAAGAGTTAACTCTTATGTCTGTCAGTACAGGTGGTTCTACACTTGAACTTGGAGTAGCTAACCAGGGTCAGATGTTGCAGGATGCACCCGCAGTACAGCATGAGAAAATGATGCTTGAAAGCATTGATGAATCCTTGAGTAAAATTTTTCCTGTTGTAAAGGATCGAATGGTTGTTGACTTATTCTCCTTCATTTCTGCATTGGTATTCAGCTTGATGCTAGTCAATTTTTGTTGGTTAGCGGCTATGGCAATTGATGTAGATGTCTATGGAAGTGATAACATTATGTTTATGTTCAACAATATTGTTGCAGTCTTGATTATGCTTGTGAGTCAGGTATTCAGATGTATAGAAGATACAAGACAAGTGGGGAGGCCAAGTCCTCACTTAATGTCAGATTAAATGCCACTTTTGGAGGTCCAAAAGGTCTTTAGTGGGGAGGCCTGATCTGGTGGACATTTTTCAGTGAAAATTGAAGTGTTCCATTTCTCTCCAAAATCAGCACCATCAGAAAGAGGTCGACGTCCTGGTTCCAACGCAACTCGAACGGAGTGAAAAGGAGTCCGTTTGCACGAGTTATAGCCAGTCAAACCTACGGTCAAACTGGTATCAGGGGCGTCCAGAAGGCGAAAAAAATGGCATCATCAAAAATCTTCAAAGTTGGCGTCATCGCGAAGATCTCGTCGAGCCGATTCCGGCAACGTTCGTTTCGTCGAAATCCGACATCGGAGGCTCAAGATACAGCTGGTCAAAGTTTCAGGTTTGACTTGTGGACTGAAGGTACAGTGATGATGTCATCATCCGTATAGTTGACGACAACACATGGTACGGAATCTCATTTGGACCAACCAGGTGTTGACACATGTCATGTCCGTACAATGATGTGGCAACCGTACTCCTCTGTGGCCTGATGAGTTGGCAGAGAGTACAGTCCAGTGGCAGACACGTTGGCATCCCAGTCATCGTCTGAATCGACATCCACGTCATCGTCCAGTCAGCGACAGAGTCATCCATGTCAGGGAAATGGTGAACCAGTGTTTGCCACGTGGCACCCTCCTGGTGCCACACGTGGCCTCATCATCGATCTTCGGCTAATCAGTTTTTTGCCACGTGGAAGCTCCTAGCAATGCCACGTGGCCTTCCGTCTTCCATCCTCCGGCGGTTTTAGTTGGTAAGTTTGTTTAAAAGAAAAGCTTTTGCTTGGACGGATTCGAACTCCCGACCGCCCACCTCCGAAACGCCCGGGCAACCGTTGCGCCACGGCTCGCGCGCTATACTATGTATAGATCCGGGTTTGTTTTGTTATTTAAGAAATTGGCATTTTGCTATTTAAAAGCCAGCCGGCGGGTTTGGAACCCCGAACCGGCCGGCTAACAAAAGTGATAGCCACCGGTGAGCCATGCGATGGCTTCGTAATATCTTTAGCATTGGTTAGTTTTCTTATGGTTTCAAACCCGATAGCCATAGAATTTAAACAATTCCCTCCTAATTTGAAATTTAAAACAAACATTAATCTTTTTAAAGATTAAATCAAAACTTCCCAACGACCCTAAGCCCGAGAATGAAACAATAAAGGGCTTAAATTTATTTTTTGGGGATTTATCAAAGATTTATTATGTAAAATGAGGGGATTATGTGAGATATGGAAATATTTTGTAAAATCAATTGGTTAGTAACCAATTTGAGTTAATTTTATGTATAAAAAGGGGGTGTGAGATGAGAGTAAAAATCAAGTTTTTTTCAGGTGATGAAGTCCTGATGCTGAGGTGACGAAAGAGAGGCCTTGTTGGAGAGTTTTCAAATCATTCTTGCATGACAGAGTGTTGTTACGCTGCCGAAATGCTTGGAGAATGGTTATGGTGCTATTGTAATTGATTTTTGGAGTTAATCGGATCGATCTCTCTATTGGAGTGGACCCGGAGACATAGTCACGTTGTGACGAACTCCGTTATCAACTGTTTGCACTTCTCTTCTTCTCTCTCTCATCTTCTATCAGTTTTGTTAATTTCTGTTATGATCACCTTGATATTACTTTCATTCTGTTATTTCCTTAAGTTAATTTCATTTTAATTAACTTGAAATAATCATTGTAAAAGCATTGTAAAGGTTTAAACATTTAAACTGCAATCTAGTCTAGATCCTATACAGATCAGTATGTATTCTGAAGTTCTACATAAAGCTTTCAAGCATAGTGGCATGAGCAACAATGATGTTATAAACTATGCATGGTCAATCTTGACAAAGGTATAATTCTTGTTGATCATCATTTCAAGTTCTATAGTCACCTTCCAGATATAGTGGGATGAGCTAAATGAGAGTAAGCTTGTTTATAGTGGTGGTTTTATGTTCCAAATTGTGCTAAGGTTATTATTGGTCATCCTTTCCAACAAGGCAAGAAATTCATAGTTACTTTTATTGAAGGGATTTAGATGGAACTCTAGGATTTGTATAGTATCATTTTCATCATCCATATAAGGGTTTCTTTTTCTTTGGTCATTAAATGCAGTTATTCAAAAATGAAAAAACATAAAAAAGTGGAAAAATGAAAAAATGAAAAAATGAAAAAATGAAAAAAGAGAGAAAAATAAATAAATAAAAGATCCAATAATGAAAACGTGTGGGCGTTGTTGGCCAATTAATATTTGAAACCAGACTCTGATGGATACTAACTGCAAAATAAATTTAGGGGTGAAAATCGATTCTTCGATGCCTCTAGGCAGTGGCAGGTTGAAAACCAGGATACCGACGATCTATTGTCGTTATCAAAATTGGAAAAAGAAAAAGAAATTAAAAAAATAAGAAAATGAAAATGAAAATAAAAATGCAATAATCGATGTTCTTCCTATGCACCACCATTTTTTACGTACACGCAGATGTTTCTCTACCTCTTTCATTCACTCTGAGTGCCTCTAACACCTCTTGTCACTCACTTGTGTGTCTATGGTCTAGTTTGTTGTGTTCAACCTTTCTTTGATCACCATTTGCATAAGTTACACATTCAATCAAAATGTTAGCAACAATCCAAAGATGGAATCAATTGCTTCCAGTAAGTTCTATAATGCTTCCTTTAGATGGAGATCCTTCATGATGTTGTAGTCTCAGTCCACATTGTTGGTTCCTGTTGTAGCAATTCTTTTGTCTGCCACATCTTGGCATCACTAAACATGCAAGTAAAACAGTCAATTTTATTTTTCATTATTTTTTCTTTAAAATTTATTAATATTTCTTATTATATTAATCATATTTGCAACATCCATCCCTTTCCTTCTCCTTGTTTCCCAAGGACGGTCAACCCTTTAAGTTGGGGGGGAGGTTAACCATTCATTATCCTTTTTACCCATCTTTTCATCCACTATTCATCATTATCCTTAGTATCCTATCCATTATTTCACCCTTCACAAAGCATTCACACTACCTATCATTATATGCATCCTTCATGTTTCCTATCATTTCACTTATTTCACATAGCTAGAAGTGGAGATAATTTTTCATGTTGCCTCCTATATATAGCATTTAAAAAAAATGATGTTATGTAGAATGAAAAAAAATTGAAAAGTGAAAAAAGAAAAGAAATTAAAAATGAAAACAAAGAGAAATGGAAGAAAAATCAAAGGTTGAAAAATTAAGAAAAAATATGGAAGCTTGTTATGAAGAGATGGTTGAAAAATTAAGCAAAAATATGGAAGCTTGTTATTTCGGCCATCTTTTCAATAGATGATTCCAGCTTCCAAGTTGAATCATGGTGGAGATGCGTCACCAAAAAACCTGTGGTGGAGAAGTGTTTCCAAATCATGTAGAGGATGAAATAGAAACCTTAGTATTTCTTATCTTTGTTTGCCATTACAAATTGTGGCTAACCAAGACTCCAAGTTTTTCTACAATAACTAATGGGTTTACCATGTGGGAGAATAATGTGTGGCAGATGCTCTCTCTTAAGGAAACCATAAATATTAGTATTTGAAAAAGGATGTGTTTGGTAGCTGGAGAAAACCGCATGCCTATTTTTTCTCCCTATTACAATAGACTTGTTCTTGATTCGTGGTCATTCTCAAAGGATTTACGTGAGCCTTTTTGCTCACCAATTTTTTGAAACAAACTATTTAATGTTGCTTTAGTTATTATTTTTTATAAACTCAACATATACTTATATATATGCATATTCTATAAACACAGGGAGGACAAATTTTAATATCGGTATTGGTGTGAGCAACAGATTTATGTAGGCAAAATATTGTGCAGACTTTGTAATAATTTTGGATGAATAAAATAATATTATTCTGATTAAAACAGTGTAGAAGATATTCGTGCTCCATCACTGGGCATACTGAGAAGGCAGGATCCACTTGTCGGGATGTCTAGTGATTTATATTAGATTAGTTGTGTGTTAATTCATTTATGTTATTGATTTATATTAGATTAGTTATCATTTCTTTTTTATTTGCAAGAATCGTTTCTTGTTCATTTCGTGTGAAATTATTTTCTAGATTAAATGTTCATGCTTTATATTGCTTTATGATTTCTGGATTAGTTTGATTTGGAGCAGTGAGTTTAATTTTTTTTGTTGTTGTTGCCATTGCCAGGAAGTGATAGTTTATGTCACCAACATTATCTCAATTTGTAATAAGTTTATTCCTAGCTGCATTGCATCCCCACTCAACTCATGATCTCACCCCTTCGATTGGCATATAGTCACGACACTTCTCTCAAGTCTACGCCCCCGGATTGACATGTATAGACTAAACTGCAATTAATTATAAAGTATTAAATCCTTCTTATTATTTGTATCATGTGTTGGCCTATTAGAGACCACTTTCCCTCATTCTTGACAATGTATTGGGGTTGAAGTTACTCCATCCAATGCATTTCCTTTCTCCTCTTATGTTGGCCCTGACACACTTCTCACATCTTCTAATCCATCCACTCCTCTCGAATCCATCTTTTCCAAGGTCGAGATTATTGATAAGGCTACAAGTAATATGAAATGAGTATCACTACCAATGTGGGTACTATGCCTCCCTCTCCACACACTTTTAGAAGGCCATCCTCCTCAAAGAAACCAAATGAATCAACAACCAAAATATTTGGGTCTACCACTTTCTAGTCTTTAGGTACTTTGGAGCAAGAGAAAATAAAAGAACATATTAGTCAATGGGTATATTGTGAAGAGCCCAAGAGCTCTAATACACTCTTGGAATATTTTCAAGAGACTTATCTCACTGCCCATAAAATGACTAAAAAGTTCAACTACCAAGGGAAAGGATTGGGGGCACATGGGCAAGGTATAATCTAACCTATTAAGCTTCCAACCACTACTAAACATCAAGGACTTGGATATGATTCTAAGTAAAATAAGCCCTCTTTACCACCGATTACCTATAATAATGTCACTTCATTTTTCATTATTATTGAATACATTATAAAAAAGGTCATTAAACTCTCCTATGATGATTTTGATGTCTTCTCCCTCTTTTCTACATCCATCTTTGTCATTGACCTTCCACTCTGTCACCCCAAATTCATTGTTTTGTACCAGCATGGATCTACACACCCAAACATATTCCAAAATGATGAGGCATTTATAAAATTCATGGGTTTATGTGAGGATCATAAATCGAGCTTTGTTTTTGCACTTGATCAATATGCCTATTTTTGGGAAGATGAGCTCCTTAACCGTAAAAACAAAAATCAAGTAAATAATTCAAGATCTCTTAGTGAAAACCTCTTTGAGGAAATTTTAGATCAATCAAAAGTAAAAATAATTAGTGTATCCTCTAATGAAAACCTCCTTGAGGAATTAGAGGATGGGGACGTTCATCTTCCCCTCATGGGTCCACAACAATTTGAAAATTCCCTCTCTTGGTCAAAGAGACTAAGGAGATTAAGTTGGGTACAACAAATCAACCACGTCTCACCTATGTGATAGCTTCCTTGTTAGTAGAAGAGTAACAAAAATTCTCTCGCATCCTTAAGAATGGCTCAATCAACTTTGCATGGTCATATTTTGATATGCCTGGACTTGATTCTGCATTAGTGGTCCACCACTTGGATGTTCATCTTGATACTAAGCTTTGTTAAACAAAAAAATCTACAAGATGCATCCTCAAGTTGCACTATTAATCAAAGTGGAACTTAAAAATATATTAGAAGTTAGTTTTATTCGACCCATAGACTACTCCAGTAGGATCTCTAACATTGTTCCTATTGCTAAGCCAATTAGGTGCATTCACATTTGTACAAAATTTTGAAATCTCAACAAAGTTTTCCCAAAAGATGAGTTCTTGCTTCTTGACATTGACATTCTTGTGGATTTAAAAGTAGGTCATGATATGTTGTCATTAATGGATGGTTTCTCAGGCTATAATGAAATTTGTTTTGCAATCGAAGACCAACATAAGAAGGCCTTTACAACTTCATGGGGAACATTCTGCTATCAGGCCTTTCCCTTTGGTTTAAAGAAAGAGAGTTTCATATATCAACGATATATGGTAGTTATCTTCCATGATCTTATCCAAATTATCATGGAATAATATGTAAATTATTTTATAAGTAAATCAAAGTATAGAGAAGAACACCCTGCTATCCTTTACAATGTGTATTCACTCGCTTGGAGCAATATCAATTGTGACACAACCTGAAGAAGTGTCTTTCATATCACCTCGAGAAAAATCTTAGGCTTTAATTTTTCTAGGATATGGATTGAAGTTGATCTTGCAAAATTCAAGGCAACCATGGATATTCCTCCTCCAAAAATACTTAAGCAATTGATTAGCTTATAAGGAAAACTCCAATTTATCTTTGGGTTCATTGCTTATATTATTGATAAATGTCAAACTTTCAACTATCTCCTTCACAAGGACACTATGTTTAAATGGGATTATTCATTTCAACAAGGCTTTGACAAAATCAAGGAATATTTAGCTAATCTTCCCATTCTTATGCCTACCATATCAGGTAAACTATTGTTATATATTTCAGCTACTTCAGCTGCACTGGTGGTACTTCTTTCACAACATGATGATAATGGGAAGGAAAGAGAAATGTATGACATCAACTATACACTTTTGGCTATGAAATTAATTGCAAACCTATGGAAAAATCATGTTTGGTTGTGGTCTTCAGTTCCTAAAAGCTCAGGCATTACATGATCATTCATTCAATAAACCTCATTTCTAAAGTTGATCCTCTCAAATATTTATTGGAAAACACATCTTTGACAAGTCGTATGGCTAAATGGGTTATTCTTATTAGCGAGTTTGATATTGAGTATGTAGACCACAAGGAAATCAAATGTCAAGTCATTGTGGATCCATTAGCAGATGATCCTTTATTGGATGCTTACCAATTGGTCACAAAATTTCCAAATGAGCATGTCTTCACGATCACTGAACAAGCTCCATGGAAGTTATACTTTGATGGCTCATTCACACAACATGGTTCAAGATCATGTATCCTCTTTTTCACCCCTCAAGGTTACTTTATCCCTAAATCATTTAGGTTAGCCTTCCCATGTATAAATAACATTATCAAATATGAGGCTCTCATCATTGGCTTGAAGATAGTGGTTCAATAGAATATCAACAACCATGGTCTATGGTGATTCTTAGCTTATCATTAAAAATATTAATAATGAGTTTTATACTAAATATGATAAGTTATTCCTTAAAAACATATAGTTGATGACTTGAAGAAGTATTTCAATCATATCTAGTTTGAGCAAGTTCCATGTCTTAAAAAAATTAGTAGACATAATGACACCATTGGGTCCTTATAAGATATGCCTCATGATTGCCATGAATGTGAATTCCTAGTTGAACAACTCTTGATTCCTACATATGATCTTCTAGAACCATAAATGGTGTGTGAGATTATTGGTCCCCAATCTCCTTGGTATCACAACATCTACACCTTCCTCCATGACAGCATCCTACCACCCAATCTCACTTGAAACTAATGTTGATCCTTCATTCAATGCTCAACTTGTTACATGATCCTTGGAGACACCTTATATTGTAAGGGATATGATGGCTCTTTATTGTGATATTTAAATGACACAGAAGCTAAGTTGGCATTAAATGAAGTACACAGTGGTATTTTTTGGGCTCACACTAGTGGCATGGTCCTAGCAAAGAATCTTCTTTGAAAAGGCTATTATTGGCCCACTATGGAACATGCTACATGTGAGTATGTTAAGAAGTGTGTTCCTTTTTAGTAGCAAATGGATTTGATACATGCACCATCTCGAGCCTTACAACCTATTACCTCACCATGGCCCTTCTCACAATGGGGTCTGGATTTAGTCTGAAAGATACACCCCCCTTCATCCATTTTCCATACCTTTATCACTACCACCATTGGATAGTTCACTAAATGGGTAGAATCCATTCCCCTCACTATTATCACCAACATCCAAATTTACAAATTCATCCTCTATCATATCATCTATCGATATGGTATCCCTCCACCATCATTATCGATAATGGTAAACCATTCAAAAACCAATATCTATGACAATTGTGTGAAAAATTATACATCCAATATCATTGGTCCGCCCCATATCACCCTCAAGGTAATGACCAACCTAAGGCAACAAATAACACCTTAATCAAAATATTTAAGAAACTTGTCAATAAAACTGGCCATGACTAGCACCTCCACCTAAATATAGCCTTATGGGCCTACAACACTAGCATCCCAAACCCTACCAACACTAATCCATATTCACTAGTCCATGGTTCCAAAGATATCTTTCCAATAGAAGTCAAAATCCAATCGCTATGCATCTCTTTGAATAATAATATCAATGATGAGGAATATTGGGTTGCATGCTTGAGTTAGTTAGAAATTTTATATCAATGCCTACAACCATCTTCAAGATTATAAAAACAAGTCAAGGAGAAGCTATAAAAAAAGCCTCGCCAATTCCAACTTGGTGACCTTGTTCTTAAAGAAAATTATTAGACCCAACAAGACTGAGAAAATAAAGGAAATTTTGAGGCTAATTGGCTCAATCCCTATTTCATCATTGCAAAGTATGGTTCATGAGCTTATTATTTGGATACTCCTAATGGTGAACCCTTGGATGAACCTATCAACATCACCCACCTCAAAAGGTTCTACTCATAAATAAGATAAGTTATTCCACCTTAAAAAATTCCAAAAAAAAAGTCAAAAAATCAAAAAACAATCAAGAAAATAGTATATAGAAATAAGATCCTATGGTGAAAACCACCCCTGGTGACGTCTTGGACAAGTAAGTTTGGTGAAAAGCTAGCAATAGGCACTATTATAATGGATCATAATAATTATATACCTCATATCCCCTTTCTTCCATATGCTTCCATTTACCTTCTTACCATCCCTATACACTTTCATCACCTCCCCTATCCATCCCAATCCCTCTATCCACCTCATGGTATATTTTGGTTGAGCATTCAATAAGTTGGATCTACTATCTTGATTCTTGAGCTTAATTTTTTTTATCTTGGATTGCACCCCCTAGGTCCTAATGTATTCCCAATATTCAAAGCTTTTATTGGTTGGGTTTTTTTGGTTGTCATTGGTTGTATATAGGCTAGTTATTTCAACAAAGTTTATTATCCCTCTGAGGTTTTAAGTGTCTTGACTATCCTTTATCACAGGAATCCTACAATCTATCCCATCCATCTTTGTTCTTTGTAGGATATATCATTCCTAATTTCAAACCACATCAATCCACTCATCATCCTCATGAAAAAAGAATATTTGACATCTCTTTCTATTTTTGGGTGCTTTCTAATTTTTTTTAATCTTTTTTGAGCTTCCTACTCTACTACTCAAGGTCATCATGATCCATTATATCATGGTGTGTTTTAACTAGTAGAAATAGGGGCATATCTTGGCTTTTCATGATCGTGTTTTCCTAGTTGCCTTGCATTGTACCCACCAAGATTCATTGTGCTCTTGTGTTATGTTGGGCATCCTCTGTGTTTGTGGTTTCCCAACATCGGCCCCTCCAAATCCCTTTGTGACTTTATGTGATGTTCGACAAACCCTTTTTTTGTTGTGTCAGTCCTATTCATTAGATACAATGTCACCTTGGTTCCCCATACCTTGGTGCATAGTATCCCATGCTATATCAAATTAAGTGCTCACTATATGGTAGTCTAATATATAAAACCAATTTTCTCTAATTTTATCCTACATCCTACCATCTCCCATTCTCATCAACCTATCTTTCATATACATGATCATTATCCCTTTCTTAATCATTAGGTTTTGAATGTGCAAATGTGTCCCTTCTTCACTTTTCCTATCAGGTTTGGTTCAACTTTGGTTGATATACTATGGTTTCACCTATCATCTACCCCTCTTATATCATTCATATCTAATTTTAGATTGCATCAAGCTGTTTAGAATTTATTATTTTAAGCATCTTTTATCATTTCATTATCATTTTATCTTGCATAAAGTTGTTTAGAATTTTTTATTATAATCATCTTTTATCATCTTATTACCATTCTAGCTTGCTTAAAGTTGTTTATAATTTGTTATTCTAAGTATCTTTTATCATTTTCATTACCATTTAGCTTGTATTTAGTGACTTTTAATTATCATTTAGCTTGAACTGAGTGGTTATTCATTAATATTGCATTACATTAATTATTTTAATCCATCATGTTGTGTCATTATATCATTAGATTCACCCATTATATTTCATTGCATCACATAGTTTATTTGCATACATTACATATTTATCATTTATATTCATACATTATGTATAGCAAATAATCATCATATCATACTCATATTAACATATATACATATCCATCTTGCATCCAACAAGTTAGTTTGTAGTGCATCCACATAACATACATGTAGTTGCATCCTGTATCACCATATGTCAGTGTCATATGTCAAGAAATCACATCACATCCATCATATATCTAATCATACATATACGTCACATCATAAACATCACATGCATAATACATCCATATCCATATCCATATGAATAAATTAGTGCCATATCACATGAATCCATATACACAAATAAATACATCCATGTCAATCAAATAAATAAATTTGCATAGTACTGTCAATGTCCATGAATCAATATAATACATCATACATATACACCCATGATCCATATCCTAATAAAAGATAAAATAAATAATGTCACATGTATAAAGGACTCATTAATCATTTGCCAAAACTTGTGTATCATCTCAAAACTACCACCTAAATCATCTACCCCCGATACATACATCTGATTGTGTGGGAGATGGTGGGCATGCCCCTTGATGTTTTCAGTCCCTACATCCTCGAGGGGGTCCCATCGACCCGCTCGTCCCTGATCCCAATTGTAATGATTAGGAACCACTCTGTCTTGACCTATTTTTCCTTTGAGAAGCTCAACCTCCTCTCTGCTCTAGGATTGTAGCATAATATAAATCTCTATAGTACTAATCCTCTTGTCATACATGTACTATTTTCTGGGACATCTCATATATTTCCCTCATCCTCCTTTTGCTCTCATTATGTCTCAGTGGTCCTTGTCCTCCTAGAGTCTCACCCTTCCAAATCCCAAGCATTAGAAACTAACCTAAGGCTATCCCTCTTTGTAATAACCATTTGTATATCCCCTTGTAGGGTGTCTACCCATACCTACAAGATATCCATCTTTGTTTTCCTGGTGGCTAATTCATCATAGGCCTGCTATAATTTTCCCTATAATTGTGAAAATTTTCTCTCCATAGTGATCAGTAGACTCTCTAGATCTCCATCCCCCTACTCCCCCTACTCCCCCTCCTCCTATCATGGTACTACAACATTCTCTAGAGGATTAATGCTTTTTTATCTTCTCTCCTCATTTTACCTCCATCTCTCCTCTCTCCCTCCTCACTAGAGCTTGACGCCTCCTCCTCTACAATATCCTTACCCTCCTACCACTTCATCTGGTTGATCTCCCTCATCCTCCTAACTCTCCTCGCCTCTCCTAAAATTTCCTCCATCCACCCCATTGTAGCTACTCCCTTTGCAGGTACCATGAGTTTGGGCCTATGAATCGCCCACCAGTTTTTGTATCGCTAAGTCACCCCCAAGACATCCACTCCCCTTGCATATCCTAGAAAGTCTCCTCCAATTGCCTCTAAGATTGGGCTACTACTCTTAGAGCTACCTGAGGCCCCCACTCCCTTATCTCCCAAGACAATCACACAAATGTCTCAAGACCCTCAAGGATGTCCTAAACCATGCCAAAGTGTAGGGTCACTCTATTTTACCTATCTCTCAATCAAGAAAGGGTATTTTTTTATGATTTAGCAAGAGCTAAACATGTACTTTCTCCACTCATTGTCCTCCTCCCACCCCTCTACCTCTCTATACGCCCTCCAAATAATGTCTCCATCCTCCAACTCATCTATTAGCCTCCTCTAGTGTGCCATTCTCTTTAACCCCCAATACCATAGACCCAACCTCTAGTTGAACACCATCAACTCATCTACTACTCTCTTTGTCATCTCCCCCATTGGCCTAGCCACATTGATGTTCTCCTAGACCTAGATCTATAGGAGGGTGATATGTGTGGGGCTCTATCTATCTCTATAGAACACAATGTGCATATCCCTATATAGTTGTGTCAATATGCATGGTCCCCATGCATATGACCATTGTTGCTCCACTATCCCTACCACCACATTCCTCAACATCAAGCTAAATAATTGACCACTTATGTCAGGCAAGATCACCCCACTGATTAGTCCACATAAGTACAATGTCACCCCGAACCCTGCATCAATCCACATACACTACCCTCCCTTGCATGGGCACATATGATCTACCAAAATTTCTCTCTAATAGCTTGGGTACTACCCATGCACTCAATTCTAGTACTTGTGGTCCTCAGATGGGTAGTCTGAGAATCCTCCATACATCCTCTAGAGTAATTTCCATCTCCTTTGTCAGGAGATGGAAAGTGATCATCTACAAGCTCTATTTCTCTACCAATGTTGTTAGAAGGGGCTTGTGCACTTGAATCATTGGCATCTTCGCTATGTCTGCAAGTTCACATGCATCTAGGCATACCTAATCCTCCTATGAGAAATTTTTTGTGAGTTGCAACATTGTTGATCGCCACTCTTGAGTTTGCAGATTTGCTATCACCTACATCCATCTAGCTCATGTGTCAATTTTTCAATCTTCTATGTTTTTCCCATTACTTCTAACTCCCCTTGTGGATCCACCCCTTTGTTCATCTTCTTATCCCCAAAAAATACACCCCTTGGCACATCTACCTATCCCAACAAACCCGCCCCTTGGCACATCTGCCTATCCCCACTAGGATCCACCTCTTCCTCAATGAATTTTCCCTTGGTGAATCTTCTTATCCTTTGGTGGATTTTCCCCTTGGCATATCCACCCATCCTACAACAAAATTGCGTGTTCTTGGCACATCTTCCCCTTTCTCCACAAATTTTCTCATTTAGTGCATTCACCCTTTCTTCACATCCACCTTTTCTATGTGGATCTGCTCCTTGGGTAGATTCGCTCATCCTTTAGTAGATCTGCCCTTTTAGGGTGCATCTACCCCTTTACTACAAATCCACCATTTAATAGATATCCCTATCCTTTGTGCATTTGTCCCTCCTAGTGGATCCACCTATTTACGATGCATCTACCTTTTAGCAGACCCGCCCCAATTTAGATGCATCTTCCTAAGTTGTGGCACATTTTCCTATTTGCTCTACATGGGAAGATCAATCCCATGTACAAGTTTGAATTGTCATAAATGCATCACAAATCAAAGTACAAGGAAAATTTAGAGCAAATACCTACCTCACTCTCCCCATCACTCTCGTGCCCTCACAAGGTCTACTTGGCGTGTTATCACTTATCCATGTACCATTTTTCTCACTTTGCTTCATCTAATCTCTAAGGTAATTAGGGTTTAATCATAATTAACACCTAATTACTATTTATAGTAGACCCTAATTACCCTAATCATCCTTTTGTGCTCCCATTTCTTCCCCATAACTCTTTTTTTATTTCGTTCCTTTGCCATACTTCCTCACTTTTTGCCTTAGATCTGCTATTATCCCTTTTTCCATCTTTTAAGAGGCTGCCTAGGCTGAGGGGAATCACTCCCTCTATACCACTTTTTCTTCTATTTATTCCAATTCCTCCATGTTGTGGCATCTCCTCATGGATTTCTTCCATTGGGTCAACTATATTTTTATCTTCTTTCAAACATTATTATTTTAATGTTCTTTCAAAAAGGCAAAAAATGTAGACACTAAAATTGACCACTTGCATTTGGTTAATTTATCTTGTTTTTTCATCTAATCTCCTTCTATCCGCATTAATTAAATGACATCTCAATTATTTAATTAATATTATCAATTTATCCCTTAAATTTTCTAAGGTCCTAATATAATTAATTTATTAATTATTTACCTTACCTTTTATACTTCTTTAAATTAAATAATTATATTTATTTATTTAGTTTAATCACTTTATTCCCTCACAAGAATTAAATAAATTATTTAATTCTCCCTTTATCTCTTCCCACTTGTCACATCCACCAACATTCCTCATTATCCCCTAATGCTAATTCTAATCCACCTCCTACTAATGTGCACACACTTAATCATGGATTAAGAGGTGTCACATCCTCCAAAATTTCCCACTTGCATCCTAGCCATTCCCTATTAAGCCTAATCTCCACCTAATCTCTACCCTAATCATTTTCACATTTATAATCCCATAATTAGGATGGGATAATCCCCCTTCCATTTATGGCTACCCACTTTGTCCTCCAAAACCTTAAAGGCTTTCCCCATTTGGAAAAGCAACCCCACATGGGTCCTCTTTCCTAAGTAAACTTAAGGAATTTAAAATTCCTTTATTCTTTTCCATCCCATACCTTGGGAGTGTTGGACAAGGAAGTTCTTTATGAGGAAGATCTTCCCCATCTCCCAAGGTACCTTCCAAGTACCAATCTCCCTCTCTAGCCTCCACATGGTTATACTTGTGACCATCCTAGGCCTTGAGAGAACCCCTGTCCCCCCATCTCCTCTCATGATGCCACTTGGAATCATCTCATGAGTTGATATGTCTCTACTTATCCTATCCATTTATCTCCCATCATGCAATCCTATCCCTCCATCCATCTCTCCCCTTATCAAATGCCACACAGTCATTTTTGAGGATCTTGCAACTTATGATCATCTTTTGAGAAAATTGGTGATGTTATGTTGCTGAAATTCAGTTGAGCACACATCAAATCTGATTGCATCATTTAATCCACACATTGATAGCTTTGACATATTGGGTCTTTGTTGAATTCCTATTAGGTTTGAGCTTTTTATTCTCTAATCTTGATTGTTGCTTGATTTTGAGTTTTGTTGGTTTTTCTTTACATTTCTCTTCATTTAAACATATTTTCACTGCAAATAGTATGATAGGGGTGTTTGGGATTTTTGTGTACTTATAATATGAAAGTATAAAAAGGTGAAAAGGGGAAAAACTAAAGAAAGTGAGTATCAAAAACCCTAATGGCAAGACATATGAATACCAACTAGGAATTCACATGATATCACAAATTACAAGGGGTTTTTAACATAAAGCATATTTTGATATGTAACAATAATGAAAGAACTATAACGAATCTCAACATACAAGGAGACTGTTGCTTTAACACATTCAAACCAAGATACCAAGATATGATTGTGCTTCATCAATGACATAGATTGTTTGAACAAATGACTAATGGTTTTTATAATTATACAAAGTGATTTCCAACTTAGCATACGTGAAATCAACAATAATAATTTAAAAAATCATTTAAGACCTATGAACCAGATGTATTCTTTATTATCTCTTTGAAATGTTTAAATTCCAAAAACTCTTAGGTACAAAGTGTCAAGCCAAAATTCTTGATATAATATCTCCAAAAGTTTTTCTTAGAGGTTCCCCTTTGTAAGAAGCCTCCTTTTATAATACAAATAGCCTTGTATTTATAGGCTTCTTTGAATAACTACCTAGTAACTACTTTCTAACTACCTTTTGAAACATGATGGTTTTCAAAATAATAAGCCTTATTTGGTTAGGTTTTACATAACTTTTCTATAAATAAGACCCATTTTCTAAATTTTGGTTATAATAACTGACATAAGTCACTTTTACAAAAAGGCAATTAGAAATTTAAAATTTTAGGAGAAAGAATAAGGTATTGGTTTTGTTGGAGTGACCACTATGTCTTGTTTCAATCCACGAATCATCTATTCACCAATAAGTAAGCTTCCAAAGGAATGCATTCTAATAGCATATTTTTAACATATTTATCTTTCATGAACCTTATTAGCTTCACTAAATGCTTTTCCTTTCCTCTAATTAGCTCAAATTTTTCATCATCGATTTCTTCAAGAACATATAATTCTTGGTGATCTTTCTTATTCCTAAAATTTCACAAAATCCATTGATTAATATTTTCCAATCAATTAATTTCTCATGATTTGTTATCATGTCAATGGTTTCATCAAGCATTCCCTAATGAGCAAGTTACACATCATTCAAAATCCACATTCAAGTATCTACCATATGCATCTTACATGCATCTCATTTTTATTTGGATATGTATCATATGGATGTGGTTGTTCTCCTTCCAATGCATTTAAACATGTCATGTGTTTTAAGAAATCAACTCCTATTCTTCATCCTCACCAAGCTCTCCAAATGCCTCTAAATATTTATTGTTCATTTCATACCTCATGCAATCTAGAATGTGTAGCTTGGCATCTAAAGTTTATTCATGCCTCTTAGAGTTCATAAATACCCTTCCCATTAGAATTATTCAATATTATCAAGGACAATGATAATGCTACAAATACATGTAGCCTTGTATATCATTTAATTGTTTCATTCCAAATTGATCCCTTCCTCAAAGCATATTGAGCAGTTATGGCTACTATCTGAAATAATTGATGGTCTAAATTTGATCATCACATACTTGAGCAAGATCAAATCTAACAATAAGAACATCAAATTTTTCATCTCTTTGTTAGAGACAGTTGCTTTTAGAAACCTAATGAAAAATATGTATGCAGTGATCATTGTGAGATGGGACTTGAGTGTGTTGAGCATAGTTTTTTCCATAGTTAGTATCTAATATCTTGTATATTGTTCTTCTTTGGTGACAAAATAACTTCATTCTTGGAAGCTACAAGCATTGTGGTGATACCCACTAATTGTGAATTTCTCTTTGATACAAATTCATGGAAAGCTATCTACCAAATATAAGATATAATGTTTATGGAATCAATTCAAATTTCCTATGTACTTCAATCAACCAATCAATCGAAACTCCTCTCCTCTCATTTTTCATTAATACATGATTGAGAGGTCATATAGTTTGGCATGCAACTCTTCCTCTAAATTTTGTGATAAAACTTGTAAATATCCTCCACATGTTCAACAATTGCAAGTTGATTCCCAAGGTCTCCTCCATTGATGTTTGGCAAGAGGCTATCTTCCATAGTATTCTTATCAATGACAATGATTTTATTATTTGTAGAAAACTTGCATTGAATAGTAATTGGGAACCACAACTCCTTGTTATGGGGTCATGGCCTTGAAGATGTTTCACATTGACTTCTTTGTTGGTGATATTCATTCTATTAAATTGATATCTCCCACAATATTTCCACTATCTTCTAGAACTACCCTATTTGTTGCTTGTGAGGCCTTTTGGTTACAATATTCTACTTTAATATGTCATATACCCTATTTCCTTCATCTATAAAGACAATCTTGAAACTTTGCATAGATATCTTGTGTTTAGGGGTGATCTCTTTAAATTTGCCCTGCCTTTCAACTTCAAATTCCAAGTATTTTGCATATCAATTGTGAAGATGTGGTTAGATTCTTTAGGATTTGGGAAATATCATTTCAATGAGATCATATTTCTTCAATGCATTTCACCAAACTTTC
The DNA here is from genome assembly GCA_007115665.2 of Sequoiadendron giganteum. Taxonomy (NCBI): domain Eukaryota; kingdom Viridiplantae; phylum Streptophyta; class Pinopsida; order Cupressales; family Cupressaceae; genus Sequoiadendron; species Sequoiadendron giganteum. The sequence goes on from CM021106.1 coordinate 486,443,173, forward strand.
CATTTTCCTCATTTATGCTTCCATACTTATTTCAAGGTTCCCACTTTGGCACAAAAATGAAGAATAACTGCAAAGGGTGTGGAATTTTTCTTTATGCCTAGCATTTTCATTTGCTCAAAAATATATAAATCCTTTTCATTAAATTAAATTTATGCACATTCCCCAATCATTATGTTCCATGAGATAACATATCTTTGAGGTTTTTTGCTAAACATTTATCATGTGCCTTATCTATGTTTCCACATCTTGCATGAATGTTTAAGCCACCATATATGCATACATATATTTGTTTCACTAGCCACTTTCTATAACATCTTACATGCCTAGTCCTTGTTCTAAATATCCCATTCTGGCTCATGCGGTAAATTTTGAGGATTTTGGCATTATATCTTACAATTGTATTTGCTTAAAAGTTTCTCAAAGTCTTTAATAAATCATTTCTTTGTCTATGATGCAATTATCACATTCCATTTGATGACATCTTTTTGTAGCATTATGCCAAATAGTTTACATACTAGGTCTATGATTCTCTTACCAAGCGTAATAGTGGCACAAGATTTAGAAGTATTTGGTGAACAGTTCGCATGCCTATTGTCTATGTGTCCAAATTTTGTATGCACATCAACCAGAGCACTTGTAATGAAAACATCTTAATAAAATACACTTTGATGAATGTCCACACACTATTTTCTATAGCTTTTTCAACATATCTATTATGTGCATACTAAAAATGATTGTGTTTCATGAGACATTACTTTGAGGCATTTTGTTTAAAATTTGGTGTATTTGTCTATGGTTCCACATTTATTGTCTCAAGACTCCCACTTTGGTGTAGAATGCAAGAATACTTTCCAAATACAAATTCTTGAAAATAATCGTTATATTCCATCAATTATCCTTTCCTTGAGGTGCCTTATCTATGGTCCAACATTTTACATGTATGTCTACTAGAGTGTTTGTGATTGTAAACATCTAGAAAAAATCCCTCAACCATTATGATTCAATGGAGATTCATTCCTTGTTGTAGTGCAAATAATCACAAACTAGAATAATTCGTGGAGTTTGGTTTATAACTGTAAACAAGTTTCAACAACCTCTTCAACAAATCAATTTTGTAAATCTTGTTTTTTAGTGGGAAAAATAACTGAAAATAGGTTGTGAAAATACAAAATCCTATTTTTAAAGTTAAAGATCCCATTTCTTGTATTATAGGGGAGAAGAGCCAAAAGTAGCGTGAGGTGGCCTATATTGGGGATGAAAGTAGTTCCACATGGGCCCCACACTAGAGCACCTTAATATCTAATGGTAAAATAGTTTTCATCCATAAAGTCAACAAGAGTAGTTGAATCACTGTACCATCAATATTGTATTATAATCGGTTGGAATTTGTCCCAAACATAAATAGTTGTTTGTCGTCTTACATGTCAGAGAATATTCAAAGCACATTTCGCACCACAAACATACACGACATATTTCTTGTTGTAGACATGTAAATTTGACTTAGTACCTATCACACACCCCAAACAGCATCAAACAACATCGAATAACATCAAACATCATTGAATAGCATCGAACAACATCAAACAACATTGAACATATCCTATAACAACACGTAAAGTCTCAAATAGACTTAGAATCATCTCGAAACATCCTATAACATCTCAAAATGACTCAAAATTGTCTTGGAACATCTCGTAACATCTTAGAATGACTCGAAATCATCCCGAAACATCCCATATCATCTTAGAATGACTCAAAATCATCTCAAAACATATTGTAACATCTCAAAATGACTCAAAATTATATTGAAACATCCTGTAACATCTCAGAATGGCTCATAATCATCTCAAAACATCTCATAACATCTTGGAATAATCCTAAAATGACTTAGAACATCTCGTAATAACTCATAATTATCCCAGAATAACTTGGAATATCTCAAAACCATCCCAGAATCACCTCTAAACATCTCAGAATCACCCCCAAACATCTTAGAATCATCCTGTAATGTCTTGGAACATCTCGAAATCATCCCACAACATCTCAAAATCATCCCATAATGTCTCGAAACATCTCAAAATTGTCCTGCAACATCTTAGAATCATCTCATAACATCTTGGAATCATGACGTAACATCTCAAAACATCACACCACATTAAAAATGACATCCCAAAACCCTAATTTTGCTATTGGTTGAATAATATAACATTATTTAATTAATTCACTTTTTCATCATTTTTGACAAATTAAATAAATTTTATTTATTTAATAAAGTCCTAAAAACCCTAATTCTGCTATTGATTAAATAATAAATTATTTTATTATTTCACGTTTCATCATTTTGACCAATTAAATAAATCACATTTATTTAATGAAGTCCTAATCTCACTTTATTTCATCTTGATTGATTAAATAACACCAATTATTTAATCACATCGCTAAATTACCTTATTCGCCTAAGTTGATTAAATTATTAAAGAATAATTTAATTACGACACTTTCCCTCCAACATTTGAATAATTAAATCAAAACTATTCAAATCAATTATCAAAAATCAAATCAAACTAATGCAACTTTTGTTTGCAAAAGTCAAATTTGATTTGCATGTTCAACTCCAAAAAGGAATTAATTCATATTCCTCACCCACTTTTTGATTGAGAAATTTATGATTATTGACTGAGCAGTGTAATTTGTTAACTAATCAATCTAGATTGCTAACTAAGCAATCTGAGTTGTTAACTAATCAATCAAATTCCTAACTAAGCCATCAAATTCCTAACTAAGCCATCTAAATCCTGACTAATCAATCTAATCACTGACTAACCAATTTATTTCTCAATCACCCAAATTGTGCAATCAACTTTGCACAAATTTCTCATGTCTAAATCCTCTCAACTCACTTTGACTGTTGATCTAGATATTCTTCAACATGATTGATCATCCATTTCAAATCTCATTTTCTATATAACAAACCCCTTTCACTCATCTCCTAGACAAAGACATCACCTTCAAATGGGATGGGGGATGGGAGATGTGACCAAGCATTCTAGCGAGTGAAGGAGTACCTACTTACTCCTATATTCATGCCATCTATTCTAGAAAAGGAGATGATACTTTATCTGTCTACCACACAAGCAACATTGGGAGCTCTCTTGCCCCAGCTAGATGATAACAATAAAGAAAGGGTAGTCTACTATATCAATAGAACACTGGTGGGCTATGAACTGAACTAATCACCCATTGGAAGATCATGTCTCTTAGTCGTGTTTTCAACATAAAAGTTGAGACATTACATCTTAAATAGAAAGGTTAAGCTAATTTCAAAAGTGGATCCACTCAAATACTTACTAGAAAAGGCAGCCCTAATAGGTCGAATAGCCAAATGGGTGATGATCCTGAGTGATTTTGATATATATTATTTGGACAAGAGAGCTATCAAGGGATAAATTATAGCAGACCAACTGGACAAGGCACCCATAGATGATCATAAACCTCTCATAGTGGATTTTCTAGATGAGAGTGTCTTGATGACAAAAAAGACATGCCAATGGACTCTATATTTTGATGGGTCCCATACTCAACATGGTTCCGGAGCAAGTATTTTATTTCTCACACCACAAGGAGATAGTACAACCAAGGCCTACTGGATTGCATTCCCATGTACAAACAACATCTCAAAATATGAAGCTCTTATCGTATGTCTCAAAATGGCTATTGAATGGAGAATAAAAAAGCTACATGTCTTTAGAGACTCTTAGCTAGTAATCAGACCAAAGATGATAAATTATTACCACATAAAAGGATGGTGGATAGCTTCAAGGAATACTTCATCAAAATAACCTTTGAGAAAGTTCCCCAGATCAATAACAGAGTTGTTGATGCAATGGCAACAATAGGCTCACTGTTGGATATTCCTTAGAATGTGCCTAAATATGATTCCCTCATGGAACAACTACTTGTGCCAATATTCAACATCCTAGAATTAGAAATGGTATGTGTTTTTGTTGGTACTAACTCCCCATGGTACCAAGATACTTTTTACTATATCCAAAATGGTATCATACCACTTGACCTAACGACTACTTAGAAGAAAACCTTCACCCATAGAACTTCCCACTTTATGGTCCTAGGAGAAACCCTTTACCATCGTACTTTAGATGGTATGTTACTCCAGTGCGTTAATGAAAAATAAGCACAAATGGCCTTACAAGAGGTCCATGAAGGTATTTGCAGATCCCACTCTAGCAGACCTAACCTAGTCTAGAAGTTGCTTAGAACAGGATACTATTGGCCCTCCGTGGAGCAAGATTGCATTCAAAATTCTAGGTGTCGATAATGTTAGCAATATAGTGATCTAGTTCATGCACCAGCACAAGGGTTGAGACCCATCATGACACCATGGCCTTTTTCGTAATGTGGATTAGACTTGGTAGGTAAGATATCACCCGCTTCATCCAACGTGCATAAATTCATTATCATAGCAACAAAGTACTTCACTAAATGGATAGAGGCAACTCCATTAACCTATATCACTAGAAAATAGATATCAAAATTCATTTTGAATTATCTCATTTGTAGGTATGAAATTACATAGATAATTATAATAGACAATGGCACCCCATTCAAGAATCAGGATGTCCAAGAACTTTGTTCCAAGTTCTCTATCCAACATAGATTTTCCACACCTTACTATCCTTAAGAAAACGGTCAAGATGAGGCATCCAATAAAACAATCTTGAAAATACTGAAAAATATTGTCAATGATGTCAGTCATGATTGGCATTTGCAACTAAACCTAGCCTTATGGGTTTATCAAACTAACATTCACACACCTACTGGGGTCACACCATTTTCCTTTGTCTCCATTCCAAACATTTTATTACCTATTGAGGTTGAAATCCACTCATTGCAAGTCTCATTAAAAGGCATGGTTAGCAATGAATAATACAAAGTATCCAAATTGAATGAATTAGAGCTCCTAGATGAAAGGCGTTTGAGCACATTAAACCATCTGCAGGTTTATTAGAATCAGCTCAAATGAAGCTATGGCAAGAGAATCAAAGATAGGAACTTTCAAGTTGGTGACTTGGTCCTCAAGGAGAATCAAAAGATACAATTGAATCAGAATGGCAAAGGTAAATTTGAACCCAACTAGTTAGGCTCGTTCATCATCATAGCAAGCTACGGATCTAGGGCATATTAGTTGGCTACTCCTGAAGGAGAACCTCTAGCTGTACCATTGAACAACAACCACTTGAAGAAGTTTTACACATGAAGTGCATCATAATACCCTAGGCAAAAGGGTGAAAATCCAAAAAATAGAAAAAAGGATAAACAATAATAATAAAATCAAGAAAGATAGTAAAGAGAAATAAAACATTCTTTGGGTGAAAACCGCTTTGTGGTGCTCTTAGAATAGGTACCATAGTGAAAACCTGGAAAACATGCGCTATGTTTGGATAAAATTTATATCATTATCTATCAGTACTTTTTCACATTATCCCCCCATCCATTTCATAAATCATCTATCCAACCATGGCTTGTCACTAATTAAGGAAAGTTTTTTTATTGGGGGAAACTTCTCGAAGCTGGTTGTGGATTAGATCTTGCAACATCCAATCATGGTCATAAACAAAAAAATTCAAAAAGCACTAGAAAATAACAAAAATCAAAAACATACAAAAAAACAAAACAACATTGTTGGGTTATTCCTTCACTCAAACAATTTAAGATATCAAAATTTGCTTGAGCCTCACAGCTAGTTCAAGTAGATTTCACAGAACATATCCTCTAGACACAAAAATGGGATATCAATCTAATCTATCAATGTTGTTTATCCTAAAATAATTCATTCTTTGAGTCAAACAGTCCAACTACGTGGTCTTTGCGTGTGCAAAGTGTTGGTGTTTTTTATTACAACCCAAGTGGATTTCCTCAAAGCTTCTATGAATTTGCCACATTCAATAATTAAAGCTTGGGAAATTATTGGCCAACTCAACAAGAAGAAGCAATAATGTTAATTCTCCTACACTTTGGGCTCTGTGAGACCCAGGAGGGTGATCCCCACAATGTGCTTCTCACAAACAACTAAACCATTTTAAACACACATTGCACATTAACAGATAGATTCTCCATTGACACTAAATGGATGAAATCCTTCAAGAAATTGACTATTCCTTCAAAGACTCAAGTCCTATTAGCAAAGAACCGCAAACACAACAAAGATAGAGTGGTAAGAAATATTTTGAATAAATGTTCTAAAATCAAAGCCAAAGACATGAGAAACATAACCATTGTTTAGATATCAGTGGCATATCCTAAAGAACAAAGTCAAAATAAGAAAGAGTTGAACTACAGGGAAAATTTCATCTTAAACAGTTATCATCTATATGAATCTCATTACAATTCACATATCTGCACCAAAAATCTATTACTACTTATGAATCTAGTTGCCAACCTGCATGAACTTACACAATAACTGAAGAAATCTATTACCCCATAATTGACCAAGTTCTTCTATCTAAATTTAAACCTTGAGACAGGGACTCAACATTCATACTCTCTATATTACAAAATTATACTCTTTCAAATCTCGGACTCAACAAAAGACCCAGTACCTTAGCCTAGAATTCCCTTTTATAGAATAAGGGAGCAAAACAAGATTTAGTTTGAAATGTACACATGTCCACTTTTTATTGGACCATAATCCCCTCATACAGTTACATTTGCATCTTGCAATTGGAGGGAAAATACATGTGACAAAAGTAATCATCAATTGTTGTGGAGAAGAAAACCCACCTTCTGAAAGGCAACTCATTCACATCAAAGGCATCTTTAACCGTTGTAGCACTTTATTCCATCGCAACAACTATCCTCATCAACAACTTGTACCTGGAGCCAAGAGAAGTATGTGTATTTTCAAATGTAACTTCGAAGGCCAGACCTGTGTTATACTTGACCAAGTCACACTTCTCGACCCTAGTGCTCATTTTTAAACTCGTCAGTGAACGCCCTCAAATTCCTCCTCAGATGACCACTTGAAATCAATAACCTGATTAATTTTATCTCTATATGGTGCATACTTCACCATCACTGACGTATCCTCTTTATCAAAATCTTCTAAGAAACTAATAACAAAATACAGTTTCTCAAGTGTATTCTCCAACATACCAATATCAACATTCTTGCGTATTTCATATGTCTGAGTTATCATGATATTATTCATTTGGTCCTTTTAAACCTGCAATGGCTTCACTTTATCATGACTATATTGGATCTATGGTAATGGAGTTAGGTCTACTTCATCATACTTGGCCTTTAACTCCTTGATCCTTAATTCAATAGGAGCAACATATCCCTGAAACTTTTGCTCCACAATTCCCTTAACAAATTGATACATTGGCTTAACCATGGGATACTTATCCTCTCGATGCTTTTCTCCCACCACCATGAATTTTAATTGCTCAACTCTAGGGCTCCATCTATCCAACAGTGGGGTGGCCAACTCTTTAACCCTTGGGAACAATTTGAGTGCTTGCAACATCAAAGCATAACTTGCATGAACACTATTTAATTTTCCTTGGAATTTCTTGTTCAAGTGTCTCAATACAGTATCTACAATTACTAAATTAATTTTCAACATTGATTTCTAGACCTGTTGTAGCATTTCTTTATACTCCTCAACTTGACAGATTAATTTTTTGCTTGAGATTCCTCTGCTTGGGCTACTAGCCCCTTCAATTGTGATGGGCACCCATCCCATATTGTATGGAATGATAGCTAAGGACTTTCCTTGTGAAGAAGGTTGAGGTTGCTTCACTGGTGGGTTAGAAATAGTGTGACTGGAGCTAGCTTTCTCTTGAGACTGCAATGTCTCCATTTGTTGCTTCAGTAATGCCAACTCAGTCTCTAGTTTTGAAACCTTTTGTTGACTACTATTATATTCAATAATAATGTCATTATACTGGCCCCTCAAAGTATCTTGATCCTTGGTCAAATCCTCAACAATTTCCCTGGTGAACTTGGAAACATTCATTGCCATATTTGTAGCCTCCAATGTTGGAGTGTCAACAACTCTTCTTACAACCAAGTGACCACTGAAATCAGATGGTTCTGCAACTATTGGCTTCCTAGACCTGGTAGATAAAGACCAAATTGCCAAGGCATCCCATTCCTCACTAAAGGTTGAACCTCTAAGTGCCAATATAGCTTCCTCCTTGATTGCAAGAAGTGCCCTATTGGCCCTTCTTATTGTACCGAATACCACAACATCAGCAATATCCCACTCAAGAATTAATAGTACTCCACTCTTCTGTACAAATGCTCTGCCTTGTTCGAGTATCATTTCTTTGAAAATATTCCTCATTTGTAACCTAATATTGGATTGAATGAATTTCTCTGGCAGCTTTGGGTGTAAACTTCTTTCTCAAGCTACCTTCTCCGCATATAGTGGAACATGTGCCCTCCAAACAAAATCCTTAAATGCGTTTGTTTTAATAAAAGAGTCATCCATCATGAATTCCCCACAGGCCTCCATCCTCAGGTCATCACTATTGGTTATCCCTCTTATTTCATCTTTTCCAAGCCTCTAATCAACTACTCCAAAACTAGATGGGATGTCTTGTGGAAAAGATGGAATTCCTTATTGCATATCATCACGGGTTACCATGATCTCTTCATCATCTTCATCGGGATAATCAACCACCCATGTCCCTTCAATTTTTTGTCTCTTTGGTGATGGTGACTGCGTTGGAGAACAAGGCCTCAGAGGGGAATCCAAATCAACAATATTAGGCAATAATTTCCTTGAAGATGATGGTACTACTTTCTTGTGTGACATTACCCCAAAATTTTCTAAAGTAGTAGGAGTGGAACTAGTTTTTTCTACAACTGTCATTCCCTTCTTTCTGGAATATACCTTAACCCTTGTTGGAGGTTGATAAGTAGGTCTTTCCTCCAATTTTATTTCAGGGTATTCTTCAATAGCCTGTGACTTTCCCTTGTCTTCCACAACCTATTCAGCCTTCAAGACCCCCACCAAGCTCTCAAAATTATCAATAGCATACATAGCCCTATTCAACTCACCACTAATATTTGGCATGGGATCATATGCAGATTTTTTTTCTTGCTTCTTCTTCACCATCTTAATAAAAGCTATATATTTTTCTTTTCTTTCCTCCTGCATCTACAAATCAATTTTTTTCCTAATAATATCCTCGGGAAAATAGAAATTGTAAACGAAGATTCCAATTTGGTGCTTTGCCTTCATTTGAGAAATGAAGCCCTCAGGATCATGATTCCTAGGGTGTACGTTTTTAACCCATAAGGCCTAGGCAATGTCCAAAAAAAATTTCATCCTCCTTTTTCCATGAAAAAGTCAGCAAATGTCGTATACTCAAGAAAGAAGGATCCCTTATTTTTCTCTACAGACAAATGTGCATCTTGAGCACATCCCAACTGTCTCATGATTTCTAAAAGCCCAATTCTTAGAGGCACATCCCTAGGCAAAACGTATGGGTTAACATTAGTGTCATATACCTTGAAAATGGTTGTATTATAATAAGGGATAATTTCTCCCCAATTACGTGTCAAGTTCAACTCAAGTCTCCTTTTCATTGGTCTCAAGAAATCATGAATCTCATTTAGAATCCTGGGTAGATTATAAACTAGGGACTTTCTCATTTGGACCCGAAAGCATTATAGAATGCCACATAATCAAACTTATGATCATGCCTATCAAGAACTCTAGTCCATTATTGGACAAGCATGTCAATATCACCTTCCCTCTTCTCCAATTCCATATTCTACCCAAAAAATTCCTCGCCTTTGTACATAAACATGTGCATCAATAGGGAATTCCATCTGAAACCAACCAGGTTTTTTCCTTCTTTAAGAGCCACCAAACACTCATGCATTTTGTCTACCAAATAAGTGGCAAAGTCATATACCACATTAAAACCTGGATGTTGAAGATTTACAACCATGTACATGAGGTCAATAGGTAGGGTAGTTTTCAAAATAATACCAAGAACCTAACTCAAGGAACAAACTGTCTTCCTGAAATAGTTGCAAAAGTAGTTTACAGGAAAAGGCTCTGGCTCATTCTTGCCAATCACTATCTTCTTCTTATTATTTCCAGTTCTTGTGGTTTCCAAATGAGGTTTTAGCAGAGAATTCCTAAATAAACCCTTAGTATTCTTGTATTCCTCTCTGAAAGCCTGAAGATCAATGGGAACCATATCTTTATTCCATTCATGCAGATCAAAAATCTTTGCAATCTCCTTCCTGGTTATTTTTACCATTTCTATGCTAGAATATGTCCTGACAACTCTGGTTACAGGGTCATACCTCACAGCAACATCCTTTAACAAATCTACATCCAGATAAACATTTGGGACCACCAGCTTACCAAGATCCAACCTCCAAGGGTTCACAAAGGAGCACACAAATTCCTGTTCCCAAACCAATTTGAGAACAATTGCCATCCTGTGTACGATTACCTCAACATCCTGAATTGCACATTATTTATCAGTCAACCCTTCCAGGAGTAGGGGCCCATAAAACAAAGCCTTTCCCTTGAGATTTTTGTTGGTAGAGGGTTTTAACAAACCTATGACATCCTAGGAAAAGGACCTAGTAGAGGTTTCAGAACTAGAGCTTCGAGCCTTGGGTGCCATTTGCACAAGATAGATTACAATTCAAGCTAGGTTTTTGAAATATCAGATAGTTATAGGATGTACGCTATGCCTTATAGCCTCAAAAAAAAATAATTCACAATTTAAAAAGCTTCAACAGTTATTTGGACAAGCTTTAAAACACTTTTAAAGCAAATGAACCAATACAATCTATTAAAACAAAGCAAAACGCAATTGATACTTGTCCTCAAGAAATCACAAGATTTTTGAAAACATAGAATGTACTGTATATGTTACTTACAATTTCACTTGCAGGGCCCTTTAATGGTAGTGATGTTGAGTTTACACAAAAATAGCTCACCTTGCTTGGTACCTAGGAATTTTCTTCTTCAGTGTGGAATTATGCACAAAAATAGCAATTCAATGAACTTTTAGCATTAAATTCTAGCGGCACAGTCCGAACTCCACCACTACTATTCACTCGTACGAGATAAAATGACTATAGTACAACACCAACTCATTTTAAATACCAGTCGTTGATTTGAATCCATGTTGGCAAAAAAGAGCGACTTAGATTGAGTCAATGTGGTTTGAAACTGCCACGTTCACTCACCAAATTCTAGGCAAATGAAAATTCACCTACGGGACACCATCTCAACATGAGCGGGTCCCACTGTGATCATCTCATACTCGACATTGATGTCCACACGTCAATATTTTGGACACCTCGTAGCATTATTAAAACTGGTGTTTTAATTACGCGAGGTCAGTGAGGAACAACCACAATGCATCTTTATAGAACAGTCATCAGTTTCAATATCCTTCATCGGCAAGTGAACAAGGACTGGGCCCCATGATCACAGGCAATAGATGGCAGCATCTCACATACCTCACAACATTGTTGTGACATCATTGAAAACCTGGCGAGGCCAACGGGTAAGGGTCGGGATTTAACCATTTGATCTGATGGTTATAAAACCTGCACATGTGATAATTGTTATTCATAAAAAGGGGACTGACTAGGTGGATGAGGAAATAACCCTTGAGGCAAAAAATTTAGACATTGGTCTAAAGTTATAACATTTATCAACCCGACATTAAGATAAAATTTAAACATAATCCTAATGAATAACAACTGATAGGGCAGGTTAAAAGGGGATGGTAGCACAAATGACTAAAAAGGATCAGACCACAACTTATGCAGCTGCTAACCTATAATGACAGGTCAACGCACGATAAGAATAGCTAAATCGATCAGAAGACCAAAAGCCAAAATTTTATGGCTAAAACCTAAAACCCCAAGATAGACCAATGGTGCCAAGCACCAAGGACACATGAATGAGCAAATTCATGGAAACAATTAAGAGCTCCACCACAACGTAGGCAAGGATTTATAGCCCCCGAGACCCTAGGTCAGTCCCCTTAGGTTTTACAAATTAGAAAAGTTCAACTACGAGCCTTTGCATGTACAACGCAGGCAAGGCTTATCTTTTTGATGAGCCCCCAAGGCCCTAGGTTAATCCCTTGAGAACAAAAAAAATAGCATCATTTAATTTATAAATAAAAAAAAGGCCCATCCCATCATCAAATATCCACAATAATTAAAATGTCGCAATCATCCTTTCACAAAACAAACAAACAAACAAAGCAAACACCAAAATCTAGAACTTTCAAGCAAACAATCACAAAAAGTTTGATCGCAAAATAGACAGAAACAAATTCAAGTATCAACTACCTATATTTTTTACAATTCACCAACAACATCCTGAGATATACCTTAAAAAATCAATTCCTACAATAGACATGATCAACAATGGATAATAGTCCTAAAACCCCAAACAGATATGGCAAGTGATACTACAACTTTATTTTTATCTTTTTGTGATTTATTTTTTTGACTCATTCCCAAGATCTCTCGAGGATGTTCATAAGGATTTAAATAAGAAGGAATGGGGGAAATTGAGCGTCATTTTGATTCATGTTTGTGAGATAATTGAAGTTACATGTTATGTGTTATATACCTCTCTGTGTGACTGGTCTGAAATGTTTTTAATGCAACCCCACCCTATACTTTAAACAAAGTTTTTGTATGTCTGGTATGAGAAATGATACTCTTTATTTGTATAGCCAAATTCCATGGGTATGATTCATCTATTCACATCAAATTCATACATCAAAAAAGCATAAAAACACATATAAGCATACATCATCAAATATTGCCATCACATAAGCATAAAATGAGGCTAAATCGAAGAAGGTGTATCTCATATATATACAAAATCTATAGTGACACACATGTGATAGGATAATACAAAATCATAACATATATATGAGGTCTCAACTAGACCAATGAATATATATATAACACATGTCTTAAAAATGCCTCTGCACCATGAAACAACATGAAGATCAAGTACCAAAAAAGTAAGACCCCAACAAGAAGGATAGAAGCCTACTAACCACCAAAATGATCTAGCTATCTCACAGACTGGTCACCTATTCCTACACCTACACCACTACCACCATCACTCATAGCACTCAACTCCCAAAACTATGGACATTGAGAATCCCTAGGAACAATAGCATCATATAAGGTCTGATAATAGGTGGGAATCTGTAGAAACTGATCTCACTTATCTCGCATACTATCATGCTTTGCCTGAAGAGTATCTCCCTCTATAGTAAGAAATAGTACTTGAGCCTCTACAACATGTCATCGATCACTCTCGCTATCTTGCTCGGCCCCCAAAGTGTCTATTTGAGCCTCCACGACCTATTTCCACACAATATTTGTGTCTCTAACAAGAGTCATCTGAGCTAGAAACATATCTCCATCCATAGTTGGTGGAGGAGGATCCAGAACTTGTTTTTGACCCTACACCAGAGGCATATGCTCATCCTGAATACCTTGTGCCTCATCACATCGAGTTCGATCCAACTGCTCTATGAGAACATTATCACTCCCTGTGATGACCTATAATACCTACTCCGCCCACAACGGGATCACCCCCAGGATCAATGAACTTCAAAGGCCTGTGTCGTGCCCACCACTCATCATAATCACGAGTAGTACCTAGATCTTCCACACCAAATGGCCAACCCCAACCAACTGGGGCAAGTGCTCTAAACTCAGCAACAATAGTGTCTATATCCACCTAGAGACCCCATAGACAGACCTCCCGAGTAGTCCGACCAAACTAAACCTCATAAGCATCAGAAAACTACCCCTATCTCTCTCTAAACTGGTGATAGACTCAGTTTGGTAGGTTACGCTCTATCACATAAGGTTAATGACCAAACAACCAATGGGTTTGATTGTAGTAAACAAGATGATCAACATCCTCTAGCCAAACCTCGTAGCCCATAAAAGGTCTCCACACAAAACTAGGCATCTCATCGAATACACGACACTAATAAGGAAGGTTCCTAGGCAAGGTGTAATGCATAAAATCCCCACACCGATAAGAGTATATATCATTTAGAGAATGATCCTATATCTTGTTCGAATGAGTCACTGCAATATGCTCCCATGCCCAAACATGCAAAAGTGAAACACCTGCAGAAATAGATTTCTTACCCCAATACATCACCTCATACATATCTTGGTAAAGATGAGCAAGAAAAAAAGAAACCTAGGAATATCTTGTCCCATGCTCTAGCATACTCTCAATACATGTACCCCAACCCACAACAAACTATCGACCTTGCCTATTAGGAACAAATAATCCTAATATCAAACCACATAAGACAAGTACAATAGAATTTACACTATCAGAGAACCTACATAGATCAACCTCTAACTGTCACACATCTAAGTGTGCAACACCTGACACATGTTGCATAGCATGGGTACCTCGTCAAACATGATAAGTAATGATCTCACCATGAATGGGAAGGCGAAGTATCCTCCAAATGTCCTCAAGAGTAACAATATCCTCCCCTATAGCCAAATGAAAGGAGGATGTCTTAGAATGCCACCTCTCCACAAGTGTAGTCATCATAGTTATATGGGTCTTGATGGGAGGTATGTAAAAAACATAATGTAATCCCACCAAATCAAGGAAGTCTTGCTCCAACACACCAAAATGAATAATCAGATCAAAAACATGTCGAGGACATCTCTCTCTCAGCAGAAGTGCTTTGAGACTCACCTGCAATACTTATAAACTAGGATGTTAGGGTTTCACTCTAAACATGTAAAGCAACACAAAATGACATGAGCACGATTAAAAATGACATTTAGGATGACAAATAGACACATGTTAGGGTTTACAACAAATGTTAAAAGCAAAAACAAAAAGGGGAATTCAAATGTTACGTTCTTGAGTAAATGCTCAAAAAACACCAAGCAAGGGCACAATTTTTAGGCAAGTGTGAAATTATAGGTCAAGGGCGAGCAAACAGGGGAACAATTTTAAGTCAAGTGCATAGTTTCAAGTCAAGGATGAAGAAACAAGGTTTCAATTTTCAGTCAAGGGTGTAGTTTTAGATCAAGGGTGAAGTTTTAAGTCAAGTGCATGAAACAAGGGTTCAATTATTATTCAAGTGTGAATTTTTATGGAAAGTACAAGGTTTTGAGTGTCAAGTGTGAGGTTCTAATTAATCAAGAGCATGAAAAATGATGCAAGTGTGTAGGAATCACAAAAACTTCACTATTGACTTAAATAACTTAGTACACACATAACAAGAACAAAACATGATGAAAGGAAAAAGCAAGAAGGTACATACCAGGCCATCGACACTTGAAGGCCATCCAAACTCTTGAACAAACTCGAAATGGTGTGGGGAACCCTCAAATATTGACATTTCTCCTTAACAACTGACATAATGGGAAATCCAGAGATAAGAATTAGCAAAAGGATCAAAGCACAAATGAGCCAATTTGAAGACTATTTGCCTATATTACACCTCAAGAAAACCCTAATTTCACTTAGGGAACCTTCCTACTTTCAAATTAGAAGCTCTAGGAAATGGTGGAATGAGAAATGAAGCACCTATTGATATAATATTTCATCTAAAAACATCGAAACTGAAATACAATAGTTTCAAGAGATTGACCTCAAAGCTTGAAATTTTTGGTCAACCTCTCCAGGGGGAAACACAAAGTCATACCATCATTCCACTTAACGTCAGGGCACAATGGTGCATAGTTTTTTTTCAAAAAAACTTGATCTTAAAACCAAAATATTTGAAACAAAGCAACCAGTAATTTTTATCAAATAGGGGCAAAATGTAGACATGTAAAATTGACTTAACACCTATCACACACCCTAAACAACATCAAACAACATTGAACATCATCCCGCAACAACCTGTAATATCTCAAAATAACTTGCAATTATCTTGAAACATCTTGTAACATCTTAGAATGACTCATAACATTTTGTAACATCTCAAAACATCTTGTATCATCTCAGAATCATCTCAAAACATCTTGTATCATCTCAAAACATCTTGTAGCATCTCAGAATGATTCAAAATCATCTTGTAACATCTTAGAATTATTCAAAATCATCTCAAAGCATCCTGTAATATCTTGGAATCACCAAAATGACTTGGAAAATCTTAGAATAACTTAGAATTGTCTTGAAATAACTCAAAACATCTCAAAACCATCCCAGAATCATCCCAAAACATCTCAGAATCGTCCTGTAACATCTTGGAATCATCCTGCAACATCTTGGAATCATTTCGCAGCTTCTTGGAGTCATCACGTAACATCTCAAAAACATCACAACACATCAAAAATGACATCCAAAAAACCCTAATTCTGCTATTAATTGAATAATACATCATTATTTAATTAATTCACTTTTTCATCATTTTTGACAAATTAAGTAAATTTTATCTATTTAATAAAGTCCTAAAAACCCTAATTTTTCCATTGATTAAATAATATAACATTATTTGATTAATTCACGTTTCATCATTTTGACCAATTAAATAAATCATATTTATTTAATGAAGTCCTAATCTCACTTTATGTCATCTCAATTGATTAATAACACCAATTATTTATTATGTCGTTAAATTACCTTATTCCTCTAAATTGATTAAATTATCAAATAATAATTTAATTATGACACTTTCCCTCCAAATTTTGAATAATCAAATCAAAACTATTCAAATCAATTATCAAAAATCAAATCAAACTAATGCAACTTTTGTTTGCAAACTTCAAACTTGATTTGCACATTTAACTCCAAAAAGGAATTAATTAATTAAATCAATTAATTTATATTCCTCACCCACTTTCTAATTGAGAAAATTATGATTGTTGACTGAGCAATCTAATTTGTTAACTAATCAATCTAAATTGTTAACTAAGCAATCTAAATTTTAACTAATCAAGCAAATTCCTAACTAAGCCATCTAAATCTTGACTGATCAATCTAATATCCTAACTGGTCAATCTAATCCCTAACTAGCCAATCTATTTCTCAATCACCCAAATTGTGCAATCAACTTTGCACAAATTTCTCATGTCTAAATCCTTTCAACTCACTCTGACTGCTGATCTAGATATTCTTCAACATGATCTTGATCGTCCATTTCAAATCCCATTTTCTATATAACAAACACCTTTTCTCACAAAAAAAGGATCGAAGAATCAACATCATTTGCACAATGAAGTATTGCTGACATTCACAACCACCATTTTTAGTGCTTCAACCTCATCTCTTTGATCAACCAACCAAAGCAAACACTCATCAATATTTTGCACACAAACTTTGGAGGCTTCGCAATGTATTCACCTAATGTTGGGTTGTTCTTATTTGAAGGTGAAAACCTCCCAAAGGAACTTGAGAATGGAGGATTCAATCCCCCCATATATGAATATCAAGACAATTCAACACTCCTAGTGGAAGAAGCATAATCCATTAATGTTGGTACAAAAGAGAACCCAAAGATCACATAGCATGCTATGTCACTTGATTTTGAAGAGAAAGCGAACTTCACAACATTCATCAATGATAGAAAGATAAAATTTTCATGGACTTATGAAAACATGCCAGGACTAGATCCAACATTAGTTGTACATCATTTGGGCGTATTTCTACGAGCTAAACCTATCAAGTAGAAACTAAGGAAAATGCATTCTCAAATAGCACTATTGGTAAAGGTAGAACTAAAGAAGTTACTAGATGTAGGTTTCATCAAACCGATCGATTATTTAGAATGGATATGAAATCCAGTACCAATGTCAAAGCCCACTAGAGGCATAAGGATCTGCATGGAATTCTTAGACCTAAACAAAGCTTGTCTAAAGGATGAATTTCCTCTTCTAAGTACTTACATGATTGTGGCCCTAATAGCAGGACATGAGATGCTATCATTAATGGATGGCTTCTCTGGGTGTAATCAGATAAAAATATCCCCTGATGATTAGCATATAATGATATTCACTTGTGCTTGGAGGACCTTCTGCTAGAATTTCATGGCATTTAGTCTAAATAACACAGGAGCGACCTATTAGTGAGCGATGACGACAATCTTCCATGATATGCTACATATAATTATGGAATACCGTGTGGATGACATTCTAACGAAGCCCGTCAAAAGGGAAGACCACTTGACCAATCTTGCAAAAGTGTTTGATATGCTAGAACAGTATAATTTGAGACTCAACTCAAAAAAGTGTGTGTTTAGAGTAACATCTGGAAATCTACTAAGGCACATAGTATCAAAAAGGGGAATTGAAGTAGATCCTACAAAAGTAAAGGCCATATTAGAAATGCCTCCACCAAATACATTGAAGCAACTAAGAAGTTTACAAGGTAAGTTACAATCTATCAAGTGTTTTATCACACAACTAATAGACAAGTGTCACTCTTTTACCCATCTCCTACACAAAGACATCACATTTAAGTGGGATGGGATATGTGACCAAGCATTCCTGCAAGTCAAAGAATACCTACTTACTCCTCCAATCTTGATGTTGCCTATTCCACACAAAGAAATGATACTCTATATGTATACAACACAAGCAACATCGAGATCTCTCCTAGCATAGCTAGATAATAAAAACAAAGAAAGAGTGGTCTACTACATTATTCGAACAATAGGGGGCTATGAGCTTAACTAATCACCCATAGAAAGAGCATGTCTCTCGGTCGTTTTTATGACATAGAAGCTAAGACACTATATCTTAAACAAATAAGTAAAGTTGATTTCAAAGGTAGACCCACTAAAATACCTACTAGAAAAAGTAGCTCTAATAGGAAGAATTGCTAAATGGGTTATGATTTTGAATGAGTTCAACATAAAATATGTAGATAGGTAAGCCATCAAAGGATAGATCATAGAAAATCAGCTAGTAGAGGCACCAATAGAAGATCACAAGCCTCTCACAATAAACTTCCCAGATGAAAGTATATTGCTGACAGAACAGACAAGCCATTGGACCTTGTATTGTGACGGGTCCCACAGTCAACATGGCTTAGGAGCAAGTATCCTATTTCTCACACCACAGGGAGATAATATACCCAAGGCATACATAATCACTTTCCTATGTATAAACAATATATTAGAGTATGAAGCCTTGATCACAAGACTTAAGATGGCTATTGAATAGAGGATAAAAGAACTGTAGGTCTACAAAGACTCTCAACTAGTAATCAGACAAGTGAATGATGAGTATCAAACAAGAGACGACAAGCTAATGTCATATAAAAGGATGGTGGATAGCTTCAAGAAATATTATGTCACCATAACATTTGAACATATCCCGAGGATCAAAAATAGAGCATTTGATGCCATGGCAGCAATAGGTTCACTTCTTGATATTTCGTAGAACATTCCTAAGTATGAATTCCTTGTGGAACAATTACTCATACCGACATTCAATATTCTGGAATCAAAACTAGTGTGTGTTGTTGTTCGTCCTAATTCACCCTGGTACCAAGACACATTCAATTACATCCAACATGGTCTCATACCACCTAACCTAACAACAACCCAAAAGAAGACCTTTACTCATTGAACTTCCTGATTCCCGATCCTAGGAGATACATTATATTGTCGAAGTTTAGATGGTATGTTACTTTGATGTCTTGACGTAAAAGAAGCACAAACTACCTTAAAAGAGGTACACAAAGGTGTTTTTGGGTCCCACTCTAGTGGACCTAACCTAGTACAAAAATTGTTGAGAACAAGGTACTATTGGCCCTCCATGGAACACGAGTGTATTCAATATTCTCAAAAATATTTTCAGTTTCAATAGCATAGTGACGCTATTCATGTACTGGCACAAGAGTTGAGACCTATCAACACACCATGTAATTTTTCACAATGGGGATTATACTTGGTAGGAAAGATTTTTCCTATTTTCGCTAACAGGCATAAGTTCATTATTACCGTAGCTGAATATTTCACTAAATGGATAGAAGTAATTCCATTGACCCACATCACTAGAAAATAGATATCAAAGTTCATTTTGAATTATCTGATTTATAGGTATGGAATTCCCCAAACCATCATAATAGACAATGGAACCCCATTCAAGAATCAAGACATCCAAGAACTTTGTTTCAAGTTCTCTATCTAGCATAGATTCTCCATGCCATACTACCCCCAAGGAAACGGTCAAGTTGAAGCATCTAACAAAACCATCTTAAAAATACTAAAGAAGACTATTAATGATGTTGATCATGATTGGAATTTGTAACTAAACCTAGCTCTATGGACTTATCAAACCAGTATCTGAACACCTACAGGTGCCACACCTTTCACCTTGATCTATGGATTAGAAGTTGTCTTACCTATCGAAGTCAAAATCCCCTCATTGTGAATATCATTAAAAGGAACGGTCAGCAATGAAGATTATTAGGTACCTAGATTAAATGAGTTGGAACTCCCAAATGAAAGGTGTTTGAGCACATTAAACCATCTTTAGGTTTATCAGAATCAACTCAAATGAAGCTATAATAAAAATATCAAAGAAAGAAACTTTTAGATTGGTGACTTGGTACTCAAAGAGAATCAGAAGGTGCAACTAAATCAAGATGGTAAAGGTAAGTTTGAACCCAACTGGTTAGGCCCATTCATCATCACAACGAGCTACAACTCTGGAGCTTACCAGTTGACTACTCTTGAAGGAGAACCCTTAGTTGAGCCATTGAACAACAACCACCTCAAGAAGTTATATACTTGAAGCATACCACAGTACCCCAAGCAAAAGGGTAAAAATCAAAAAATAAATCATAAAGATAAAAAAATTAAAAAGCAAGAAAAATATTAAAGAGAAATAAAACATTCTTTAAGTGAAAACCACTTTGTGGCACTTCTAGAACAGGGACCATAGTGAAAACCTGGCAAACAGGCACTACATTTTGTTCTAAGACTTGCGTCATTATCTATCAGCATTATCCAAAGCATCCACCCATTTGTCCCATAATAAAACATGTTTCCAACCATGGCTTGGTAACTGATTGAGTATTGAACCTTGTCATACCAACAATTTCCATCTCCTAAAGAAAGAAATCTCTCCTCGAATTGGGGGAAAATTCCTGGAACGGGTCATGAATTAGATCCTTGTGTGTCTCATCATAATCGAAAACTATCAAAAATATCTAGAAAACTATTGAAAATAAAAAACATCCAAAAAATAATCAAAATCAAAACAACAACTTTGGATTATTCCTTCAATCAAAAGTATAAGATATCAACATTTTCTTAAACCTCATGGCTAGTTCAACTACATTTCTCGCAAAATATCCTCTAGAAACATAAGTAGAATATCAATCCAAGTTATCAATGTTGCTTGAATCCCAAAAATATTTTTTGTCAAAACCAGTTGAACTACGTGGTCTCTACATGTACAACATAGGTAAGGCTTATCGACCCCCTAGGCCTTAGGTTAGTCCCCTTAGGTGTTTATCATGCTTTATTTCAATAAATAGTCAAAAAAATATAAAATCCAAAAACATTCACAAAAATACAAAATCCAAAAATATTCACAAACACAAAATCAAAAACATTAGAAAAATAGAAAAGATCAAAAAACATGTTCTAATAAAACCAAGAAAACAGCAAGCCTCTATGAGTACAATGTAGGCTAGTCTTATCTTTAATGAGCCCTCGAGACCCTAGGTTAGTTCCCTAAAAACAACAAAAACATCATAAAAACTCAAAAAAATAAAAAAGATCCTAACTCCATCATTGCGATCCGTGATAAACATTTCATCCATTATAAGAAACTCATCATCCTCACCCTTTGACAAAACAAACAAAAAAACAAAGAAAACACCAAACAAACAATCAAAAATCTTTGATTACAAACAAATTAAAATAATGACAAAGTGTTAACTACCTATCTTTTTTGACAATTCACTAACAACATCCTGAGATATGCCTTAACAGATCTATTCCTACGATAGACATGATCAAAAATGGATAAAATGTTTGAAACCTCAAAATAGATATGTCAAGTGATACTGCAACATTATTTTATCTTAATATAGTCTTATCTTTATTATTTGTTTTATTGACTCATTCCTAGGATCCCTCGAGGATGTCCATAAGGATTTAGAGAAGAAGGAATGGGGGAAATTGAGCATCATTTCAATTTATTGTTTGTAAGATGTTTTTGTGATACAACCATGGCAAATACTTGATTTATTGAGTGTATGGAAGTTGTTTTAAGACAATTCGTGTAGTAGTGGCATGTTAGGTATTCCATACCTCTCAGTGTAACTGGTCCAAAAAGTTTTAACACAACCCAACCATATATTTTAAACAAAGTTTTCATATGTCAAGTATGAGCAAGAATATTCTTTGTATGTCAAGTCAAAGTCCATGCAATGGATACAGAGACACCTTGATTATCAATACCCTAGTGCATAGTGTCTATTTGCTACATCAAAAAGGATTTTTAAAAATGCGGTCTCTATGCGAAGCAAAAGCAAAACTCATCAAGTAACTAACAACATCAAATTTATATTCATCATTCAACATTTCTTCTAACTAACAAAAATTCATCCTACATCACAATATCATTAGTACTATATCCATCCTGCATCCACAATATCATCAATGCATATCATGATTAAATAAAGCAATGAAAACATCATGTACCATGTATAAAGCATACATCCATCATATACATAATAAAAAATTATATGAAATAAAATTTGATCAATCCATCCATCCACATCATATGCATACATTAGAACAGTACAAAAACATGTATAAACATACATCATCATACATCGT
Source organism: Sequoiadendron giganteum (assembly GCA_007115665.2). Lineage (NCBI taxonomy): Eukaryota > Viridiplantae > Streptophyta > Pinopsida > Cupressales > Cupressaceae > Sequoiadendron > Sequoiadendron giganteum. Next base: position 486,466,020 of record CM021106.1, read on the forward strand.
CATCCATACTCATCACAATAACACATAATGAAGCTAAATTGAAGCATGTATATCTCATATCTCATATATTTCATCATAAAAAATGATAATTTCAAGTACATCATCATAATGAAACAAGTGTGGTAGGATAATACAAAAAAATACATATATATGAAGCCTTAGTTGGTGAATATATATACGAAATCATGTCTGCAATATAATTCTTTGAACACTAAACATCATAAAGATCAAGTACAAATAAATTTTTGCCTAGCCAGAGGAGGAGGGCTCTAAGGGTTAGGCTGCGGATCAAAAAATTTAACGGAATTTCCATTGGACGTAGCCTCCGTAGCAGTACTAGGCTCTCCAAACCATGACCGTCATTGCGCTTAGGAATGAAGGCATCATATAGGATCTAATAATATATCGCCCTCTATAACAACTAATCTTGCTTAGCATAGAGACTATCACACTCTATCTTAAGACTATCCCTCTCGGTGGTAATAGCCTACAACTGTGTCTCAACAACAAGACAACACCCAATCATAGTGTCTTGCTTGCCTTTGAAGCCATCTCTCTCCTGTCTAGTGGTGTCCCTCTCTACTGTCAGTATAGCAACCTGAGCCTTTGCAGCCTATTGTCACCCTACCTTTGTGTCTCTTGTAATTATCATCTATGCTAACTAGACCCCTCCATCTCTAGGTGGTGGAGGAGGACTTGGAACCTATCCTTGATCCTACTGCATTGGATCATCCTATCTGCCCTATCCATCATCCTATCAGGCCCTGGCTAACTACTCTACAATGATCTCAACAAACTCCCTCTCCCCTTGATGACCAGTAATGCCAACTCTACCTACTGTAGGAACACCGGTTAGATCTATAAACCTCAATGAAATGTGTCATGCCCACCACTGATCAAAATCTAGCGTAGTCCCAATATTTGCTAAATCAACTGGCCAACCCCACCCGAATGGGGTAGGATCTCTGAAATCTGCTCAGGCAACATTGTGATTAGCTTGTAGACCCTATACATGGGCATTTTTGGTAGTCCAACCTGAAATGAGCCTCATAAGCATATGGGAAACAACTCTATCTCTCTCCAAATTGATGGCAAAACCTATTGGGTAGATATCTCTTAAGTAAAGAGCAAACACAACCAATGAGACATCTATTCTATCTACAAAATACTATATTTTCTTGATCATCAGTCCATGCCTCACAATCTAAATATTATCTCCATAAAAAACCTAACATACTATCAAAAACATGATGCCAATAGGGATGTTTTTCGGTCAAAGTGTAATGAAGGAAATCTCCATAACGATAAGAATATGGATCCCTTGGAGTTCAATCCAAAAATACCATAAGGCCGAGCAACTAGGATGTGCTCCCAAACCAAACATGTAGTAGAGAGACACCGACAAAAATAGATCTATCACCACAATACACAACCTCATACATTTCTTGATATAAGTGGGCAAGGAGACATAGGCCCCATACATACCTAGTGTCGTGCTTGAACATCTTCTCGATACACACACTGCAACCAACGGGAAACTGCATGTCTCTCCTATCAAGAATGACGATCCCCATGACCAAACCATAGAGAATAAGTGAAACATGATCAACATTGCCAACAAAATCAGATAAGTCTACCTTTGTACCACGAACCTCAAGATGTCTCACACCAAGTACTCAACGATGGCGTGGGTACCCTATCGAACAAAATATGTAACAAGCTCTTTGTGAATGGGTGTACAAAGTATCCTCCACACATCCTCCAAAGTGATGGTGACCTCCCCAGTAGGTAGATAAAAGGATGAGGTCTTTGACTACCACCTCTCCACAATAGCGATCATCATCCCTCTATGGCATCTGATGGTAGGCATGTAGCAGATATGTTGCAACCTAACAACATCTAAAATATTTCATTCTAACTCCTAAAACCCAACGATCAAATAAAATATATCACTCGGTCGTTGCTCCCTCAACTAGAGTGGATTAAGAACAACCTGCAACCATTCAACCCACGATGTTAAGGATTTGTGATGAAAATGAAAATGCATCTCAAATGGCAAACAAAGTTGACTTAAAATTCTAAAAAATTCAAAAGTGAAACCTTTTTGTCAAAAGCAAACATATTTTTGCAGAAGCACACAAAAAAGCCAAAAGCAGTGATTTTTTTGTCAAAAGAGAAAAAGAAAGGAAAAAGTGAACATTTCAAAAGCGTAGTTTTATATCAAAAGTGAACAAAATGTAATTTAAAATCAAGGGCAAAAAACAACAGCAAAAATTAACATCAAATATGGAATTTTTTGGTGAGGGTGAAAATAACTGCAAACATTTTGAGCAAGTGCGAATGAAAAAGTCAAGAGCGAACCATTAAGAAATAGAAAATGTGCTAAAAATGATGCAAGTGCAAAAAATTCCTAAACCTAATGCATTCAACTACTTTAACTTCAGACATTAATTACACAAACACAAAAAGACAAAAATGAGAAACAAAAGGGTACATACCAAGGCACTCACGCCTGGAGGCCATCCAAACTCACAAATCACATTTGCATGATGTGGGCCTCCCCAAATCCTCACCATAGCTCCTCGAAAATCGAAAAAACAAGAAAACCAAAGGCAAGAATTTCTTGTAGGCTCAAAGTGCAAATGAGGAGAATTAAGCCCTAATGACCTATTTTAACCCTCAAAACCCTAATTTTTTACTTAGGAAACCTTCTTAGATTAAAATTAAGAGCTCCCAAGAACATTTGAACCATCAACAAGAGACCTATAAGCTTAATTTCTTACCCTCTACACATTTGAACTAGAATGAAATAATGTCGTGAGCCCAACCTCAAAATTAATATTTTTAGCCAACCTCTCGAGGGAGCATCCCAGAGTCTTACCATCATTCCACTAACTATCGAGGCACAGTGGGGGCTATAATTTTTTTCAAAATCTTGATCTTAACATCAAAATCTTTGAAATGAAGCAACCAACACTTTGTCTCAAAGAGAGGCAAAATGTAGACATGTAAAATTGACCTAACACTTATCACACATCCTAAATGATAATTTCTCGTCATTGACATCATTATCACCTAATATCAGTACATTTCACATCAAATACATCAAAAACCCTAATTTCCTCTATTAATTGAAAAATATTGCATTATTTAATTAATTCACTTTTTCATCATTTTCGACTAATTAAATAAATTTTATTTATTTAATAAAGTCCTAATCTAAATTTATTCCTCTTGATTAATTAAATAACATGGTAGACTTTGTCACGGGGGTTCCTATGGGTCCCCTTCCCCCCCCCCGGACCCGTGCTCTCCTCCTGTGAGGACGTGTCCGGAGGGTACCCCCCTATGGGATCTGCGCCTTCTCCTGCTAGCATTTTGTGGGATGTGGCGGTTCTGGGCGCCTCGTTTGTGCTGGCGATTGAGATTCCTCTGATTGCTGCTTGGAAGAATATCCTGACTAGTGGGAACCTAGCCTACTCGTCTTCGGTGCCCCCTGAGTCAGTCATGTTTGTTGACTCTGTGTTTGAAATTCTTGACACGGTTAGTGACAGGATCCTCTCCTCCATGGAGAATGCGGTGGTGGGAAGATTCCTCTCTTTTCGACCTACGGTGGATATGGTTCGAAAGTGGGTGTCTGGGAAATGGAGGCTTAAGGGCAGTGTGGAGGTCCACATGATGGCTAGCGGCCTCTTCCTCTTCCATTTTGCTGCTGTCGAGGATTTGGTGCATACCTTGTCGTCAAGCCCATGGGTTTACGGGAAACACAGTTTGGCTTTGTGCAGGTGGAAGCCTAGGTTTGACCCTATTGTAGACCTTAACATGTTAGCCCCTATTTGGGTGTGGCTGCCGGGCTTACCCCTTGAGTTCTGGGATGAAGCCATTTTTAAGGCTATCAATGACTCATTGGGACAATTTGTTACTTCGGATGCGGTCACTAAATCTAAATCAAGGTTAGTATTTGCTCGTTTTTGCATCAACATTTGCATTGATAAAGTTCTCCCAAATTCTATCAAGCTTTGCTCCAAGTTGGGAAACTAGGTTCAACTCGTCTGTTACGAAAACGCAGTGGTGTACTGTCAAAGATGTGCTAAAGCGGGGCACCTTATCTCTAATTGTAAATCGACGGTCAATAAGGTGGTTGTGGAGGTGTTTGCGTCTGACCCCAAGATCCCGACTGAGGATGCTACAAGTCCGTCAGCTGATTCAAAGATTGTTCCTCCAGATCTGGTTCGGTCTCCTATGTGTTCTTCGAGTCCTCCTTCACCTGGTGTTTCTCACCCTGTTTCAAAACCTAATGGCTCTGCGGTTTTGGAAACCTTATCTCATGAGGTCTCAGTGCCTCAAGATCCTGGATCCTCAGTTGCTGTCGCTTTGTCTATTAAGGATCTTGATAAGGGTTGTGGCCCTGGCTCTTCGGTTGTTGATCCGCTACCTATTACTTTGGGGACCTATGGGGATCTGGTTGAAGAAGGTGAAATCTGGGAGGAAGAGAGTTTCAGATTGGTTGAAGAATCTATTGATAATATGGAATGTTTAAACTTGGAGAAAGCTGAAGAGGGAGGGATATGGACCACGCCTAAGAAGAAGGGTAGAAAGAAGAAGGTAGATGTGGGAGGGGATTCCAAGCCTGGGAGACCCTCGCAGAGATCCACCAGAACGCACGAAACGACAAATGAAATTGCTCTGGGGAAGCAGAGGACATTAGAGGTGTCCTCAAAAAAAGGTCTGAGATGAAGATTTTGTCTTGGAATATTCGGGGACTTAATAGTTCGCACAAACAACGTGCCCTGAAGAACTATATAATAGAGTATAAGATTGATGTTTGTCTCCTTCAGGAAACTAAGATGTTGATGGTAAATTTTGAAGAGGTTGTTAACTTTATCTGGCGTAATGCTTCATTTATTCATAGTGATGTTGAGGGAGCCTCTGGGGGGTTGGCTGTGCTTTGGAATCCTTCCTGTCTGCAGGGCCAGGAATTATTTCATTGTAAAAATAGCATTGGGGTTTCGCTCTTTGTTAATGGAGTTGTTTGGTCTATAATTAATATTTATGCTCCCAACCAGAGAAACTCGAGGAATTATCTTTGGAGGAATATGGTGTCTAAAATTAATATGAATAAGGGTGGGCGATGGCTGGAGATTTCAACTCTCCCTTATTGCCATCTGAGAAAAGTGGGGGTCTCCTAGATTACACGAACAACATGACTGATCTGGCAAACTTCATGGGTTCTTCGGGGTTAATTGATATTGACCTTCGGGGCCAGCACTTCACCTGGTCTAATAGAAGGGCGGGTATTGTTTTGATTCAAGTTAGGCTTGACTGTTTCCTATGTTCTCCCCATTGGACCAAAATCTTAGGTGCCAATCTTGTCGCCCTTCCTAGGACGGTGTCTGACCACAACCCTCTTCTGATGACCACGAATATTCGCCTTTCTAGCGGGCCCTACCCCTTTCGATTTCAATTAATGTGGAACTCCCATCCCGACTTCAAGATGAAAATTGCTGAGTGGTGGAATATTTTTGTCCAAGGGTCCCCCATGTTTAGGCTATGTTATAAACTCAAACATATTAAACTGATGGTTAAAGGTTGGAACAGGAATGTGTTTGGTGATGTTTTTCAAAAGAAAAGAAAATAGCTTGAGGGGAGGTTGAGGACCTTGCAGCAGGATATGGATAAGGAAGATGTCTGTCAACGGATTAATAATCAAGAAAAGGATGTCAGAATGGAATGGAAAAAAGTTCTAAAAAATGAAGAGGTATTCTGGAAGCAAAAATCGAGAATCCAATGGCTGAAGGAAGGAGACAGGAACACTTCCTTTTTCCATGTTTCTGTTGTCAAACACCGAAAAAGGAACCAAATCTCTAAACTGTTAAATAATTCTGGGGAGGTGATTACTGACCAAGCTCTTATTAAGTCCTGTGAGGCTGATTACTTCAAGGAGGCTCTCTCAGCCCCTACAGGGGTTCCAAACTTGAATATGGATGATTGGATGCTTTGACATCTTCCTGAGTCCATCTCTCTGGTGGACAACTTGAGCATTCTTAAGAGAGTTTCCATGGAAGAGGTTAGGCTGGCTACTTTTAGCATGGGGGCATTCAAAGCTCCTGGCCCTGATGGGTTTCCTCCGGGGTTCTTTCAAATTTTTTGGGATACTGTGGGCTGGGACCTGGTTCTTGCGGCTAGGGATTTCTTCCAATCTGGTAAGATTCTTAAACAAATGAATCACAATTTTATTGCTCTTATACCTAAGATTAGTAAGCCACTTTCAATGTCTGACTTCCATCCTATTAGCCTATGTAACACTATCTACAAAATTTTCTCTAAGATTCTTGTTAACCGTCTCAAACCTCTTCTTGACAAAATTATTAGCCACACTCAAAAGGGGTTTGTCCCGGGGAGGCATATTCTTGATGTTGCTTTGACTACCCATGAACTATTCCACTCTATGGATTGATGTAATAATGCGGGAATGGCACTTAAACTTGATATATCCAAAGCCTATGACAAGGTTCCGTGGGAATTTATTCCAAAGGTCCTTGCTAAGTTTGGCTTTAACAATCAGGTCATTGAGCTCATTATGGAATGTGTTAGAACTGTTAAATTCTCAATCCTCGTTAATGGATCCCCCTGCGGGTTCTTCTCTACTGGTAGGGGGCTCAGGCAGGGGGACCCTTTCTCTCCCTACCTCTTTATTATTGTTGTTGATGTGCTTAGTAGAAATTTTACCAGTTTGTTGTCAGAGGGCTCCATATCTAGTGTTAGAGTGGCTACCTCCCTCTGTCCAATTGTTATGTAGCAATTTGTGGATGATACTTTCTTATTTGGGAAGGCTTCTATTTTGGAAGCTAGGAAATGGAAAGCCTGTCTTAATAGTTATGCCTCCTACTCTAGACAATGCATCAACTACAACAAGAGTAAGATTTATTTTTTTAATTTCTCTCCTAATTTGGAAAACAAGGTAATTGTGATTCTTGGATGTGTCAGTGATTCTCTCTCGTCGGTTTATCTAGGGCTTCCTCTTATGGTCAAGGAGGTTCAACCGGAGTTTTGGAACTCTGTTCTGGAAAGGATTCAAAGGAAGTTGGTTGGGTGGAAAGGATCCTTACTTAGTCATGCTGACAAGTTGCAACTCATTACTGCGGCCATACAAGGTATCCCTACCTACTTTCTAACTATTTTTAGGATGCCTATGTATATAGTGGAAAAGTTGGAAAGGATTCAAAGGAATTTTCTTTGGGCCGGGACTGAGGAGAAAAAGAAGATTGCTCTGGTTAAATGGGAAAAAGTCAGCTGGGCTAAATCTAATGGGGGGCTTGGAATAAAGAAGATTGCTCCCTCTAATAGGGCACTAGTTGTTAAGGTTGGGTGGGATCATTTAAGGAATTCCAAGGATTGGTGTAAAATCCTGAACGCCGAGTACCTTCAAAACATGCCTCTAATTGATTATCTTTCGGAACCCCACCCTCTCAGTTCGATTATCTGGAGGAGTATTTGTAGCATTCAAGGTCTGCTAAAAAAGGGGATAAAATGGAAAATGGGGAATGGGATCAAAATTAAATTTTGGGAAGACGTTTGGCTCTTAGATTTCCCTTTGGTTGCTTTCGACTTTAGGGGGTGATGATTGCTGCTCAGAGATTCTTTGGGATTTACATCAGTGACTATGTGTCTGGCCCTCCTGGTGCTAGGATTTGGAGAGAGCTAGCCCTTTGTTGCCCCTACTCGCAGGATCTTAGTTGCCTTGCTAGATCGATTCAGGTGTTACTATCCAAGTTTAGACTTCCTTCCTATGACAGAGAGGATGAATTCTTTTGGGCCTTAGATAAACAGGGGGATCTCTCAGTCAGATCCGCTTACAGTCTGCTGACTAATGTTAGTCTTGTGGAAGAACACTGGAGGAGAGTTTGGAATAGGCGCTTGATCCCTAAAATAATTTTTTTTGGTGGACAGCCTGTCACAATAGGATTCTGACCCAAGACAATTTGAGAATCTGGGGATTATGCTTTCCCAATCGATGCTTTCTCTGCAAAGAGGGGGAAGAAACTGTCAATCACCTCTTGCTTCACTACCCATTTGCTGCTAAAGTTTGGGGGATGGCCTATGAGAAATTTGAGGTAGAGTGGGTTATGAGCAAGGATCTTTTATCGTTTATTATGGGCTGGAATGGGCCTTTTTTGCATCCCCTAGTTTGTGAAATTTGGAGGCAAACCCCCCCTATCATGGGTTGGTGTTTATGGAAGGAGAGGAATAATCGAGTCTTCAGGAATATTGAGCAGAGCCCCAAGGAGGTGTTTGGGATTGGTGTTAGGCTCATAAAGGATAATATCTTCCTCTTTGATGGAAAACTTTCTGAGGTTGGGCCGAGGGACTTTGAAATAAAAATGGCTAAAAAATGGCACCAAGAGCTAAATGCTAATGCCTTCGACAATAGGAAACTATTAGCTAGGAGGAACACCAAATGGGAGCCTCCAGATTGTGGATGGTTTAAAATTAATTTTGATGGTGCTGCTAAAGGGAGTCCAGGAAGGGCAAGTATAGGTGGGATTATAAGAGATTCTATGGGCAACATGGTGGTAGGGTTTGCTGGTGGTATAGGGATTCAGTCGGCCCTTGTTGCTGAGGCTCATGCGTTGTTCATGGGACTCAAAATTGTTGTTTCTCTAGGAATTGTTAATCTTCACATTGAGGGAGATTCCAAGGTGGTGACGGATGCTGTGGAAAAGGAAAGATTCATAGGTTGGAACACCAAGGACATCTTATTGGATGCTAGTTTTCTCATGTCTAAATTAAGAGACAAAAAAGTGACTCATATTTACAGAGAAGGTAATAGTGTGGCGGATGCATTGGCAAATCTTGGCTCGGGGTGGGACTCAGTTAGATGTTGGAGGAAATCAGAACAATTGCCGCCAAACATTCAAGCTTTGATCGAGCGAGAAAAGGCTTACATGGTCAATAATGACTTACAACTTCTGGATGACGAGGACTGATGGGGGGGCCCACTGGCATTTTTGGGTGTGGTGGTGGATTAATGCCTTTTGGGGTATGAAGGATAGGTGGAGTGCCACAGGTAAAGATGAGAGGGTGTGGAGTAGGGGAAAGGGCATTCACATGTTGTTTCTTTGGGATGGGAGAATGGGTATAGCTTATAAAAATATGATGATGAGATGGCAGGGAGGAAACGTAATTGATGTGATCAAGCCTAGATTTGGTGACGTGATATGGGTTATTTGGAATGTCGTGATTGCTTCTCGGGAGGATGATGGTACTATGAGTATTAAGTTTTGGGAGAAAAGGGTACTTGGTTTACCTCCTAATTTTTTTTGGAGATATGAGTGTATGAATAATGATGGGACCATCCAAGATGCGTATTGTTTGTATTCTAGAGGTTTCACGTCGGCTAATTTAACTGGTGGTTCCTTCGGATTTGTTTGGTTGATTACTAATGTTAGCTTGTTGGGTTATCTGCATGGGATTTTGTGCCTTTTTGCCAACTTTTGGCTCCTCCTCTGGTACCAAAAAATCATCAATTATGGTGTCTTTTCTCACTATTGCTTAGTTCCCCTTCGCGCGTGTAAATGGCTTGAGGGGATTAATTATCGTAAGCCCTGCATTAAACATCCTTGTTTGATTTTTGTGTGCAACGTTTGGCTCTGGTTTTTTTTGCATTTCAGAGTTTTTCCTGATCTTCCTGACAGTATGGGTGGAGATCTGGTTCGAACAGAGCCGAATAGCTATGATGAATTCCAGAATAACCCTCTGGTCTGGCATATCTGCGTTGAGGGAGGTATTGCCCTACTCATGGAACGTCTAGTCGGCCATGATCCCATCCTTTCGGGACAATTTGCATGTTCTTGGAAGGATAGAAGGGTTTCTGTTGGGGGGATTTTGTTTGAAGTTAGCGAGGAGTTCATTGCGCAGGCCACAGGCTTGAGCTGCGAAGGGAAAAAATACCCTAAGCACACCAAAAAGCTAGACCACGAGAACCTTAAGGCTTTCTTCAGAGGAGAGGAGACTCCGGTCAAGAATCAGGCGGGGTTCGAAAGAGCTGAGCTCCCCAAACCGTGGAATATGGTCTGCATGGCTCTGATGAAATATGTGACGCTGGAAGGTAGGTACAAAACTTGTTTTTTCTATCACTTCCCTCTACTTAACCATCTCAGACATAAAATGCTGCTTAGCTTTCCGTTTTTCCTTCTTATGGACCTGGAGAGCTCGGTGGATAAATGTAATGTGGTGGCCTGTCGTAATCCTGGTGATCTCCTACCTCTCCCGCTCCATCAGGGGCTTATCTTTTGCCTATACCACTTTCATCTCGCCCTCTGCCCGCCTAAAGTCATCTCTGTCCGTGTTGAAAATATTGATCCCATTTCTTCGATTCACATCTCCCCGACCGAGTCCCTGAGCCCTCCTCGGAAGCCTGTTGCTGATAATGTGGGGAGTATCAAAACCAATGTGGTCAATAAGAAGCTTAAGGGTGGGTTAGGCTTGGCTCATGCTAGGGTGGCGGAAGGGCTCTATGAGCTAAAGGCCACCCAGGTTGACATGGCTGCTAATGTCACTAAGCCGAAGAAGGGCAAGGAGAAAGGTTTGCAGGCTACGATTGGTAAGGAAGGAAAGGGCAAGGGCAAGAATGTGGTTGGGATTGACTCCAGAGGGGAAACGGTTGTTAGGACCATGGAGTTGACTGGTGGGGAAAGTGGTAGGAGGAGATCGGGGAGGCTGGCCAAGAACAGCAAAAAGAGACTGATTATTGAGGACTCAGAGGTGGAGCAGTCGGACAACAAGGGTTACAAGGAGGAAGAGTCTGACGATGTGACTGATGATTTGGGGGAGAAGCCCCTGCCTACTCTGATGGGCAGCAAGACTCCTTGCCATGGCTCTGACTCACACACTCCATTGGTGATTGAGCCTGGTGAGATGTAGGAGACTAGGGATACTGGGGAAGATTTGGATATGGTGGCGAAGAGATTGAACACCCTGGACAAAAGATTTAGGGGCTTGACCCGCTTTACTATGAAACTGAGCCACTTTGTTACTAGTGCGTTGTCTAATGTCATAAAAGAGGAACTGGAGGGGAATAATAGCCAGGAAAACAAAGAATGGGTGGGCGATGAGGCAGTGGACCTCTTGATCAAGAACTGGGACGAGGCCAGTTAGTTGCGCTTGTTGGTGGTCTGTCGGCTATTTTTCGGCTATCAGTGTGTTGTCCCTAGGCTGTCTCTGTGGTTTTTTTCTGTTAATTTTTCCTGTTGTTGTTTCGTTCCTTTTTGGCCCTAGTGGCTCATTGTGAGGGGTACAGTGCCCCGTAAATGTTGTTTAACTTTTCAAAAACATCAATTATTTAATTATCTTGCTAATTTACCCTATTCCCCTAAGTCAATTAAATTACTAATACTTAATAGTTTAATTAAATCACTTTCCCCTAAACTTGAATAATTAAATAAATTATTCAAAACATCATCAAAAAGGTCAAATCAAACAAATACCACTTTGTTTGCAAAAGTCAAACTTTATTTGCACATTCAACTTTAAAAAATTAATTAAATAAATCAATTAATTAATTATCGTCACCCACTTTCATGATTGAGCAAATTACGATCCCAGAATGCTCGATCTGATTGCCTAATTGATCCATCTATTTCCTAATAGATCAATCTATTCTCCAATCCCATAGATTATTTAATCTATTTCCTCAATCCCATTATTGAACACTCAAAATGATTTCTTCAATCACACCAAATATGTAATCAATTTGGAATGATTACTCTCATCTAAATTTTGTCAACATCTTTCAACTATTGATTGAGATATTCTAAGTTATGTGATCTTAACATAAATTCTATATAACAATTAATCTTTTTTCTCAAAAACGATTGGGGAATCAACATATTTTACACAAAAAAGTAATGCCACAATCTTAATCGATATTTTGAAAAAGCTTTACATATATCTTCTATCAAAATGTGCACATTCTTCAAGATTTTGCACGCACAATGGAGGCTTTGCATCAATACGAACAACCCAATGTCTTCGCAAACACACTCCGACATGGGATGGTAAAGCTACTTTATTTTTTAGTTCATTATTATTGTTTTCTTTCAATTACATTCTTGAATTCATTAATTGTGTAGTTTTATTTCATGAGTAATAAACATGAATCTTGACTTCTTTTTTTTGAATTAGATTAGTTTCAATTCAATTCATTTCTCATTTGATACCATCGATTCCCCCTTACACAAATCCCTTTTTTCAAAAAATTATATTTACTTTTTTATTAAACTATAACAAACTATAATTTTGAAATAATATTAATAATGTTTAATATGCTTAATTAATGTTTTAATAAAGATTAAAATGAATACGAAAATGTTAAAGAAACTTTAAACATTCATAAAAAACAATTAAGATTTAAAAACTTAAACTTAACTTTATTTCTTTCTTAAAAGGATCAAAATAGAGAACTTTTAAAAGGAAAATTTTATTTAAAAAATCTTAATTTAGGAACCTTTATTTTAGTGAACTTTTTCCAAAAAAGAAATCAATGGGGGAAGCTTTAATTAAAAAGCTTTTGATTTTTTTCTTTCAAGGAAATGGGCAAGGTAATTTTGAAAGAGGCAGAGAACGATTTGAGAGAAATAAGTAAAAAAACTTGTAAGAAATAGGGGAGAGGGATCCAAAGTAGGGCACCCTAACTTTGGAGGTCCACGTGGACCAAAAACAATTCTAAATTTTCCCACCACGTCACCTTGCTAGTTGTGCATTTGTCATTTTTTTTTTAAAAATTTGAGCACCCTACCACTTGTCACACACAGATTCGTCTGAGGTGTTCAAAACAGGCCCATTTTTCCCTATGCCTGAAAGTGGAGTCCATCTGCCTCCACCGACAGCACAAATGGACGTACATTAGATCGGATAGACGTGTGGCTTCTGATAGCCTCACCACCTTAAATGACCAGTTTAGAGAATTAATCTCTCATTGCCTCCTTCGTTACCTTCACTGACCAACTTGCCTTATGCGTCCCTTCGCTTTTACTTAGATTGACAAGCGTGTAAATCAGAGATCAAGGTTCATTCAATGATCCAAATTCTCTCATATCCTGGTCACTCTCATTCCTTTTGTTTGTGTTTATTTTGGAGTGTTCATTTGGTTACACACCCATACTAGTTCAGCTCTCTACCATTCATTGTTCGGCTCTCCACGCTTCTTTGTTTGGCTCTACACTCTCAAGAGCTCCCTTTCTTTTTCGGGTGAGGTTTTTAACCTTACTCAGCTTGTACTAGTGTCTTTCAATTCGATGATATTGTGCCATGCACTTATATCATTCAGTTATTTTTTGCTCAAAACTTTATTATGAAAATTTGTCTTTGAAAAATATTAATACTAGGAAATGTGGGGAGGGTTTCACTGGGTTTTCATTTCGTCTATACTTATCCATGCACTCATAATCTTGTGTTCTTCATTACGTGATGTTTAATCTCCATTGTGCTTTTCATATTTGCTTCTTGATAGCAAATATGAAAAGGGTTCCATTGTTTCAACTTCTTTTTATGACAAGGGTTTAAATGGTTTCTCATTATTATTAGATTCTTTTGAAAAAATATGGAAAGGGTTTGACTGGTTTTTTGCCATGCACTTATATTCGTGTGTTCATTATTGCACAAACTTTAACTTTCCAATTTGCTTTTAAAATTTGTTTTTTATTCCAAAATATGAAAATAGTTTCACTGGTTTTAATATCGAAGATATTCTTGCATGCACTTCTACTAATGTGTTCTTCATTGCACAATAATTCACACTGTAAATTCCTTTTAATATTTTACTATTACTACGAAATATTCTTAGAGTTCTATTGTTTATCATTTCAAGGGTTTCTACCGTGCACTTGTATTCTTGTGTTCATCATTTCACAAACTTTAACTCTACAATTTTCTTGTAATATTCTTTTGTTATTCCAAAATATGAAAAAGGTATCACTGGTTTTCATTTTGAATATATTTTGCCATGCAATTGTATTATTATGTTCTTCCATGCACAATAGTTCACTCTATTAAATGCTTTTTATATTTGATTGTTACTACCAAATATGGAAAGGGTTTCATTGGTTCACGATTAGAGGGTTTTTTTCCATGCACTTGTATTCGTGTGTTCGACAATGAACAAACCTTACCTTTGTAATTTTCCTTTAATATGTGTTTGTTGTTCCCAAATATGAAAATGGTTTCACTTGTTTTCACTTCAAAAATATTTTGCTATGAAATTCTATTATTTTATTATGTATGTACATATATATACTCATTATATGTATATGTATATGTATATGTATATGTATATGTATATGTATATGTATATGTATATGTATATGTATATGTATATGTATATGTATATATGTGAACCACCAAAAAGACTAATGCTAACAAGGGAAAAAGGGGTTCCCCTTTACTAGGCCCTTAGGGTTTTTCACCTAGGAGCACTTGGTAAAGGAATGACACTCTTTCACCTTGTCGATAGGCTCTTTTGTGGTTGCATTCAAAGGGTATGGGTTGAATAGGGTTGTGTTGTGCATGAGGAATGTGGTTGAATTCTCAAATGAAATGAAATTAATCTAACAAAGGAATGTAAATGAAAGCAAATGTAAACTATATGCAAACTAAACTAAATGACCTAAATGAATGCAATCTAAAAGGAAACTAGAAAATACAAAGATGATGCACCTGGGAATTGAAACTTGCAAAAGAGAAGCCCCGAAATGTTCTAAAATTTGCAAAGGGACACTTACACCAAAATGGGCGACCTAATTCTTCTGCCGAGAAACTTTTCCAGATTGGGTTTCGAGAAAGAGGGTATCCAAAAATGTCAAAACCCTTTTTCAGGCCCAGTACAAGGACAAGGTTTCCAATAATGGCAACCTAGTCCTCCTGGTACTTTCAGGAGTCTAAAGGTTTTATTCTGTGGGTCCCCACTTGCACTTTCCATTTCTGTAGATGCCCATGTCTAAATCTCCAGAAAATAGTCTGCAAGTTGTTCTTTTGCTCCACCTAGGGTTTGATGACTTGAGTTGACTTGAATGGAATGAATGTACTCTCTTCAATGCTTTTTACCTTGCCAAATCTGCATACAGCCTACAAAACACATGCAAAGACAAATGAAATGTTAGGGTTAGGGAATAGGGGTTTGCCTAAGTCAAACCCCTTTGATGGTAACTAAACCCAAATGAGAAACAATGAAAGGAAAGATGATTGAATGATAAACCAATGTAAACACTCACCAAACCTTTAGCTGTTGAAGTCTGCAACATGCAAGAACCAAATCCAATGTAGGTTGCTTGAGATGCCTTGTGCTTGATTTCTTTCTTGGGAAGCTTGAGTGCAAGAGTGCTTGTGAAGATGAAAAATGATCTTAGGAGGGAGCAAGAGAGGAAAAATGAAGATGAAAACCCTTATTTATACAAGATATGCCCTAATTTTTTGAAAATGTCAGATGATAGGCCGACACTAGGGTTTTGGAGGAAAATTCTCGTTAGGTTTTTTATTTAATTTTGAATTTTATGTCAAAAGGGACTAGGTCGCCCAAAGTGGTGACCTAGTCCACTTGGACAAATTCAAGTGGTGGTCGGGAATAAAAAAGTGTTTAATGATGTTTATCAGACTTGCCTCTCAAAACACACTAAAGTCGAGCCTAAAAGTACATTAAGGGACTAATTTATCATTAAAAAGGGTTGAATTAGTGATAATAAGCCTAGGAAAGTGTGAAAATGCATTACAACACTTTGGCACAAAGCTTGAAAAGGGGTAAAAGGGGTTATTTAGGTGAATTGTGTTGAAAGGGTCTTAGAAAAGTGGGAAGATGTATTACAACACTTCACAACAACTTTGTAAAACACTATTAAATTGTTATTGATTTGCAAGCATTCAAGACTAGACCAAGTCAAAACAAGGCCAAAATCCAAGGGAAAAGGCCAAATGAGTGAAAAAGTTCAAAGACTACACTTTTTGGCGACACATTTAGCCCCCACTTTAGTGAGAGGATGAACCTGCTTCAAACTCACACTAAAGTAGTTGAATCATGTGTGTCGAGCGTGATCCAATGTATTCATGCTATTAAGGTGAGATGACTATAATCAAGAGGGATGATCAAGCCCCCAGGATCAAGATCCCATGGAAAACCAAACATAAGCACAAAAGATCACACAAGGAGTGATGTGAAAGAGTGAAGAGAGGGAAAAATTTGGATCAAGCTTCGACCGTTTGTCTAACTAGTTGTGGATCAAATCTAGGTTATTTATTTGAAATAAAAGGTGTACTCTCTCTAGTCTGACGAGGCTTTCTGTCCGTCAGGTGAGAATGTCAAAGAAGGGGTGAGATACATACACATGGTTGGTATTCACTCACACGCACAAAGGCGACTATGGGGAAATTCATGTCGTTAGTTGGACTTCCCAATCAACCATACCAAAGTTATACCTCCTGATAACTTTGATAAGGCACCACAAAAGACAAGGGTACAATTCATGAGACAAGCAAAGCCTTGGATGCTTAGAACTCATGAATAAGTGCAAGATGGCACCATAGTCATGCAAGTTGTGTTATGCAAGGTGGCCATGTATGCACAATGCAAAAATACAATATGTAAAAAAAATACAAACATATAAAATGAAAAAGGGATATTCGAAGGAGTCTTATTTATTTTATGTGAGGTCTTTAACTTATGGAACATTGTGTCTAATGTCTCCAAGAGAGGACCAATAAAAGGATAGAAAATCCACAACTTAGGGGATGCAGTGTGTCGCATTAGGCTACTAAGAGGAATGTAATATGCTAAGATAGGTCACACTTATGAAGGAAATTACACCCAATGTCATCCACAAAGTGAGAAACACATCATATAAAGTGATAAGGTTGCACTAGAAGTCGAGGACAAAGAAAAAAAATGCAAATGCAAAAATAAATAATGCCAATGTATGCCCCCACTTTAAAGGAATTTCTACACACTATTTTGTGAGCGATTTCTTTTAAATTATAGAAAGGAAAAACACAAAAAGAAAGAAAAGGACATGAGAGCCTACTTGGAAATCCCTATGTCAAGTGACAAGGTGTCCAAGAAAGATTGTATCGTGCGAAGAGAAAGAAAATGGAAAAGGGGAGGGTTGCCCCCAAAATGAAAAACCACAAATACATAAGGGATCTATGGATTTGGGGTCAGTATGTTCGTTGTTGCAATGTTTATTTTGAGAGCTTGGAACTATCATAATCTCCCCAAATACATAGAAATGAAAGGACACAAAGAGAGCGAAAGAAAATGAAAATAAAGAGTCATTTTGGGTCAACAAGGAAGAGACATAGGGTGACTCAACACTTTGAATTATCCCCAAAAGGACAATAAAAGCAAAAAGACAAAGAAAAATAGCCATATTTTTTAGTCAACATGAAGGAGACATTGTGGTCTCAATGCCTTGCATCATCCTCAAATGAAAGGAAAAAAGAACAAAATAAAAAGGAGAGGAGTCCATTTGGTTCAACATGAAGCATAAATTGCGGTCTCAATGCCTTGCATCATCCCCAAATGGAAGGAAAAAATAACAAAAGAAAAGGAAAAGAAGGTCATTTGGGTCAACATGGACACATTGTGGTCTCAATGCCTTGCATCATCCCCAAATGGAAGGAAAAAAGGAAAGATAAAATCAAAAAGGATGCATGACATAATGAAGAATGAAGATACATATAGAAGAAAATCAGAAAGAGGGGGGATCATCACACATGACAATACAGGGAACACATGTCACACACAAGCAAACACAATACTAGTAAGGCAAGTGTAAGTCAACCACTAAGCAAGTCATCCACCTCCCAATATCAGTGGGTATAAGTGAGAGGTGAACAATGAAGCTAAGGGACAAGGACAAATGCACTACTAAGACAAGGCTAACAAATTCTTGCCCCCACTAAGTGCAAGGCAAGAGTGAGCTGAGATAGGTGATGGGGAAAAAGCATGTAATAGTGAGAAGGGTATGTTCTACAACTATTACATGAAAAGATGCATGGGAGTAGTTTATGGTTTAAGGGGATAACAATTATCACCAAAAAAGTGATACTTACTCAGTATCTCTCACACATGATGACATTCATCGCTTCTATTACCAAGAACACAATGGTAAGCATAGTGCGGTACATTAGCATCTTTAGGATAAATTATCAACTGATTGCGAGGAGGTAATATAATTAGTCCTTTGTTTAGGAAGATTTGTAATCTCCTCTCACATTCAGGAGGTGGACGAAGAGGGATTTTAATTTTTAATAATTTGTACGACCTCTTGTGTTTGCTAGATTCTCTAACTTTGAAAGAGGAGGCTAGGATAGGAGGTCTTGAGATGATCCCAGGATTGTCTTTGTTGTTGGTAGGAGTAGATGGGGGACATTCTTTAGGAAGGAGAACATCCAAATACAAGGGGAATCAAAGATCAAGGTGCCATCATCACGAAGCTTGAAAAATTCTCTAGGAGTCCTATGGTCATGAGGAGGATCTTGATAACCAATTCCCGTGGTATGTTCATCATGTGACAATTCATAAAATTTATGTATTTCATGTTCATTCGTTGTGTCACCACCTTGTTTGCTTAGAATGGTAAATACTTTACCATAAGTTTGTTGAACATTAATTGGAGGATGGGTGGCCTAGTTGTGGTAAAATGGTTGAGTAGTGACAGGATTAGATGAGTTGGATTCACCTTGTATAGGGAACTTAGATTTATTGTTTATTTCAGGATGGAGGTAAGAAAATGTATCTAGGGAGGACATGTTGGGAAATGGGGGTTGTTGCATGGATGGGTAAAAGGTTTCATTTTCCTAAAGATGGTCCATGCATTCATTGAGGAACCGATTCATGCTAGCATCATCAACACTAATGATGTCAATTTCCTGAGGAGGACACTCATTTAGAATTGATTGAGCAGGAGTAGGATCAGTGGCAAAGGTGCAGCTTGACACATCTATGAGGGATTTGAAGGACATCGAATTTTTTTTGAAAGATAGAGCCATAATGAAAGCAAACTAATGATAAGAAATTTACCAAAATAGCAAATCTGGAAACAAAAACATAAATGCAATTGTAGAAAGCAAAAATGCAGACAATATGTTGAAAGTGACAGAAAATACTATGCAAAATATGCAAGAGGACTAGGTCACCCAGTGTGGCGACCTAGTCCTAATAGTGATTTTTTTGACAGATTTTGAAAGTTTTGTATGCTTTGTATGATTTTGATGCTTTTTTAGTGCAGGTACATAATGAAAATGCAATTTTTTTGGTACTTTTTCAGTTAAAATGCAATGCAAAGTGCAATCTACCATGAACTTTTTCACTAATTCACTTTTTTACAAACCCTAGGATGCAAACAATGCAAAATATTAATGCAATGCAAGCTTAATCCTAAGATGAAATGCAAAAAAAATAGAAGATTAACAAGTGATCTACAGTTGGGTTCACCAAAATGAACCACCAAAAAGATTAATGGATTCCCCTTTACTATGCCCCTAGGGTTTTTCACGTAGGAGCACTTGGTTTAGGAATGACACTCTTTCACCTTGTTGATAGGCTCTTTGGTGGTTGCATTCAAAGGGTATGGGTTGAATAGGGTTGTGTTGTGTGTGAGGAGTGTGGTTTAATTCTCAAATGAAATAAAACCAATCTAACTAAGGAATGTAAATGAAAGCAAATGTAAACTATATGCAAACTAAACTAAATGACCTAAATGCATGCAATCTAAAAGGAAAATGGAAAATGCAAAGATGGTGCACCTGGGAATTGAAACTTGCAGAAGAGAAGCCCCAATTTTTTAAAAATTTACCTGAAATCTATAAAGGGACATTTACGCTAGAATGGGCGACCTAGTCCTTCTTTCGGGAAACTTTATCGGACTGGATTTCGGGAGAAAGGGTATCCAAAAATGTCAAAACCCTTTTTTAGGCCCGATACAGGGACAAGGTCGCCAATAATGGTGACCTAGTCCTCCTGGTACTTTCGGTAGTTTGAAGGTTTGATTTTCTAGGTCCCCACTTGCACTTTCCTTTTATGTAGATGCTTGTGTTCGAATCTCCAAAAAACGGTCTGCAAGTTGTCTTTTTGCTCCACCTACAGTTTGATGACTTGAGTTGACTTGAATGGAATGATTGTACTCTCTTCAACACTTTGTATCTTTCCAAATCTATATACAACCTGCAAAGGACATGCAAAGACAAAGGAAATGTTAAGGTTATGGAATAGGGGTTTACCTAAGTCAAACCCCTTTGATGGTAACTAAACCCAAATGAAAAACAATGAGAGGAAAAATGATTGAATGATAAACCAATGTAAACACTCACCAAATTTTTAGTTGTTGAATTTTGCAACATGCAAGAACCAACTCCAATTGAGGTTGCTTGAGATTCCTTGTGCTTGATTGCTTGCTTGGGAAGCTTGAGTGCAAGAGTGCTTGTGAAGATGAAAAATGATCTTAGGGGGGGAGCAAGAGAGGAAAAATGAAGATGAAAACCCTTATTTATAAAAGATATGCCCTAATTTCTAAAAAATGTCACATGATAGACTGACACTGGAATTTTTGGAGGCAAATTCCTATTAGGTTTTTTATTTAATTTTGAATTTTATGTCAAAAGGGACTAGGTCGCCCAAGGTGGCGACCTAGTCCACTTGGACAAATTCAAGTGGTGGTTGAGAATTAAAAAGGCATTTAATGATGTTTATCATACTTGCCTCCCAAAACACACTTAAGTCAAGCCTAAAAGTACATTAAGGGACAAATTTATCATTTAAAAGGGTTGAATTAGTGATGATAAGCCTAGGAAAGTCTGAAAATGCATTACAACACTTTACAACACTTTGACACAAGGCTTGAAAATGAGTAAAAAGGGTTATTTAGGTGAATTATATTGAAAGGGTCTTAGAAAAGTGGGAAGATGTATTACAACACTTCAAAACACCTTTGTAAAACACTGTTGGATTGTTGTTGATTTGCAAGCATTCAAGACTAGACCAAGGCAAAAAAAGGCCAAAATCTAAGGGAAAAGGCCAAATTGAGTGAAAAAGTCTCAAAGGCTACACTTTTTGGCGACACAATATATATATGTATATATGTATACATATATATATGCATATATGTATGAATATGTATATACATACAAATAGACATATGTGCACTAAATATTTGTGCAATAAAAATGTGCACAATGAATGATTGTGCAGTGAAGAACAAAATACTACAAGCGCATGGCAAAATACCTTTGAAATTAAATATATATCATTATTCAAAGTTACTATGCACATAAATATATGAACGTACATATGTATGTACATAGATTAGTGCATGTACATACATATGGACATGAACTATGTATGTACATGCACTATTCTATGTACATATATATGTACACATACATATATATAGCTACACTAATTAATTGTGAAATACAGATTTGTACAATGAATGGTTGTGCAATGAAGAACACACGAATAGAAGTGCATGGCAGAAAACCCTCCAAAAGAGGACTAGTCAAACCCTTTTCCATATTTTGAAGTAACAATCAAATATAAAAAGAAAATTTTAGAGTGAATTATTGTACAACAAATAATTGAATAATAGGGAATAGCATTCTACAAAACCAATAATAGTTGAAGACTTGTTAAATTGATAGTAGATGCAACATGGTTGAAGACTTGTTAAAAAGACTACATCACGATTCAAACACACACACATATTAAGGCTTCAATATGAGATTTTTGGTACGCTTTAATAAAAGATTTATTGGTGACATATAAACATCACACCATGACTATTTGAGATAAAATTCTTTCACCATCCATTGCAAACCTTAGAAAATATTATTACATCACAATTCAAAGCCCATGTGATACCACCAACATACAATCCAACTAGAATACTCGAATCACTGCACTATCAAAATTGTATTGTAATTGATTTATATTTGTCCCATATACAAAGAGTTATTTACAGTCTTACATGTCATAAAATATTCAAACCCCATTTGATACCACAATCATACAAGCCATATTGCCTATTAATGGCCCGTAGCATTAAAACATGCAACCAAAATATAAATTTAGTATAAGCAACACTCCCCTTTAGTATCACCACTTGCATTACATCACTACCAATATTTTCATAAATCCAATGCCACGAGAACAACTAAGAGCCATGATTGTCCCATCACCAAATTCATTATATTATACATAAGAGGTTGTTGTTGTTCATACATTCTATATCATGTAAATGATGTTGTTAGTGTTGTGTACATGACTATATGTGGATTTAAGTGATATTGTTTATGGTTGTTAATGCATAATTTTTTGTATAGAGGTAATTTTTATGCAAAATGTGTTGTACATTTCAGCCCAAACAAACAATCCCCATAAAAAAAAGATTCAGTCTAATTAATTAGACTTACATTTACAAGCATTTGCACCACCCTACTAACATTTACATCATATTGCTAAGTAGGCCTATATACATATCCATTTTATAAACCAATAAACATATTTGTTTGTTATCAAAGACATGATATAGGAATGTGCATAATGCTGGCAACAATATTTACATATTATAGGACATAAAATTGTAGTAGCATTTGAGGTTATAGCATTGAAGAGACTTCTTTTTCAAAAGAGCATTTAAGTGTTAAAATCTATTTCACTATACTTTTCAAAATGATGGTATATGCAACATGGTTTAACGCTATGAATGCTTTCATGAAATGAAGCCTCTCCAATGTAGAGCCAAACTAGTATGAGTGTGTAACCAAACAAACACTCAAGAATAAATGCAAACAAAAGGAATGACAATGATCGAGATATACAAAATTTTGGAGCATTAAATGAACCCTGATCGTCGAATTATGTTCTTGTCTATTCGAGTAACCGTGCAGGGATGCATAAGGCAAGTTGCTCAGTGGATGTAACAAAGGAGGTGGTGAGTGATTAATGCTCTAAACTAGTCATTTAGGGTAGTGAGGTTGCCAAAAGCCACACGTTCGTCCGTTCTAATGCACATAGATTTGTGTCCTAGCTAAGGAGGCAGATGGGCTCCCCTTT